>JAZKJV010002990.1:0-600000 GCA_037367405.1 Ottelia alismoides | reverse complement strand
AGAAATGTAAATGCTAATGTGGATGTGCGGTCATACATGAAAAAATTGGATTCAGAATGATGTGATCAGAAGGAAAGTTGGTGTAGCTTTGATAGAGGATAAGATGAGAGAAAGCCGCTTAAGATGGTTTGGGCATTTGCAAAGGAGGTTGACTGATGCACCCATTAAAAGATGTGAGAATTGGGATGTTAAGCCGACAAAGAGAGGACGATGAAGGCCAAAGAAGTGTTGGAATGAGACTATCTGAACGGATCTTGGTTGTTTGGATCTAAGCCCGAGAATGATCCAAGATAGATCTGAATGGAGACAGAATTCATGTAGCCGACCCTACTTAATGTGGGAAATACAACTGTTGATAGCACGTTGATGTGATCACTAGTCCAAATGATTCAAACAATTGTTGGACCTGATAATGGATTATTCCCCATTATCAGGAGATATTAGTGATATAACAATGCCTTGTAGGCATGGCCTAAAACTCCGTTGCTCGACTCTTGAAAATATCCAAAATGTAACAACATTTTAGATAAATGTATTAATGGGAAACAACTTAACATAGAAAAAGCATATCTGCAATAGACAATTCTGCTAATTTTTCTCATACCGTTCTTCATTGCTTGCATTTTAGCATTGTACGCGATATTGAACAGCCTTTCCTTTAATCCACCAGAGCCTTTAACAGCATTTATTACACTGGACAGGAAAAAAGAGAGAACATTTTCTACATGCCTCCTATCTTTAACAATCAAAAGAAGTAACAAGAAAATATAACAAAATAACTGAATTACCCTGCATATATTCTATTGTATAAACGAGGAACACTGGCAAAAAGCGTTGGTCTGAGGGCTGCCATATCATCAACCAACTTTAAATTATCCTGAGCAAAATGGGTAAAAAGGTTAAGCTTATGATTAAAAGCACAAGCATACATCAATTTTCATGAATAAAAGGGAAACAATAGAGAAACGATGATGAATAAATCTAATCAATCATAAAACAGTAGCTCTGCTCGAGTAGGTTGAAGATTCAGGTAGGGAGGTCACAAATAAGGGTGCCCCTGTTAAAGGTACTAAAGGGAAGTTGAAGACTGCCCCTGTTAAAAAAAACTAAGAATGAGGAAACAAAATCAGAAATAAAGAATAAACATGGAAGAACACCGGGATTTTACGTGGAACCTTACTCCATGAGGAGCGGGATGAAACCACGGGAGAACGCCTCAAAGGGTTGGTGTTGCATTCAACTTTCTCATCTAGTACAATGAGTGTAAGGCTTCGTATATAGCCCCCACTAACTCTCCAAGTCCCACAACTAATAGATGCAGAACTAAACAGAAGAGGGAGTGGTAAGGACCTTGGAGGTATCCAATTACCCACCTACACATGATGCATACTCCAACACTCCCCTTCAAGCTGGAGCATGCAATGCTCAACTCGGACACATAGAAAGAAATCAGTCAAACTCACAATAGAAGAAACTAAAAACAATATAAACTCAACGCATACACAACTGTCGATTGTTGTCGAGGACGTTACTTCTTATGCCGTGCATATGAGGAGGGGGTTGGAGTGTGAGTCGAATTGTATCTCCTCATCGGAGAACGTGTGCTCTGTACTGTGCTTGTCAAAGTCATTGAAACTGAATGAGTCTCCTCGTCGGAATACTCTGACCTGCCATATATAGAAGACTGAATCATTTGGACAACTGCTCCATCTCTGACGGGTCACAACAACAACAAAGCTTTTTCACACACTTAAGTAGGGCCGGCTATATGGATTCTTCACCTCCATTCAAATCTATATTCGGTCAATCTCGGGCTCATATCAAAAAAACAAAGATCCCTTCGTATAGTCTCTTTCCAACATTCTTAGCCCGTCCACGCCCTCTCTTAACCGGCTCAACATCCCAACACTCACATCTCCTAACTGGTGCATCAACTGCCTTCAATGACCAAAGCATCTTAAGCGGTTTTCTTGCATCATATCCTCGATCGGAGCTACACAAACTTTCTTTCTGATTGCATCATTCTGAATCCGATCTTCACATAGGTGTCCACACATCCACCTTAGCATTTTCATTTCTGCTACACCTATTCTCTGTACTCTATGGTTCACAAGCCAACATTCAGATCCATAAAGCATAGCAAGTATCATAAATGCTTTGTAAAACTGTCCTTTATTTTTTAAAGGAATTTTCTTATGATAGAGAACATCAGAGGCTCCTCTCCACTTTAACCGACCCGCATTTATTCTATTGTAACATCTCTATCAACTTCCCATCATGTTGCAAAATAGATCCCATATATCTAAAAGAATCTCTCTTCCGAATGTTATCGTCACTAATCTTCACCTCAATTCCTTTACCATTGCTTCCATCAAAGGTACACTCCATATATTCCGTCTTAGCCCTACTTAATACGAAATCATTTAGTCTCCAATGCATGTCTTCAGACCTCAAGCTTCTCATTTACTCCAACTCTAGTTTCGTCAATCAACACAATATCATCAACAAATAACATACACCAAGGCACCTCATCCTGAATGTGACTTGTCAACTCGTCCATAATCAGAGTAAAAAGAAATGGACTCAATGTTGAACCTCGATGTAAACCGATGTTGATGTAAAAATAGTCATTCTTACCAGACGGGGTCCTTATACAAGATAAAGCCCTATCATACATATTCTTTATGAGGTTAATGTATATGATAGGTACTTGTCTCTTCTCCAAAACTCTCCATAATATCTCTCGTGGGACAGTAAGCCTTCTCCAAATCAATAAATATCATATGGAGGTTTTCCTTTTAGCTTTATAAATCTCCATTGTTCTCAGCAAATGAATGGCTTCAATAGTTGAATGACCAAGCATGGATCCGAATTGGTTTTCTTTTACTTTGGAAACTTGCCTTGGCCTTCTTTCCATCACACGTTCCCAAATTTTCATAGTGTGACTCACCAGCTTGATACCTCCGTAATTTGAACAAACTTTGTTTTTATAAAGAGGCACCACGATACTCCTCCAATCTTCAGGCATTTTCTTGCATCACCAAATAACATTAAATAGATTCGTAAGCTATGTCAAACCACACTCACCTAAAACCCCCCATACTTCTACAGGGATGTCATCTGGTCCTACATCTTTCCCAGGTCTCACAACCTTCAAAGCCTCCTCTACTTCCTTTATTCGTATTCGTCTATAGCTTGCACGATTCAAATAAATTTAACTACTAGCTAGATCATCCAAAGTGATCTCTCTATTTCCTTCCCCAATGAAAAGTTTATGGAAGTATTGCTCCCATCTAGTCTCTATATCCTTCTGAGTAACAAGCACATGACCTTCCTCATCCTTAATGCATCTCACTTGAGAAAGGTCTTTGGTCTTTCTTTCTCTTGCTTTGGCCAACTTGAATATATTCTTATGGCCCTCCATAGAGTCGAGAATTTTATATAAAACTTCATAAGCCTTTGACAATCTATTTTTGGTCGAACTAAAAAAACCGTGGAAACATCCTCGTCGGAGTCCACGAACGTTGGAGAATGGAGTATGAAAGTCTCCTCGTCGGAGAACTAGGGCTCTAAAAAATGGCTTAGAGAATGGGATCTTTACTATGGAGTCCCAATGAAACCACATTAAAATCCTAGCCCACAATGGGATAGAGAATGGGATCTCTACTTTGGAGTTCCTATGGATCACATAAAAACTTTGAGACCAAAAACAAAGATGGGGACCGCAAAACTGATGATCGCAAGTACACACGCATCATACTGAAGACTCATAACCAATATGAACATCGAGTCTGGATCTGAATTCTAGAGTCTGAAATCTGGCCTGAAGAATTTGAATCCGACCTGTAACTCAACACAATACTTCCCCTTTCTCCTATATTGGTCAGAAAACAATGACATCGACCAAGTTGGGAGAAGACAAAACAAGATGGGGAAAATTAGGAGAAACAAAAAAAATAACATAAGCCGATCTCAATTTTTTTCGACTTTTCTTCTCACATTTTGTTTTCAAACTCATTTTTTCGTACGAAATCTTTTTGTACGATCCTTTTTTTCACGGCTATTTCCCAATTTGTTTAATAACCGTCTCTCTCTTCTTTTTTTCCACATACGATATTTTTGAATGCACAATTTCCAATTTTTTTTGAAATATGACCCAAATAGGGCTAAAATGCTGCTCAGCCCAATCGAGCTTTAAAAAAAATAGCTCCTTTTTCTTGGACCCTCCCCTTTTTAATCAATGAGGCCCAACTTTGGGCCCATAAACCCGTTTCCCCCTTTTTCCTTTAAAATACACAGCCCAATTGGGCCCAAAGAAAGCAACATTTTTCTAAAGTAGCAGCCCCCATGGGCTCTTATTTAGGGTTCCCGGCATGGGATCCCAATGCCAACCGTGCGATTGGGTTTTTCCCAAAGGATCGGAGCATTACCCCCTTTGGGGCTTTCTTGTTTGGTTGACACCGCTAAGTTCCTGGAATGCCATTGTCAGGAAATGTGTGCAAAGAGGAGGTGCCACTCCATCTTTGTCAATGCCTCGCGCAACTGCTGCAAGGGTGCCGATGGATCTCGCGCCACCTGCATGAGAGAAGAAGATGATGATGTGGGCGGCGCCACATGGAGTTGCGAGAGAATCACCACCTTTTAGAGATGGAGTTGATGTTGATGTTGCCTGGGTTGAACAAGAAAAAGCTTGTTGTCGTCGCCTGGGTTGAGCCTAATTGAGAAAGCCTGTTGCGTATGGGTTCCAAAGAAGTAGTTGGTGTTAATTGTAGCGCAAGCGATCGGGATCGAGAGGATCCTAACGGGAGCTTTTGTGCTCACCACGTGAAGGAATGGCTGTCGTCGGCGCACGAGGTTGGATCAGTATAGCCGCCATCAGATTTTTTTCAATGACGATTGGAGTGCTTCTGGAATCACGCTAGGACTTGTGCTGTCACAGAATTAGGGTTCAAAAATGCTGGAACATAAACAAATATTCGAACTTCATATTGAAAGCATCATCGTTGTCTTGCATGTTTTAGGCTTCAGATTGAACATGAACATATCTTCCACTAGAATTATGCCTGGGGTCTAGTTTTGAAACCCCTTGAGCACCTGTTGCTAGGATTGACTTCATTGACGCTTTGATTTTGGTGATGAAGCTATCCACAGAACTCGTGTACTTACTAATTGGAAGAATTAGGGTTTTATTCTGAAACCACATCATGCCACTAGATCTTCACGTGTGTTGGTGACTTAGATCTAGGGCTTCAAAAAACCCTAGATACCTTTTCAAACTTGAACCAAAAAGATGTAACCAAATCTTCAGAATCTTCATGATGATCATCATAATATGCAGATTTGGGATTTATAGAAAGAAACCCTATAACTTGATCTCGAACAACCAAGATCATGAACTTAAATCAAACAATAATAGATATGCATGAATCAATCTTCCGAAAATTTGTGACGGCTTAAAATTAGGGTTTCAAGAAACCCTAAAAACTGAAACTCGAACTTGAGCAATCTTAAATGACGAAAAAAATAATCTTCAAGAATAAATCTTCAAAATCAACCAAGAACGGCCCGCTCTGATACCACGTTAAAAAACTAAGAACGCAGAAACATAATCAGGGATAAAGAATAAACATGGAAGAACACCAAGATTTTACATGGAGCCCTACTCTGTGAGGAGCGAGATAAAATCACAGAAGAATGCCTCAAAGGGTTGATGTTGCATTCAACTTTGTCATATGGTACAATGGGTATGGGGCTCTTATATAGCCCCCATTGACTCTCCATATCCCACAACAATTAAATGTGGGACTAAACATAAGAGGGTGTGGTAATTGGATCCTCGATGGATCAAATTACCCAACTACACATGACACATACTCCAACAGCCCCAACAGCCCCAGTAAAAAAACTATCTAAAATAATTTTGAAAACTAAACAATCAACACTAAAACAACCCCGAGCACAAGGATTTATATACTATGTGATTCAACTCCTACAAATTGTCCCCTATTGTCTTTGATAGGAATTTTTCTCTATAACAGGCTTGTTTTAGTGAACGTATTACCCACATATGGTTGCCAAGCTTCCACATATGCCCAAGAATTTGAATTCCAATTCAAATTGAACTCAATAAATCCATTGTTTAAACTCTATTACAACATGCAAGACCTTAAATATCGATTTCTCACCAATCCACAAAACCACCATGTCATCGAGATGTCGCTTAAATGCTCGAAAGTAGCTACACATTTTGTTTTTTTTTTCAAAAATTAAGATTTTGATGTGCTTTAATCTATTAACAAGATAAAATACACACTTATTTGCTGAAATATAGTTCTAAATACAACTTTTGTAAAATAGTGACATCACATTACACCGTATAGGATGACATACAATACATGTAAGGCATGCAATTATAGGTTAGAAGTTTAACCGTGAAGAGTTGATAAGTTGAAATAAGTTAGTACACAACACATCATCATTTTTTTCTTTATAAGATTGGTGTATAAAACTTATTAGTGCACCTCATGTGGATGGAGGATTGCGACATGTATGAGCAGGAGAGAGAAAGGGCTGGGGGTAGGAAGCACCATCAATGAGAGCTAACGTGCTAGTGGACCGCGACAGGCCTACGTGCGTGGGGTCAAAGGATAATAAGGGCTCATTCGCAAACAGGGAAGAGAGAGAGAAGGCTGGGTCTCAGTCTCCCATCGAACAAGCGAGCGTAGGTGCTTCTGTTGTGGCAACTCGGGCCATGTAGCGTCGGGGTGCATGCAAAAGCCGCATTGCTTCAATTGTCGGAATGCAGGACATCGTCGGACGTCATGTCCATACTTGATAAAGAGTTCGGATTGAACGCAAAGGTAAGCTTCTGGCGATAGCTCTCTCAAGAGTAGCGGAAGCACTGTAAGACTAGGCTGGTCCATAAAGGATGCCATGATTGGAAAGGCTGACTCAGAAACAAGGGGTCGGTTGCTGATAGGAGTATGGGAGAAAAGACTGCTTGTTTATTAAATCGATCTGGGCAGGAATTGCACTCCTCTTTGGAAATAGGTTTTTTAGGTGATGTAGTGGCATTAGGACCCAAAAAGTGTTGTGTGCGACGGATGTCAAGCGCCCAAGAAAACATATTGCTGAACCCGTTGGGCAAAAATGACGTCTGCTGACGGCTTCCGCTCTTTGCGGACGAAGGAGAGGTACTCTTCACCAAAAGAGTTGCCAACTGAGAGGTGTTCCATTCAACTCACGAACAATCGTGGCTTTAGAAGGGCTCTCATGCCGATCAGGATGGTCAGGAAGTTACTTGTAGATGGTTGCCTACAGGAATCAGACCCTGAATTCACACTTGTGTTGTTGGATTACCATGAAACTGAATCAGGACATACACCAGAGATCGCGCTAAGGATCGACCGATAAGTCTTCCCTATCTCGGTCGTCGCCACCACAACTCACAATGGAGGATCCCTCGGCGTCCTCCTCGGTTGTGTCAGAGACATGTCAGCATGATGATCTTTTCAAAATCCCGAAAGTCGAGGCATCATCTCGAGGAGAAACGGCAAGGTCGAGCCTTTCGTCTTCTAGAGATACTTCCATCTTTAGACTGCGCCTTGGAAACACTATAAGGGAGGCGGCTAACTTTCATATGGGAGAAATGGGTGGTCATTTACAATGGCCCATCGGATCTTGGTCTATCGTTTATCCGATCGATGATAAGGACCAACTGGTGCAGACCCGGATCCCGATTTCCGGATCTCAGAATAAAGGCTTCAATGCATTGCTTATTGACACGCTTACATTGCTAAAGGGGTACGACTTGAACCCATCTATCCTAAGACTTGGCGAAGGGTCCTTTTTTGTGGAGTTGTTTCGTCATAGGTCTTCTTCATACGCGAACCCTCCCATTTCCTTGAGACGGTTTCCAAGTAAATTGCTCCTGCAGGAGAATATGGGGTCCTCGAACGACATGTCCGATTGGAGGCTCTCCGAGGGGACTGCTCATTCTTTCTCTCTAGCACTACGAGATGAAAATCGTGCTGGAATGGGCGCTGCAACCACACAGATTGTTGATTTCTCTTTTGAGGAGGATGCGAGGGTGGAAAACTCTTTCTTGTGTGAGGGTAGGCTGCCGGGTTTGACTAGTGGAAGAGGAGCCTTGAAGAGGTACATGAGAAGACGAAGGCAAAAAATGATAACTGTAGAGATAGTTTCTACTATTATTATATGTTTATGTACCTTGTTTCTATTTCTCTCTTCTATTTAGACATCCATGTAATTTACCCTTACGGCCTCTCCCTATATAAGAGAGCCTAGGGTTTTCTTATTATCATAACGAAGACTTCTTTCTTCTAACATGGTATCAGAGCCGCCTTAGGGCTCTCCTCCCTTCCCCACCCGCCGCCCCTCTTCTTCTCTCATCTAGCCGCACGAGCAGCCCCCCCCCCTCCGCTGCCGCTGCACCACCCAGCGGCTCCCAGCCGCACACGTCAGCGACCCTGTCGCCCTAGCGGGCCCCCCGCGCAGCCCTAGCGGGACCCCCCGCAGTCCTAGCGGCCCCTTCTGTCGCCTCCAGCCGCCCCAGCGGCCCTTCGAGCCCCAGCCGTACCCTCCAGCCTTACCCGCGGCACCCTCCAGCCGCCCCAGCGGCACCCTCCAACCGCCCCTGCGGCCCTTGGCGCCCTAGCGGCACCTCCCTCTGCCGCCGTAGGGCTTCCATAGCCTCCAGCAGTCCATAGGCGTCGTTTTCGAGGCGATTCAAGGGATGTAAGCTTCCTTCGAGGCGTGCCCTAGACCCCTCTTCCTCCGGTTTATGGATTTGAGTGCGTAAAAGTCTACACACGTACTCAAATCCAATGCAGTTGGTGTAGACATTCATCACAGTGTCTATTATCCCCTCGTCTTCTTCGAGCAGCAGTATGTCAGAATCGAAAGTCGATTTGCCCTCCACCGGCGCATGCAAAGGTCCGGCGCCAATAGTGAAGATGGACGGGTCTAACTATGAGCTATGGGCTATGCAGTTCATGAGTCTCATGAAATCAAATGGTAAGAAACACATTCTTACCGAGGATGAGCCTGCGGAGAAGACAGGGATCTATGCCTCATGGGAGGCCGATGATGCTTACGCAAAAGTATGGTTGTCTGGTACGTTGACGATGGAGATAGCTAATGATATCCTCCATCAGCCCACTGCTAAGGCGATGTGGGACATCCTTGCCGCTACATATTTGCAGGTGCGAAATGAGACAAAGATGTTGCAGCTTCAACATGACATCTTTACGATGAAGCAGGCCGGCAGACCTCTCCATTCTCTATACACATCCCTAAGAGGGATGTTCGAGAAGCTTTACAGTACCATTCCTCTGACTGCTACTCCGGAGCAGCAGAAGACGTTTCGGAACGCCACCATAGTAGGCGTTCTACTTGCTGCCCTCGATCCTGAGTATGATGCTGCACGGTCACAGATTTTAGCAGATGCAGTCATTCCTCCCGTGGAGGATGTCTACAGGAGGCTCAGTCGTATTCCAGTTTCATCCAGCTCTTCTACTCCACCCCCATCTGCGATGGCAGCTTCGCGGGGGAGAGGTGGACCACCTTCTGGGCGTGGTCGTGGACGTGGCCGTGGACCTTTAGGAAGAGGCGGCCGAGTCAGTCAGATGTGCTCGTATTGTCACAGAACCGGACACTCAGAGGAGACATGCTACTCAAAGCATGGGTTCCCAGCTTCGGCACGGGTTGCAGAGCATTCACAGTCTCCATTACCGTCTACGACAGATCATAGATTTGACGAACTCGTGGCCCGTCTCCGTGATATTATGCCACATTCTTCTGGTGATTCATATGGTGGCTCTTCAGATATTGCTGCCACAGCCTCTGCCAGTTCATCCGCCGCAGCCAGTTCTTCAGGTAGATCATCGCGGGCGACAAAAGAGTCCATGAGGAGCGAGTTTGAGAGGAGAGAACTCGCTGGTGCATGCGGCGACTTCCCCGGTGCTGGTGGCAGTGGGAGCGGCAGTGGAGGTGCACCAGTACCACCACCCACTAAGAAACATAAGGGGAAGGGACTAGAACCATTCTTGACGAGGAGTGGGTCCATGCAGTACAAGCCAAGCAAGGACCCGAAGCAGAAGACGGTGAAGGGGATGTTCACCAACGCCCGCGAGAGAGTAGGTAGGGCCATCGACAAGCTCTTCTTTGGGGAGAGCATCCCAGCCCATGTCGCTAGTGGATCTTTCTTACAGCATACCATTGATGAGATCGCCGCAGCTGGAACGGGAGTGAAGGCTCCAAGTGTCAAAGAGTTGATGAACAAGTATCTTGCGCAAGAGAATGAGGAGATGAACGAGTACATCTCGGACCTGAGGAAGAGATGGCAAGAATACGGCGTGATGCTGATGTGTGATGGCTGGACAAGTTACACGAGGAAGCAGATCATCAACTTCCTCGTTTACTGCGACGGTAAGACGATTTTCCTTAAATCCGTCGATGCTTCTGAACAGGTCAAGGACTACAAGTACCTGCTGAAGTTGCTGAAGGACGTCATTAAGGACGTTGGGAAAGAGAACATCGTACAGATTATCACGGACAACAACAGCAACTTTAAGAAAGCAGGAGAAACAATAATGAAGTCCAACAGCTACGGCATTTTTTGGACACTGTGTGTTGCGCATTGCATAGACTTGATTCTGAAGGACTTCGGCAAGAGGAAGCTCATCGTGAAGGTGATGGAACAAGCACGGGCGATCACGACGTTCATTTACAACTATTCCAAAGTGTTGGCGTTGATGCGGCGGACATGCAATGGTGAGTTGGTGAGGCCTGAGATCACACGCTTTGCAACCAATTTTATAGCGTTGCAAAGCCTCAAACAGCACAAGGCAGGGTTGAAGACCATGTACTGCCAAGGTGAGTGGTTCGAGAACCCAGAAGCTCGAATTGAAGTAGGAAGGAGAGTGGAGACAATCATCACTGATCACCATTTCTGGGATGACGTGACAAGGGTCACGAAAATAATGGAACTTATTTTTTCTGCATTGCGTATCGTAGATGGGGATAAGAAGCCAACTATGGGAGTCATCTACGAGGCAATGCGATGCATGAGGGAGAAGGTTAGAGAAGCAGTTGGGAGAGGATTTAAAGCATGGTTGGACATCATAGACGAACGATGATCCAAGATGCTCTCACATCCTCTTCACAAGGCTGGTACATTTTATTATCCAATTAGATTTTCTAATCCATTTCCGTAAGCATGTACTTTTGTTTTGGATTATTAAATTTGTTCGTCAACAACATACTACTTGAACCCAACATACCAATACAAGAACAGTCTTGGTACAAATGCTAACCTTCTAGCAGCCGTACAAGTTGTTGTTGAGAAGCTCGTCAAGGACGAGAGAGCACAAACCTCGTGCATGAATGAGGTAAGAGTCCCATAAGAATGCTTTGTATAATGTACAATCTATATTGAGGCACAAACCATACTATCACGGTATGACTTAAAGTTTCGATTAATGAGCAGATTAAATACTTTAGGGATGCCTTGGGTTCTTTCGGCAGGGTGACCGCGGTGAATGGACGCGGCAGTCCTCTTCCTGGTAAATACTAAGTCTACTGATTGATATTTGACATGTGTAACAAACAATTTGACTATTATTGAATTATGATTTATCTCTTTTGATTTTCCCTCAGCCGAATGGTGGTTACTGTATGGGATGGAAGCTCCCAACCTCCGCAAAGTGGCAGTGAAAGTATTGTCCCAAACAGCATCTGCCGGTGGTTGTGAAAGAAATTGGAGCACATTCAACTTGATCCATTCGAGGAGACGGAACATGAAGGATATGGTATTATCCTCAAGCGCATCACGGAAGCGTGATCGTCGTATCGGATACGACACAGAACGACTAGTTGTACTAGTTGTTATGTGCAGTGGAATTTAAAAAATTTTCATGCGATGATACCACATGATCCAAGAACGATTCTCAGATCGTTTCATCTATAACCACAACAAGTATAAAGGAATACCTCTTGAAGCGCGGTTGATCGAGTCTTTTAGAAAAGAGACCTCCTGTCTCAAGTCCGATCGTCGGGGAGATCACTTGCAAGCACGAGGATGAACCGCGTGAGTCTTGCAATCCAACAAGTTGATCCAAACACGGTTAGCTACTGATCTCGTCGTACGAGATCGAACGTCTTCTTCGTGAGCGTAGCACTCCAAGAAGACGGAGAACCGAAGAACGTTGAAGCGGCGACGCGGTGGCGATTGCGTCGACGAACCTCTCCTCTAGGGTTTGGTGGACGGCCACCAAGAAAAGGGAGAGAGGGATGGCATGTGAGAAGAAAGAGAGAGAGTTTGCTCCAATATTGCATAGCCCTAGAGAGCATAGTATGCCTCTCTATTTATAGGGTTTTGGGATCCATGGATCTCGATCCATGGGACATAAAATCAATGGATGAGATTGATTTATGTCCAATCCATTGGTCAAGATTGTTGTTGGTAAAGGCCAACAAATTATGATTTAATTTAGATCAAATATATTTGACAAAATCAAATATAAATCAATCCTAAATTACATTATCCAAATAAGGAGAGAATAGACATGGAGATCACATCTCCATGTACATTCAAGGTGGACGGCCACCCATTCCAAATAGGAATAGGGTGCCGCCCACTTGATTCCTCATGGAGGCAAATGAGATTGCATATCTCCATGGAAATCTCTCATTATTTATTTCCAACAATTTTGTTGTGATATATTCTTCAAAAATAATTCACAATTATTTTGAGAATATTGCAATCTTTTTTTTGACGCTCAAAGAAGGGGGAAGCACTCAGCGGTGTTCGCCCCAATTTATTAAAAGTAAAGAAGGGAGTACTTACAGGATATAAGAAGAAAATAGAAAACGAGTGGAAGTAGGTATCCAAAAAAGAGATACCCCCCAAACACCTGAAACAACGCTACCCGGAAGACCAATCTTGACAAAATCGATACGCCGAGATACAAATGTTTTCCTTGTAGAACCGCTGCCGAGAAAAAAGTGTCGCGTTTCTTCCCAACCAAATGCTCCAAAGACGCGCAATCGGGATCATCAGGTCCGCCCTTGAACGATTCCTGGCGTTAATCAAACAGTCGCATAAAGCACCAAAACTGGAGATATTCAGCCTCCCCAAGTCGTCCCAGATGGCACGAACATGGTCACAATGGAAGAAGAGGTGCCTGCTGGATTCCACCTCCGAGCCGCAAAGCCCGCACAATTGCGAGACATTAGGAAACATCATAGCACAACGATCGCGAGTAAGCAGCCGACCACGCCTAAGAAGCCACAGAAAAATGTCAACCCGTTCCGGCAATTTGAGACTCCAAATAAACTTGCAATGATTCAGCAGGGTCGCATCGACCCCCACGGTGCTGGGAAGAAGAGCAAAGTACGCCTTCCACGACGAGAAAGAATCCTCCTTCCAGGCGAAGTGATCCCGCCCCCCAGTAGGCGTGGGAGCATCAGAAAGGAGAGTCATCAAGGACGTGAAATCGAGCAGACGCTGATCCGATAAATTAGCAATGAAAAGAGGGCACCAGCAACCATCGGCTCAGCAAGAGGCCATGGTGGCGAATTTGTCGGCCACCAACGCAAAGAGGCGAGGAAACAAAGATTGCAAAGCTCCTCTCCCGGACCAATCATCGGACCAAAAGCGGAAAGAACTCCCATCACCCAGAATAGGTTTGAATAAAGATCTGTTGCGAACAAAAGCGGACAAAACACCGCGCCAAAAAGGGGAAAAGTGTCCCTCGGGACGCCCCGGTGAGGCGGATATTAAATCAATCCCCGCCGCCTCCCTAAGGCACCTCAGCATGAAACCCTAGAACCCTAGAATATTGCAATCTTGCCATTGAAAAATTGTGAATCACATTTACAACCCAAAACAACATATAATTTACATTATCAATTAAATACACAATGTGTATCCAATACACATAATAATTAATCAACAAATATAAATTATAATTAGCTCTCTCTAATACATTATAAATCACATTTATAATATATTATGAATAATTGGACATTTCTATCCACATTATTCTTATCCATAATAATTAAATCACATTTAATTACGTTAGATAATTTCTACACACATCAAGATGATTAAATCACATTTAATCATTGTTTCTTCATTGCTTAGATCTTATGGAATTATTCTTGAACCCTTCAAGAATAATGCGATTTCTCCGCAGATACTTGTAGATAAGGACAGGGCGATTGTATTGTTCCACGTATAGTGTCTTGGATGTTGAGATCATATCTCAAATCCAGATCCCATGGACCTCCCACAGATGCTTAATCAAATCAAGACCGTAGACCAAATCTTCTCATTGCATCTGAATCTCATTCAGATCAATGTCCAGTTCATGGACTAAGATTAGGTCACTTCTCCAATGAAAGGAGTCACTAAAATCCAAACCTATTTCATCACTCCCTCGGAATGGAAGCGTCATGGTTATACAATCGTTTATGATCACACCACCCTCAGGTATTCCCAATACCTGTACATCCTACATACTGGAAGACCTATGATCATTCCGAAGATAAAGATCACTTTTATATTGTCACCTTCAGGGTTTGATCATCAAGTTTCTCAATCTTGATCACTGGGAATTGGTATAGATCATATGCTTTCCCAAAGCACATATCTTACCTTCAAATTCATGTCATGCTTCCAAAGCATGACGAACATGCATGGAATTTGATCAGTCTCAATACCTCATGAGTGAGCTCATGTCTCCCAGTTCATAAGTAAACCTGTATGATCCCTTTAAGAGATCATGCTACTCATATGCCCTTACATGCACACCAGCTCGCCGGTGTATAGACCTTGGTTAGGTCATCAGCCTATTGGTCTGCCAAATGTACATACTCAGACATATAGCAACACATCTGTGTCCGGTCAGAGGATGCATGCCCATGCTGTGACAGCATTCAACATAGGTCTTTGGTTATCTCGATATCGTTAAGTCAACTCATTGACTCAACTATTCTAACACCTCCGAATCACTATTCCCATGTAGAGGACCTGCATCAAGTGGTCAGTCAAATATCAACCATTTGAGAAAGGATTGCCATCTCCTACTCAGGCTGGAGATCATCACTTAACAATCATTTGACGATGCTTGATGAGTCCTCTATCTAACTCTTTAGATATTCATCCAAGCATCAGCCTCTATGATTCAATAAATGAATCAACAACTGTATGATCATCAAGTTGGCCATGGTACATAACAATTATTGTACAGAGGGACCTTATAGTGCATTCATTCAATCTCAAAAAGGGAGTGAAAAATAATCAATAACTTTCATAATTTATTTATTACAATAACATTTATTATAGAAAAGGTTCGCTCGGGGCTCACATTGCTAACAGAACAAGTTGGGAGAACGACTCCACGATCTTATTTTCGTGCATTACAACTTGAAATTGAAAATGAAACATGCAAGAGAGGGGCATGACAGAGAGGACTACACAGAACCCATTGATCTTGCATATATTTTCAAGATGCACGACGACGATGGAGATGAAGATGTTCTGCAGAGGTGGTTGGATTCCAACGGTGCTCCATTGCTCGATCAACTAGGAGGAAGGCCGAATGAGAATATAAGCCAACAAATGGAAGCAGATGTTGGCGACTACATGGCCAGATCTGAGCGAATCACGGACCCTCTTGGAGGGGTGGAACTTGATGCGATCGTGAACGACATCCTCTCTACTGGATTGAAATCCAAATCAAAAGATGACAACGGGAGTGATGATGATGATGATGATGATGTTGTTGCTGGCCGTGGTGGATCAGGTGACGGGGAGACATATTCAGGGGGGTCAGGTGGTGGTGGACCATGTGATGATAGAAGATTCGAGTCAGAGCAGGAATATAGGGAAAGACATGGAAACATACATGGGCAGTTTGTCCCAAGTCCGAGTCCAGGACCTATGAATTACGATGCATATGGACGACGTGGCCATCATCCTACAGATAGCTACATGTCGAATTTGATATCATCTGTAGGTTTGTTGAGTTGCATGGACATTGACAGCCCATACCGTGGCTATGGATCCTCCCATTCCCAAGATGAGAGATCATTTGGGGTCTTCCCTGAATATTTTCCTGCTCCTCCGCCTGGACCTCCTCCTCAGGCGTATACTCCTCCATCTTATGGATAAAGCAGCTACAACAGTGGGTATGGAAGATATAGCAGCTACAGCGGTGAGGAGAACTACCAAGGTAGCCAACCCGAGCAGAATGAGCTCAGCCAAGGCAGCTTCTTTGGTGATGACAGTTTCGATTTCTTCCCAGAGTATTTCGCTCCTCCTCCAGGTCCTCCTCCGCAAACATCTTCTCTTACTCCGTCGTCGTCGTCCCGAGGATCTCAAGCTAGTAGTTCGCGGCCTCCTCGTGCCACTCGTGATACTGGATTCAGTGCTGCTTTCCTCGTCTCGGGATACTCATAGGCATCGATGACCACCAATACAGGCAGTATGTGATGGATTACAATACTCATGACATGGGAGAACTACTGCGAGTTCATTGAATCTGCGATGTGTTATTAGAGACAACAAGGAGGGGGGGCAATTTAGATCCACCGCGGAACTCTTGCTTTTAGCCTAGGTCATCTCATTTTACATTATCAACTTGATTTGGAAATTTGTCATTTGTTGTTGTACTTGTAGCTTTTATATAGATAAATCATAAATCTTTATGCCAATTGCCAAACAATGATTGTCTCGTTATATATTCCCATCGATATGACCGATATGTGGAGTTTAAGGACCATAGTCCTCATAAATTATCTATGTGTGTTATGACTTATGAGGTGTATATTTCTAGTATTTCATATTATAAACTTATAATAACTTGAATCGAATCCATTGCCAATATTCATAAGTCAAGAATCAACATTAAGTGATTAACATCGACACAACCGATATGTGTGATATCAGCGATACCGATATGCGTGATATATGGTCTATAAATGACCGATATATGTGATATAAGTGTGTATATGTAGGTTATTTGTTGTTTTAATATCTTGGATGATCTTAATTTCTGAAAAAAGGCAAAAAAATGGCTTTTTTGAGCCATTTTCGACATTTCCACCGATATCGTCGATATATCCCGATATATCCATTTCCGGGCAGACCGATACGATATCGATATCGATACGACCTTCCATGATTGATGATAGAGATCGCCAATGACGTACTGCATCAGCCCACTGCGAAGGCAATGTGGGATATTCTTGCGGCGACATATTCGCATGCACGAAATGAGACTGAGATTCTTCAACCGCAGCATGATATTTTTACAGTTAAGAAAAATGGACAGCCTCTACACTCACGGTACACAGTCTTACGAGGGATGTTTGAGAAGCTACTGATGAATCTGCGATTCGTCATCTTTATTCATTTATTTTAGCTTAAAACCCCTTATAAAACACCTGCATATAACGCTAACTCCATATTCTTACTAACTTGCATTTGTGTGTAAATATTGTACATTCCTTACTAATTTTAACCTAAAATAAATAAATAAAGAAAGAAAGGAAAAATAAAGAAAATAAAAAAAGGAAGACTGTATGCAGGCTGACCCGAACCCCGAGAGAAGGTCAAGACTTGACCTGATCGACCAGGAATAAAGTAGGGGGAAATAGGGTCCTCAACCAGAAAATCCAAAAAAATGTGTTTCTCACTTATTTTGTGTATATCTGTATAAAACTAACACTAATTTATTTGTACCTTAATTGACCTCAAATCAAATAACATTCAAAATCAAAGTTGTAAATAAAAATGGGTCCTAATTAATAAAACTGATTGCACAATTAAATCATGTACAGAATAAAAGTAGCCACACTTGGAAAAAGCCACTAAGCACTAATTGAAAGATCAATTCCGGCTCCATATGATCTCAAATTGAACAAATATCACTTCCATTGAATTCTAAATTAAATTATCTTCAAAATGACTGTGATTTTATAATTTTGGAGTTACGGTTGAAAAGTCGGTTTTCTAGGGTGGTTTGTGCAATTTTCCCTTGTATTTTGTGTATATTGTATTTGTATATATATTTGTAAATATTTTTACTAATTACTTAAAACAAAAATAAAAATAAAAAAATTAATAAAATTCTTAAAACAAAAAAGAGAGGCTAATTTCCCCATTTATCCTTGTATATAATGTCATATATGTATATAGTACATGTATATAGTTGCTATTTTTAACTAACCATCATAAAAAAATAAAAAAATAACATTTTTTAATTCAAATAAATAAAGTGACGAAAATTCAAAAAAATTAGATAATTTTGTAAATAATTTTATCTTTCTATTTTATCTCTCATGTTATCTCTTCCACCAAAAAAAATCTCTCTTATCTTCTTATCCAAAAATTCAAAAATTCAAATGTCTCTCTTTTCTATTTATATGGCTCCATCTCCCTCATTCCAACCTGATCAATCTTTAGAGAGAGGAGCCCGATCTCCGAGAGAAATTTCGTCGAGGAAGTTGCCTAGCCTCCGAGCCGTCCGATGACAGCGAGTCGGCCTTGTCGAGGCGATCACGGTCTATTTTCCGCTCCTAAGGTGAGATCCGCATTTTTTCTTTGCATTTTTATCTAGTTTAATCGCTTTTTATTTTATCGCATTTTTTATCGTCATTTTGTTCTTCTAGATCATAAAAAAATTCATCACGATTTTTGATCCGCCACCGACTCGAATTTCCATCTCATCTTCTTGATCTCTTCGCCTTCGTTTTCTATCTCTCACGATCTATCAACTTCGACCACGCGCGGTGGCCGGAGATCGGATTCGAATCCTCCATTTCCGTCGAATCTCCATTCATTTTTTCCGATTTGTAAATAAATAAAAAATTTTTGCTTCTTTTGGTTCTCTAACGTTTGTTTTGCAGGATCACATAAAAAAATAAAAAAATAAAAAAATCTTATTCCTTTTTATTTCCTATTTTTTTTTGGATTTACAAAAACAAAAAAAGAGAGTTTTTTTTACTGTTTACATCATTTCAAAAAAAATATACAAAAAAATTAAAAAAATAAAAAAAAAGGGGGACGGCCGCAGTCCAGCGCCGCCGCCCCCCTGTCATCTTCCCCGTGCGCGCCCCATCATCAACGCGCGGGTCGACCGCCGCCCAGCCGACCTCGCCTCCTTCGCGCCATCGAGCGGCGCGCGCGCCGCCGTTGACCACCCTCCGCCAGCGGCGCGGCCGGCCTCCGCCTCTGAAGCGTCTTCTCCCCCGCGCTGTGCATCGGCGCGGTGCTCCTCCTCCCGCCAACCGCCGCGTGAGGGCGGCCGCCTTGCCATCCTTCAGCCCGCGCCGCCCATACCCTCCATCCACGCGCAGTGCACGCGCGGCAGCAAGCCTCCACCGCCGATCTGCCATCCCCGGAGCTCCTCCGCACCCTCCAGATCGTGCGGCCTCACCACCGCGCGAGATCGCGCGACGCTCCACCGCCTTCGACCGCTCGCCGACGCCGAAGAAGAAGCGCGCGTCGGCGCACCTCCAGGCCACAGCCGCGCAAGCCACCGCCGATCTGCCAGCCCCGGCGCCGCTCTGCCGCGAAGACCTCCGCCTGCGCGTGCGAGGAAGAAGAAGGCGGCGCCCCTTGTGTGCTCTTTTGCAAGAAACGAAAGGATTCTAGGGCTTCTGATTTAAAAAAAAACTTTGTGAAAATTGCACGTTTAGCCTCTGGAAGTTCTCACAATTACAAATAAGTCCCTGCTGGAATCAAGTCACGTGCGTCGCACGAGCATACTGGGTAAATTGCGAAATTCCTCTTTATTTTATTTATTGTTCTAATTTTGCAAAAACTTTGAATAAATTACATTTCAGTCCGAAACTTTCGTTATTTACAGTTTAGTCCCAGAACTGCAGAACATTAATTTGCTTGATCTTATCATTGAAATAAATGTTATTCATGACCCAAAAATTTTGAAAAAATTGTGCTATACGCCTGATGTGCTATTCTTCCTAGCATAAAATTTTCGTAGCATTTTGACTTCATTTGATATTTTAAAAAAAATCAAAAACAGTACCTTTTTGTCTTCTCGAAATTTGAAAATTCATAAAAATTCGAAAATTGTTCCAAAAATTCCAAAAAAATTAGGGTAGTTTGATTTCATTGTCTTTTAATTTCTGACCAATTTTCACGCATTGATTCTTTATAAAAGCTAAAAAAATTGAAAAATATCAAAAATCTTATCAAAATCATAAAAAATTCTACAAAAATCCAAAAAATGTGATTTCAGTTTCTGTTTGTAGATAATTGTTTCTAGTTTATCTTAAAAATAGTAGCCAGGAGTTTTGGGCATTTAAAAGTATTTTAAATTGTAAATTACTCCAGGATGTCCACATTTTCTTGTTTCCTCATTATTTGATTTTTAGAAAAATACAAAAACATCTGAAAATTCCACAAAAATTCTCAAAAACATTTCAAAACTTTTAAAACCCAAAAATATTTTCTTTGAATTTTTCTGAGCATTTTTGGCATAATTGAAAATTGCAACAAGAGTTGGTGTGTGTATGTTCTTGATTTTTATTCCTATTGCTTCGCATTATTTTTTAAAATTAAAAAAATTTTGCAAAATCAAAATCACTAAAAGTTTGAAAATCAGAAAATAAAAAAAATTAGAAATAAAAAAATAAAAAAAATAAAAATATTAAAAAAATCACAAAAACCAAGGATAGTTGTCCTTTGAGATTCCTGTTTTCTCTTGATTGATTTTCGATTAATTGAATAACCCTCGGGAATTGTAGCCTCCCTGAGTTCGACCTTGTCCGCTATACAGGTTAATAAGTAGCAAATCATAAAAAAAAATAATCTTTTGTTGACGCGGGATTCTGGGGATAAACAACGACCTATTTTCACCAATTAATTTCCGTCCTCGAATTTCGCGCTCAACAAAATGGCGCCGTTGCCGGGGAGGCACGGCGAGGGTAGTTAGGTTTCTCTTTTGACCTGCTATTCTTGGTTGTAAATATCTGTGTATAATTTGCCACATTATTCTATTGTTCATATCCATTGCATTCATTTCATCATTTTCTCTTATTTGAAAATTGTGTTTCTTACACATTCTCTTTTCTTTTTCTTGCGAGGGCCCGCGGAACGAAGGAGGCGATCCTAGGAGAGCCGAAGCACCCAAGCGACGTGGAGGCGGCTTGATTCTTCACCAAACCGCAGGATAGCGTGAGAAGAGGAGAAGGAAATTGAAAGAGCCGAAAAAAAAGAGAAAGAAAAAAGAGAGAGAGAGAGAGAGTCTTTATTTTCTAGCATTTGAACTCTTGTAAACGGACATTCATTTGTTGCGGGGTCTGTTTCGCCAAGTGCCGGTGCACTTGGGGGACCTCATCGGTTTTATTTTCATCGCCTTTATTTTCTTTGTTTTCCGGGGATTTCGAAAGCCACCTATTGATTTCTTTAATTAGTTTGCTTGAGCCAGGTAATTAATTAGGTCCAAACACCCTAAACAAGAATTTCTGTGCCTATAGAGTAGATCGTAATTTGGACTTAATCAAATTAACTTGTTCTTACCCGTTAATAGAAGTTATCATTTAGGACAGTTTACTTGCATTTACATATAGGTTAGTTTCTTTTCTGTATTTAAATTCTGCGCGGACCACTTGCATGTAGAGTGCTGGCGACAAGGTACGCATCTCCAACCCCCGCATGCATCATCGTTTTTAATCGTGCATTGGCATTTCCGATCTCCTCCCTTGTTTTCACTCACATAAGTTAAAAAGGAAATTGGACACTCGGTAGACGATTCTTTGAAAATATCTTAACCAAGTGACAACTGCCTAAAATTTGGGACTGCTAAAGAAAACTCGACCCTAAAAAAATACAAGGAAAAATCATTGTTTTGGGGAGAGTAACCCCCTCATTGTATTCGTTTTAACTTGCTCGCGTACACACTAAGGTTAGTGCCCAAATCCCATAATTCAGCCTAAGTGTTTGTATAAATTTGTGATTATCACCTAACTCTAAAATCAACAAGATAATTGACCGAACCTTCACGGTCTTCACATTGAGTTGAGTTGGTGAACTGGGGGTTTGTATTGTGTTTGCTTGTGTGCATACCAGATCCTTCTGTGCATTTGCGCCTTTTTCTCCATATCTTTTGGCTTGACCCTCGTGCTCTCCCATCATTTGTTTCGAAGATGGCCGACTGGAGTTATTCTAATCCGATCATCGCAGATACCTTGTACTCTCCAGACGATCCACCTTCCCTTTTCCAGGAGGATCTTCCTCCTGATGTTTGTGCATATCCGCCTAACCCATTATTTAAGGAGACGGAGGACTTTGATTTTCACCCACCCTCATTCAACCCACCCGATCCTGGGATTTTGGAGTCACCTTTCATGATTTCCACACTTAACACATTGAATCAAATGGTGGAGCATATGAATTCGAAGATTTCCAATTTTATTAACAAAAATGAGAGCCAGAACGTTGCTCCAATATTTGAGGATATTGATTCACTTGAGGATAATCATGAGAGATTGAAATCATCCAAAATACAAAAAAATGAGAAAATTTTGAAAATACAAAAAGATTCTGGGAGACATATTATTGATTCATTTTGTGAGAAAAGAAACCAAATGCCCGATCATTTACCCACACAGCCATGTCCCAACCTAGATCCCGAGGATGCCACTGTACAGACTACTCTTGGCAATCCTCATGTAAATGCTGATTCCGACCTCCTCCCTTGTATGGATGAGGTCCAAAAATTCAAAAAAATGTTGACTAAACCCGAAGTGGTGGCCACCCTTCATGAGATCATTAAAGCCCCACTTCAACGGGCCATGACAGATTTATCTACTCCTCAACATAAGAAGAGAAAGAGAAGGAGAAGATCTGAGCATCACATCTTGACCATGTCCACTGCCTACGCCATCTCTCACCGTCCATATTTTAAGAAAGGGAACACGGCCACACCTCTTGTGAGTTGCTCCATATCTGACTATTCTTGTGATAACGCTCTCCTTGACGGCGGGTCATCAATCAATATAATACCCTTCTCCATGGTACAGTCTCTTCATCTTGGGCCTCTCAAGAAAACCAGGATGATAGTTCAATTCGCTGATGGATCTATCAAGAGGCCGAAGGGTATTTTAGAAAATGCTGTCATTATCATTCAGGGCATGGATTTTACTTCGGATTTTGTTGTAATGCCCATGGAGACCTCCACCCCTGTGGAGCACCTCTGCGGGAGCCGTTATTGACTATGGTTCAGGAGAGATTCGCTTCCGTTCTGATGTAGGGAGCGATGTCTTAATCACTACACCCACTACCATCCAGAAACCCGCATCCCATGAGAGCCCACCCGTGTTAGACAACTCCAAGGACTTTGATCATGATGATAATACCAGAGATTTTTGCTATATGATGGATGATACTGAGACCCGAGAATTCCTCTTCAAGGAGGAGGACTCGGAAAGCATAGACTTTGGAGTTCCCTCTTCTGGTATGTGGCGATGCATTGACGACATCCTCGGGATTTACACGATAGACACCCTAGAGCGGAAGGCAGATTCTGAGACTAGACAGGACGGACACGATTTGACTACTTTCACTGATAAGTCCGTTCCTACTCACCCTGATAAAGAAGAGACCGATCAGGACAAATTTGATTTGATTGCTTTTATAAAGGAATTTGGGCCTTTTGATAAAGATGATGATCCGGTAGAGGCTCGCCAGGCTGAAATTGATCCTACTTTTTCTGATAATGATTTCGAGCCATTCTACTTTGATGTTTGCGAGACTTCCCAAGCAGGACATGGTCACACTACTTCCAATAACCGGTTTAGGCCTGCACAATCTGAAACCGCTGAGGATATAATTTTGGTCGATCCTACTCAATTTATGTCTAATGATGATCCCAATATCGACCTACATCTTGTCAAATCCATACCTCAGCGGTCCCGCAAGAAGGTTTGTTTTCGACCTTCTTAACCTTTGTAAATCCACTCCTCTTGTATATCCTTTCGTTTCACTCTGTCTTCTCCCGTTTTATCATTCACCCCTTTTCCGTGTGTGTGTGTATATATGCTATACTTAGGATGTGCTTTATCCTAAGTATAGGGGGGTGAAGGATTTGTGTTGTTCATATTCATCTTGTTTATCACCCTTGTTGTTGCCTATACTTAGGGATACTCTACCCTAAGTATAGGGGGGGTGATGTTGTTCATATCGTGTCTCTGTGAGTCTGTACATTCTCTTCATCGGTTTTCCCCTTTGTACATTCCACTATACTTAGGATTACTTGATCCTAAGTATAGGGGGGCATCACCAACTTCTCTTCATTTTATCTTTTCTTTGAGTCGTTGTAGCATAGGAGTCTTTTCACCTTTCTTTGCTTAGCACGAGTTATGTCTTCCTTTGTCGCTCTCTGATCACTATGAAGACATAGTTCGAGCTAAGTATAGGGGGGTGTCGTATATATTGTATATATACTTTAGACATAACTCGTACTTTTAAATACATTTATTCGGGGGTTATGTGTATATTTTGTAAAATCCACGTGTGTAAAAAAAACAAACAAAAAAAACAACTAAACAAAAAAACAACACAAAAAAAACACAAAAAAAACAACAAACAAAAAACAAACAAACAAAAAAAACAAAACAAAACAAAAAACAAAAAAAACAAAACAAAACAAAAAAAAGAAGAAAATAAAAAAATAAAACACAAAAAAAACACAAAAACAAAAACAAAAAAAAACACAAAAAAACAACAAAACAAAAAATGGGAAGAGAGAGAGAGAGAGAGAAACAACAAAAAAAAGAGTCTCTTGTATATACTTGTATATATTACTAACCCTTTCTCCTTTAAAAAAACTACAAAACCAAAAATCATAAAAATTTGCATAAAAAAACTTTTCTTTCACATCTGCATTTTTCTCCAAAAATCCATAAAAAGTTCAAAATTAGAAAATTGTTTAAAAAAATGGTTCTTTTCACATGTGCATCATTCTTTAAAAAAAACTCTCTGCATTGTTCATAGTCTGCATTTGCATATGCATTTTTCTTGATAGTATTGATATTTAAACTATGTCTGGAATAAAATTGAAGAATGGAGCTTAGTTGGACCTTAATCCACCTAATTCTCAGAGGAACTTCACCGAGAAATAGGATTTTAGAAGCTTCAGGTCTTTGACTTAATTCTTTGAGTTCCACATGACAATGTACAGCATTTGACCCTTAGTGTCTAACGTGGTCTCTTCATTCTGGGTACAACTCTGGAATAGCGAATTAATTTGTACTCCTGCACTATGCACTTAGCACAACTGAGACAGGATGTTGGAAGACTGTATGAGTTTCTTTTCTGGTAGCGTGGAAATCTAAAGACCGGAGTACGGGTTGAAATAAAGCTTCGGAAAAGGGATGGACGGCTGGGCACAATTTTTTCTAAGACCCCAAAACATGTACGGAAAAGAAAGATTCTATATCCGTAGGGGCACAACAAGATCCAAGCAGAACCACCAAAACTCCAAATACAAAGAAGCTACTACCAAATAAAAATCTGACCAAAAAGGTCCAAGCTTCAAGAAAACCTGCAGATCTTGGTGGAGACTCGGCTAAACTGGCCAGCTTCACAAGGAGAGGTGACTACACCAAACCACCCTCCAGTTCTTTTCTCATTCTTCTAACTTCTCCCCCAATTCGATTGTGAACACAGCACGACAGACCTTAGAAGGAAATACCTGACTCCCCGAGGGCGAGTTATTGGAGAGGAGATTTGCATGGTAGTCCGGCATTCTGGATGGGAAGAGCTAAAAATTTTCACACACATGAGTCGATTATTCAATGTTCATAGGGTATGCTTTGGGAAGAGGATCGATCTAAGATGACTTCTGGGCCAAAACTGTGATAATGATGTGTAGAACTTGAAGGCTGTTGGTTTTAAAATTCTAAGTCTCACAGAAGTTCCGACACACAAATAATCCAAAGGTCCGACAGAGCTCCAAACTACAATTTTATGAAGATAAGTTTAATACTCAATATTGTCCTACTTTCTTTATTTTCCCTTTCTTTTTCTTCTTCACTTATTCTTTCAAATAAGTGTTTGCTAAGGGACTAGCAAAGGTAAAGCATAGGGGGATGATGAATCTGCGATTCGTCATCTTTATTCATTTATTTTAGCTTAAAACCCCTTATAAAACACCTGCATATAACGCTAACTCCATATTCTTACTAACTTGCATTTGTGTGTAAATATTGTACATTCCTTACTAATTTTAACCTAAAATAAATAAATAAAGAAAGAAAGGAAAAATAAAGAAAATAAAAAAAAGGAAGACTGTATACAGGCTGACCCGAACCCCGAGAGAAGGTCAAGACTTGACCTGATCGACCAGGAATAAAGCAGGGGGAGATAGGGTCCTCAACCAGAAAATCCAAAAAAAATGTGTTTCTCACTTATTTTGTGTATATCTGTATAAAACTAACACTAATTTATTTATACCTTAATTGACCTCAAATCAAATAACATTCAAAATCAAAGTTGTAAATAAAAATGGGTCCTAATTAATAAAACTGATTGCACAATTAAATCATGTACAGAATAAAAGTAGCCACACTTGGAAAAAGCCACTAAGCACTAATTGAAAGATCAATTCCGGCTCCATATGATCTCAAATTGAACAAATATCACTTCCATTGAATTCTAAATTAAATTATCTTCAAAATGACTGTGATTTTATAATTTTTGGAGTTACGGTTGAAAAGTCGGTTTTCTGGGGTGGTTTGTGCAATTTTCCCTTGTATTTTGTGTATATTGTATTTGTATATATATTTGTAAATATTTTTACTAATTACTTAAAACAAAAATAAAAATAAAAAAATTAATAAAATTCTTAAAACAAAAAAAGAGAGGCTAATTTCCCCGTTTATCCTTGTATATAATGTCATATATGTATATAGTACATGTATATAGTTGCTATTTTTAACTAACCATCATAAAAAAATAAAAAAATAACATTTTTTAATTCAAATAAATAAAGTGACGAAAATTCAAAAAAATTAGATAATTTTGTAAATAATTTTATCTTTCTATTTTATCTCTCATGTTATCTCTTCCACCAAAAAAATCTCTCTTATCTTCTTATCCAAAAATTCAAAAATTCAAATGTCTCTCTTTTCTATTTATATGGCTTCATCTCCCTCATTCCAACCTGATCAATCTTTAGAGAGAGAAGCCCGATCTCCGAGAGAAATTTCGTCGAGGAAGTTGCCTAGCCTCCGAGCCGTCCGGTGACAGCGAGTCGGCCTTGTCGAGGCGATCACGGTCTATTTTCCGCTCCTAAGGTGAGATCCGCATTTTTTCTTTGCATTTTATCTAGTTTAATCGCTTTTTATTTTATCGCATTTTTTTATCGTCATTTTGTTCTTCTAGATCATAAAAAAATTCATCACCGGAATGTGCTATACGCCTGATGTGTTATTTACAGTTTAGTCCCTGAACTGCAGAACATTACTTTGCTTGATCTTATCATTGAAATAAATGTTATTCATGACCCAAAAATTTTGAAAAAAATGTGCTATACGCCTGATGTGCTATTCTTCCTAGCATAAAATTTTCGTAGCATTTTGACTTCATTTGATATTTTTAAAAAAAATCAAAAACAGTACCTTTTTGTCTTCTCGAAATTTGAAAATTCATAAAAATTCGAATATTGTTCCAAAAATTCCAAAAAAATTAGGGTAGTTTGATTTCATTGTCTTTTAATTTCTGACCAATTTTCACGCATTGATTCTTTATAAAAGCTAAAAAAATTGAAAAATATCAAAAATCTTATAAAAATCATAAAATATTCTACAAAAATCCAAAAATTGTGATTTCAGTTTCTGTTTGTAGATAATTGTTTCTAGTTTATCTTAAAAATAGTAGCCAGGAGTTTTGGGCATTTAAAAGTATTTTAAATTGCAAATTACTCCAGGCTGTCCATATTTTCTTGTTTCCTCATTGTTTGATTTTTAGAAAAATACAAAAACATCTGAAAATTCCACAAAAATTCTCAAAAACATTCAAAACTTTTAAAACCCAAAGATATTTTCTTTGAATTTTTCTGAGGATTTTTGGCATAATTGAAAATTGCAAAAAGAGTTGGTGTGTGTATGTTCTTGATTTTTATTCCTATTGCTTTGCATTATTTTTGAAAATTAAAAAAAATTTGCAAAATCAAAATCACTAAAAATTTGAAAAGCAGAAAATTAAAAAAATTAGAAATAAAAAAATTAAATATTAAAAAAATCACAAAAACCAAGGATAATTGTCCTTTGAGATTCCTGTTTTCTCTTGATTGATTTTCGATTAATTGAATAACCCTCGGGAATTGTAGCCTCCCTGAGTTCGACCCTGTCCGCTATACAGGTTAATAAGTAACAAATCATAAAAAAAATAATCTTTTGTTGACGCGGGATTCTGGGGATAAACAACGACCTATTTTCACCAATTAATTTCCGTCCTCGAATTTCGCGCTCAACAGCTACACAGCTTCATGCCTTTGATGGCCACTCCTAAGCAGCAGAAGACATACAGGAATGCTACCACGGTTGGTGTATTCCTTGCCACACATGATCCAAAGTATGATGTTGCTCGCTCTCAAATCCTTGCAGATGCCACTATTCCTCCTATGAAGGAAACTTTCCGCCGACTTAGTCGGATCACTATCCCGAGCTCTGCTCCAGGGGAAGAGGTGGCTCATCTACTTTTCGTGGGCGTGGTCTCCGTGGTCAAGGGGGTCAGATCCGTCAACCCTGCACTTACTGTCACCGTCCTGGCCACTTTGAGGATACATGCTATTCTAAACATGATTTCCCAGCATCGACTCGGGTAGCATAACAAGTTGAGTCTCCTGCACCTTCCACTTTGGACCAGAGATTCGATGACCTCTTAGCCAGACTAAGGAACATCATGTCTCCTGACACAGCTCCAGGAGGCCATTCAAATGTGGTAGCCTCTGCTTCTGTCAGTACATCTGCTACAGCCAGTACCTCAGGTAGTCCTCATGCTCTTAGGAGCGACACATCAACTATGTGGAGACAAAGAGCAGCTTACTGCATATAAACAGGTTCCTCCAGGGCAGACTGTGGTGATAGCCAATGGGACTCATTCCCCGATCACAAGACAGGGGGAGATTAGTTTATCGCCTTCCATGCGACTGCAAAATGTGTTATATGCCCCTGACTTCTCCATGAATCTACTATCTATTAGTCAAATTACGAAGGATTTGAACTGTTGAGCTATTTTTGACCCATCGTCTCTTATTTTTCAGGACATACTTACGGGCAGAGTGATTGGCTGTGGCCATGAGCAGGGTGGTCTTTATTGTCTGGTCCATACTCCCTATGCAGGTGCATCCCTCCATTCTACAGAACCAGTATCTCCATATACCTGGCATCTACGCTTTGGCCACCTACCTCTTCAGAAGATGTGCCGTGTTTTACCAAAAATTTCTTCAGGATCGTCCTTCCAGTGTGAAGCGTGTCAGTTGGGATAGCATCATTGGTCCGCTTTCCTAGTCGTCAGAGTCGGAGCAGTAGCTCTCTTTTTGAGTTAGTCCATATCAATATTTGGGGTCCCAGTCATGTTCCTAATCACCAAGGACACAGGTTTTATCTTGTTATAGTAGACGATTTTTCTCGCTTGTCTTCGGTGTTTCTATTGAAGAATAAATCTGAAGTAGGAGATGTGATTCAATTGTTTATCAATGAAGTGCAATATGTTTTATCTTCTTCTGTGAAAATTGTGAGGACTGACAATGCCTTGGAACATTGTACTCGTGCACTTTCATTGTTCTTTTCCTCCTGTGGTATAATTCATCAAACAACATGTGCTTACACTTCACTGCAAAATGGTGTTGCAGAGAGGAAACGTCGTCATCTACTTGACATCACTCGGACCTTACTTATTCAGAGTCGTACCCCACATTTGTTTTGGGGTGGTGCAGTTCTTACGGCCTGTTATCGGGTAAACCGCATGCCATCGTCTGTCTTGGGTGAGAAAAATCCTTTTTCTATAGCTTTTCATGGGAAGGAGTTGTTCTCTCTTACTCTTCGTGTCTTTGGCTCTGTCGCGTTTGTCCACCAGTTGGCTCCAGGTCTTAACAAGCTCTCTCCTACGGCTGTCAAATGCGTGTTTGTGGGGTACTCCAGGACTCAGAAGGGATATCGGTGTTATGATCCATTACGTAGGAAATACTTTATCAGCACCGATGTCACTTTCTTTGAATCTGTGATGTTTATCTCTCCTACAGGTAACAGGTTGACTCCTTCTGAATCTGATACTGAAATCTAGATGTCAAGTCCTCCTACGAGTCAGTTGTCTCCTCTACCAGTCATACGACCACCACCACCACTTCCACTACCTCCATCTACACAAACGTCTGTGACCGTTGTTCCACCATTACCAAAATTCTATACCCGTCGGCCACCTTCTGCTCACGGACATCACCCTTCATCAAGCATGCCCCAGGTTTGTTCGGATAACATGGTTTCTAACGATGGGTCTGGAGATGTTTCTGTATAGGGATCAGTGTAGGATGAGGTTCCCGAAGACCTGGACTTACCCATTGCCATTCGGAAGCAGAGGTGTACATGTGCATCATATCCACTTGCTTCCCAGGTCTCTTTTCATCGCCTGCCGGAAGATTTTCAGAGATTTGTAGTTGCTCTATCTGCCATCGAAATTCCACGGACTTACTAGGAGGCCTTGAGAGATAGTCACCGGTGTCTAGCTATGGAAGAGGAGATGGCTGCTTTGCAATCTCGTGGTATCTGGAGTTTGGTGTCTGCTCCTCCTGGCGCGTCTATTGTCAGTTGCAAATGGGTGTTTATTGTTAAACATCATGCATATGGGAGCCTTGATTGTTACAAGGCAAGATTGGCGGCATGTGATTTTACGCAGACCTATGGTGTTGATTTTATGGACATGTTCTCTCCAGTTGCTCGTCACTCCACTTTGTGTGTTCTTCTTTCAGTTGTTGTGGTACGTGACTGGCCCGTTTTTCAACTTGAAGTTAAAAATACATTCTTGTATGGAGATCTACGGGAGGAAGTCTATATGCAGCAGCCTCTGGGATTTGTTGCTGAGGGGAGTGTCAACAGGTTTGTAGACTCCATACGGCAATATATGGCCTCAAACAAAGTCGGAGGGCATGGTTGCAAAAGCTCTCAGATCTGATCGAACGACAGGGGTTCAAGAGGTCAAATGCATATCATTCTTTATTCGTGCAGAGAACACCTAGAGGTACAATTGTTATCATGGTTTTTGTTGATGACATAGTTGTTAAGGAGATGATGAGCAGGGAATCAAGATGGCAAACGAATTTATGAGCAGTCAATTTGTGACTAAGGATCTGGATACCCTAAGGTATTTCTTAGGTGGAATTCGCTAGAAATGCGCATGATCTTGTGATGACCCAAAGAAAATATGTTACAGACATGCTTGTTGAGACAGGCATTATTGGATGTTGACCTTCTACTACTCCTATGGATCCTAGCATGAACTTATATGATGATGATATAGATGAAGTTGATAAGAGGAGATACAAAGAGATGGTGGGAAAGCTCCTTTATATTACAATTACCAGACCGGATATCTCTTTTATTGTGAGTTGAGTGAGTCAGTTCATGGAGCAGCCTCGACAAGTACATATGGATGCTATATACATGATATTGAGATATCAAAAATCTTCTCCAGGTGCAGGACTACTTTTAAAGAAAGGAGAAACTCTCTCTGTATCTGTGTGTGCTAATGTATACTATGCAGGGTGTCCTAAGATAGAAAATCTACTTCAGGCTTTGCAATATTTGTTGGCAGCTCTTTTGTTTCTTGGAGAAGCAAGAAACAAACAATTGTAGAGAAATCAAGTGTTGAATCTGAATATAGGGCTATGGCGCAGGCAAGTACAGAGATGATGTGGGTTCGAGCAGTGTTAGAGGATTTACATATAGATGTTCCTCTGCCCATGCAGTTACAATGTGATAATCAGTATGCCTTATTCATTGCAAACAACCCTGTGTTCCATGAGAGGACAAAACATATTGAGGTAGATTGTCGTTACACCAGAGATATGATTCAGAAGGACTTGATTTCTACTTCTCATGTTAGTTCAGGAGAGCAAACAACAGACATCTTTACCAAACCATTGCTCAGAGGACCATTCCAGAAGTGTCCGTCCAAGCTAAGCATGATTGACATCTATACTCCATCTTGTGGGGAGTATAGAGATATTTACATATTTCTATATTCTATATTTATCTTTTCTTTATTTTTATTTCTCTGTTTCCACCTTATGTAATTTACCCATAGGCCTCTCATTTATATAAGAGAGCCTAGGGTTGTCAGAAATAACAACACACTCATTTCTTCCAACAGGCTCGGTTCATTCATCTCTCATGGAACAATATCATTTTTAGATAGGAGTGTCATTGCTTTGATAATGTAAAACACCATGCGCTAGCTTTATTTTCGGCATGGTCACTGTAAGTATCTGCTTTTGTAGATATGCCTTAAATCATAACCATCTGACCCAGGTTGAAGAACCGTTGTATGCATCCCCTCTTGTCGTACCATACCTCAACAAGATGGGGGTCTCACCGCCGCTCAAGTATGTAGCCTAGTTACGGATGAACCTTGTAATCCATGTGTCTTCGTACTTGCTTGATTGATCGTGTTTGCGCATGATTTCATGATTTGCAACATCTTTTTTAATAGAATTTGGATGTAACTCAACTCGACTTTACACCCCATTTGCTTTTCAAAAAAACATTTCAGCATATCTGGCTACAATATACCTCAAGTAAATCTTTAAAGAAGGTACATATCTTCAACGAAAATGATAGGAACACCAGAACATTGATTATAAAGAATGTATTCCACAGGGAAAAATCAACTAGTCTGATCTTGATATTAAAAATTAACAAATGAACCAAGCAGAAAAGAGTTAGAAACAACAAAGAAAATCAAGCCCTTGCGATAAGAGGAAATTCATGATCAATAGATTTTGTTTTGATAACCTTCTTAATTGGTTGCCAACACCTAAGTGCAAACTCATACGCCTACCAACTTATTTTCGTGAGGGGGGTTTATTAAATAATTCAAACTAAATAAAGATTGAATGCCAGCCTTTACTAGCAACATAGGAAATACTTTTTTCATCGCAATGGTAACTTAATAAAGATCAGCACCTCCTCAAGAAGGGTAGTGTATGACATAATCCGAATGCCAGCAGCTGGAGGAAGAGATGGTAAATTCGCCTCAGTTCCTTTAATGACCTTTGTATGGACAAATGCAGAAGTTTCATGTTAACTCATTATTTTAACAACTGAAATAGGTTATAAATAGCTGCTTACCACTATAAGACGTACTGATGGAATCTGAGATAAGAAGCTTAGAAGCTGCAGATTTCAAAAAAATGATGCATCAAGTTTATTACAACAAAAAAACTAATTTATGAATAGAATAGTTTAAGAAACATTTGATGCAATCCTTCATCTGAACCACGAATTCAGATGCGATGGCATGCTGCCAGCACATGCCATTCTAAAACATTTCTGATATCTGTACAATTCAAGTGCCCACATCCCCATATGCCAGTAACATATCCAGCGACATACCAGCTACTTCAGGTGATACACGTGAAACAGGGGATGGGGTGGCATTTCCATTGATACTCCAAAGTATCAGGCAATACAGGAGATATTGTTGGGCATGCCCCTGCTGTTGGTAGGTATGAGAAATGGAGAGTTCAAAAGTTATTGCAGCTTTGCAACGAGGGCTTTCTTCATAACATCAAGTTATCTAGCTTTTCAGTCGCGTCCTACTTTGTCTTCACCCTATTGCTTCTCTACATGTTGGTTTTTTCGTTAATTTGTTACGTGTGATTCATTATTATGAATTCAACATCTCTTCACGTTAAGCTAGGTTAACAAAATTTTAAAAAATCTTGAATTTGTACAAATAGTGATTTGTAAACTTGTAAAGCATTGTAAGTTATGATGTGTAGTTTTCTTTATTATCTAAGTCTAACGTCAATTTTGAATTAAAATTAGATTTGGTGCTCACTTTCATGTATCTTTCTCCTTTTACTCCAATGTTTCTCTTAAATTTAAGTAACATATATTTTAAAATACATAATTACATGATATGTATTAATATAATAACTTCCAAAATGCTAAAGGTACACAGTAGTGTGTCTGGACTTCCCATAAACCCCATAAATGTATGAAGAAATGAAAGTAAATTCACATTGTTTATACATTAGGGACTAGTAGAAACTTTATATTTTTTAAATAGACTGGCTTTGATCAGTTCCAATACAATTGTACGATTTCGCCGGCATGCCCTCTATGACATTGATGAAATATCATTGACATCGATACTTTGATATGGACAATATTATACTATTATGTGTTGGAGCATTTGGTTGTGCGTCATATGAGTTGTAGGAGGGTAAATGGATCTCTCCAGGATGCATTTACCCCATCTATATGTTTAGTCCCACATCTACCAGTGGTGGAACTTGGAGGTTCTGTGGAGGAGACAAATTCTTTAGTAACGTGGTTCGAAAACAATATTCTTCTAATAAGCCAACAATTTTTTTCAGTCACTACTGTAGACATATCACATACATTGTGTGCGACATAAGATATCGCAGGGAATCTATGCGCTTCCCTTTAGCGCATATATTATCTGCGCTTTGAGCCCATTAGCGCATAGAATCCCTGCGATATGGTCTGCAGTTCGAGAAATAAAATAGACAAAACGAATGAAGGGTTACTTACGCACATATAACCTTCGTCGCTCTGTTTGAACCCCCCCTCGCGCGTGACCCGACTCTCCTCCCACAGAGCACACCGCCGCCCATCCTCTCCGCCCCCACCGGCCACCTTGTTGCATCCACTGCCCATCGTCTCAGCACCCCCCGCCTAAGCCCTCTCTGCTTCTGTTAGAGTAAACAATACTCTTCTGTGTTATTCCATAGAGCCCTCGGGTCTCTTATATAGAGAGAAAACCCTTGGGTAAATTACATAGACGTACATGATATAAATAGGAAATACGTAACAGTACATCATGACATAACATAAACCTCTACACTCCCCCTCAAGATGGAGCATAGATATCAATCATGCTCAGCTTGGAAGAACATCTCTGGAAAGGTCCCCTGAGCAATGGCTTGGTAAATATATCAGCACTCTGGTTCTCTGAACTGACATGAGAGGTGGAAATGAAGCCCTTCTGGATCATGTCTCTCGTATAGTGACAATCTACCTCGATGTGCTTTGTTCTTTAATGAAAAACTGGATTATTGGCAATAAACAACGCTGCCTGGTTGTCACATTGAAGATTCATGGGCAAGGAGACATTTACATTCAAATCTTTTAAGACCGCTCTAACCCACATCATTTCTGCGCTTGCTTGTGCCATGGCTCTGTACTCGGATTCAGCACTGGATCTCGCCATAACAGTCTGTTTCTTGCTTTTCCAAGAAACCAAAGAACTTCCTATGAAGATAGCAAATCCAGAAGTAGATTTACGATCCTTTGGACATCCTGCATAGTATGCATCTGCACAAGCTGAAATAGACAGATCTATATCTTTTCTAAATAGCAACCCTGTGCCTAGGGAAGACTTCAGATATCTTAATATCATATACAAGGCATCCATATGAACTTGCCTAGGCTGCTCCATAAATTCACTCACCCGGTTTACTGCAAAGGCAATATCCGGTCGAGTTATGGTAATGTATAGAAGCTTACCCACCATCTCTCTGTATCTTCTTTTGTCCACCTCTTCGGTATCATTGTCGTACAGTTTCATGCTTGGGTCCATAGGCGTGCTCGACGGTCTGCATTCAATCATTCTTGTTTCCACTAGCAAGTCTGTGACATATTTTCTTTGAGTCATTACCATTCCTTGTGCATTTCTTGCAAACTCTATCCCCAGAAAATATCGTATCGTGCCTAGATCCTTCGTAATAAACTAACTTCCCAACAGAGATTTGGTCATCTCAATTCCCTGAGCATCATCTCCTGTAACCAGAATGTCATCAACATATACCATGACAACTACCGTACCTCTAGGAGTCTTCTCGATAAATAGTGAATGGTCCGCATTTGATCTCTTGAACCCCTGTCGTTCAATCAACTGGGAAAGCTTCTGAAACCATGTCCGTGGACTTTGTTTAAGGCCATAGATAGCCTTATGAAGTCTGCACACCATCTGAGTCTCCCCCTCAGCAGCAAACCCCGGTGGCTGCTGCATGTAGACTTCCTCCTGTAGATCACCATACAAGAATGCATTCTTGACATCAAGTTGAAAAATGATCCATTCACATACCACAGCAACAGCTAGGAGGATGCAAAGAGTGGAGTGTCGAGCCACTGGTGAAAAAGTATCCAAATAATCTACCCCATAGGTTTGGGTAAATCCACGTGCAACTAGTCTTGCCTTGTATCTGTCGAGACGCTCATCTGCATGATATTTCACCGTAAACACCCACTTGCTACGCACCACTGAGGCACTTGGAGGAATGGGAACTAGAGACCAAGTCCCGCGAGACTGTAAGGCACGCATCTCCTCTTCCATAGCTAGACGCCAGCAATCAATCTTCATGGCTTCTTGATAGGTCCGTGGAATTTCAACCGACGAGACAGCTGCTACAAACCTCTGGAAATCACCAGTGAGAAGATGAAATGAGACTTGGCGCAATCGGACGATCAAGATCATCTATCACTGTAGTGACTGGCGGATCCTCCTCCAGTAGTAAAGGCTCCTGCACTGGTGCATTATCTAACCCATCATTAGTGATAACATCAGAACATACCTGAGGCGTGCTGGATGGTTGACATGTGGCTTGAGCAGGGCCTGACCGCCTTGTGTAGAACTTAGGAAATGGTACAATACGAGGTGGTGGTGGTGGTGGTGCTGGTGTAGTAGACTCGGATTGACCCAGGCTTGGAGGTGGGGGCACATAGACAATAGTATCTATGGGTGTGGAGGGAACCAATCTGTCACCTGCAAGGGAGAAGTACATAACTGGTTCGAAAAATGAAACATCAGCACTCACATAGTACTTGTCATGAACGGGGTCATAGCAACGATATCCTTTCTGTGTCCTCGAGTAGCCGACAAAAACACACTTGACTGCTCTAGGAGAGAGCTTGTCAAGTCCTGGAGATAAGCGGTGAACAAAAGCAATTGTCCCAAAGACACGAGGTGTAAGAGAAAACAAGTCCCTGTCAGGAAAGAGAACAGAGATAGGAGCCTTTTCCCCAAGAACAGTAGAGGGCATGCGATTGACCAGATAGCATGCTGTAATGTTAGAGTAAAAGAATACTCTTCTATATCATTCCTAAGAGCCCTCGGGTCTCTTATATAGAGAGGAAACCCTTGGGTAAATTACATAGACGTACATTATATAAATAGAAAATGTGAAACAGTACATCATAACATAACATAAACCTCTACACTCCCCCTCAAGATGGAGCATAGATATCAATCATGCTCAGCTTGGAAGAACATCTCTGGAAGGGTCCTCTGAGCAATGGCTTGGTAAATATATCAGCAGTCTGGTCCTCTGAACTGACATGAGAAGTGGAAATGAAGCCCTTCTGGATCATGTCTCTCGTATAATGACAATCCACCTCGATGTGCTTTGTTCTCTCATGAAACGCTGGATTATTGGCAATTAACAATGCTGCCTGATTGTCACATTGAAGATTCATAGGCAAGGAGACATCTTCATTCAAATCTTCTAAGACTGCTCTAACCCACATCATCTCTGCGCTTGCTTGTGCCATGGCTCTGTACTCGGATTCAGCACTGGATCTCGCCACAACAGTCTGTTTCTTGCTTTTCCAAGAAACCAAAGAGGTACCTATGAAGATAGCAAATCCAGAAGTAGATTTGCGATCTTTTGGACATCCTGCATAGTCTGCGTCTGCACAAGTGGAAATAGACAAATCTATATCTTTTCTGAATAACAACCCTGTGCCTGGGGAAGACATCAGATATCTCAATATCATATATAAGGCGTCCATATGAACTTGCCTCGGCTGCTCCATAAATTGACTCACCCGGTTTACTGCAAAGGCAATATCCGGTCGAGTTATAGTAATGTATAAGAGCTTACCCACCATCTCTGTATCTTCTTTGATCCACCTCTTCGGTATCATTGTCGTACAGTTTCATGCTTGGGTCCATAGGCGTGCTCGACGGCCTGCATCCGGTCATTCCTGTTTCAACTAGCAAGTCTGTGACATATTTTCTTTGAGTCATTACAATTCCTTGTGCATTTCTTGCAAACTCTATCCCCAGAAAATATCGTATCGTGCCTAGATCCTTCGTAATAAACTGACTTCCCAACAGGGATTTGGTTATCTCAATTCCCTGAGCATCATCTCCTGTAACCAAAATGTCATCAACATATATCATGACAACAACTGTACCTCTAGGGGTCTTCTGGATGAACAGTCAATGGTCCGCATTTGATCTCTTGAACCCCTGTCGTTCAATCAGCTAGGAAAGCTTCTGGAACCATGCCCGGGAACTCTATTTGAGGCCATAGATAGCCTTATGAAGTCTGCACACCATCTGAGTTTCCCCCTCAGCAGCAAACCCTGGTGGCTGCTGCATGTAGACTTCCTCCTGTAGATCACCATACAAGAAAGCATTCTTGACATCAAGCTGAAAGATGGTCCAGTCATGTACCACAGCCACAAATAGGAGGATGCGACGAGTGGAGTGTCGAGCCACAGGTGAAAAAGTATCCAAATAATCTACCCCATAAGTTTGGGTAAATCCACGTGCAACAAGTATGGCCATGTATCTGTCGAGACGCCCATCTGCGTGATATTTCACCGTAAACACCCACTTGCAGCTCACCACAGAGGCACCTGGAGGAATAGGGACTAGAGTCCAGGTCCCTAGAGACTGTAAGGCACGCATCACCTCTTCCATAGCAAGACGCCAGCAATCAATCTTCATGGCTTCTTGATAGGTCCGTGGACTAGTGCAGAATTCCAATGCATTGTCAGTACGCACATACTTAACAGTAGATGAAAAAACATTTTGAACTTCATTGATAAGATTTAGAATAACACTTCCTGCTTCAGATTTATTTTTAAGAAGAAAAGTCCAAGACACTCGAGAAAAATCATCAACTACAACTAGATAGAACTTGTATCCCTGATGATCTGGGACACGACTGGGACCCCAAATATCTATATGAAATAACTCAAATGGGGAGCGACTGCTCAGACCCTGACGACTGGGGAAGCTGGACCTACGGTGCTTCCCTAACTGGCACGCTTCACAACGAAATGACGAATTCGGAGAGATCTGAGGCAGAAGGTAACGCATTTTCTGTAGCGGCAGGTGACCAAATCGAAGATGCCAGGTATATGGAGATACGGAACCCTGAGAATGTAGTGAGATGCCAGCATAGGAGTTTCGTACAAGACGATAGAGGCCATTGTGCTCAGAACCACAACCAATCACCCTGCCCGTTAGTATGTCCTGAAAAATTACAGAAGATGGATCAAATATAGCACGACAGTGCAAATCTCTTGTAATCTGACTAATTGATAATAAATTCATAGAGAACTCTGGTGCATGTAGAACATTCTGTAAGTGCATAGAGGGCAGCAAAGATGTCTCCCCCTGACCGACAATAGGGGAATGAGTGCCATCAGCTATGAGTACGGAGCGACCAGGCTGAACAGCTCTATAGGACTGCAGGATATCTCTATCACGACAGAGATGATGGGTGGCTCCAGAATCAACAATCCAACCTGTGAGATCATGGTTATGACAGGAGACTGAAGTACTACCTGAGGTACTGGCAGTAGCACATGTACTAGCTAATGCCAAAGCCGCAACGTCGGAAGTGTCAGCACCCTCTGAAGATGATTATGGCATAATATCATGAAGCCGTGCCACTAGCTCCTCGAACCTGTGATCTGAAGTAGCTGCTGGTGGACCCTGAACATGATCAGCGACACGTGCAGAAGGAGGGAAGCCATGCTTGGAATAGCATGTTTCCTCCGAATGGCCAGTACGACGACAGAATGAGCACGTAGAACGGATACGACCTCCTCGGCCACGTCCACCACTCCCTCTACCACGAAAAGAAGACGAACTACCACGTCCTCTGGAGACCGCCATTGCCGAGGGTGGTGGAGTCGCTGTATTTGATGGAACTGGTACACGACTGAGCCTCCTGTAGACTTCTTCCATCGGTGGAATAGTGGAACGTGTTGCCTCGTACTCTGGGTCCAGGGCAGCAAGTAATACGCCTACCATAGTGACGTTGCGGAACGTCTTCTGCTGTTCTGGTGTTGCTGTGAGCGGGATGGTGCTATACAACTTCTCGAACATTCCACGAAGAGACGTGTACAGAGAATGAAGAGGCCTCCCATTTTGCTTCGTGGTAAAATTATCGTGTTGCAACTGCAGCATCTTCGTCTCGTTCCGCACTTGAGAGTATGTAGTGGCCAGAATATCCCACATCGCCTTGGCGGTGGGTTGATGAAGGACGTCGTTGGCTATCTCCATCGTGAGCGTCCCTGACAGCCAAACTATGGCATATGCATCGTCCGCCTCCCATGAGGCATAAATCCCCGTCTTCTCTGCCGGCTCCTCTTCGGTAAGAATATGTTTCTTACCACACGACTTCATAAGACTCAGGAACTGCATAGCCCAGAGTTCGTAGTGCGTCCCGTCCATCTTGACTATCGGTGCCGAACCTTTGAAGGCACCTATGGCAGGCATATCAATCTTTTGGTCTGACATATTGCCGGAGAGGAAGACCAAGGGATGAGAGACAACAGAACAAGTGTGTACACAGACACGTTAGGATTCAAGTGCATATGTAGACTTATGCACTTGAACCCATCAGCGATGGACGGAGCCCGGCGACGAGGGAGGGGCAGGGGATGAGCCCCGGCGCCAAGGAGGGGCTCCCGACGGCAAGGGGAGGCGGGCAGGGACCCGGCGACGGCGAGGGGGGTTCCGCCGGCAGGGGGGAGGCCCTGCGGCGTGAGTGAGGCGGCGGGAGGGGGCGCCCGGCGACCGGAGAGGGGCGCGGGAGGGCCTGGCGGCGAGGAGGAGGCCCGGCTGGAGGTAGGCGGCGGCGGCGGGGGGGGTGGAGAAAACCCTAGGCTAGGGTTTTGGCTCAGATACCATGTTAGAGTAAAAGAATACTCTTCTATATCATTCCATAGAGCCCTCGGGTCTCTTAGACAGAGAGAAAACCCTTGGGTAAATTACATAGACGTACATTATATAAATAGAAAATGTGAAACAGTACATCATAACATAATATAAAGTTCTACATTGAAGGATAGCATCCCCCCAAAAGGCTAAGGGGGCACAACTCTGAATAAGTAATGTGCGAGCAATATCAAGAAAGTGGCGATGTTTCCGTTCTGCAACACCATTTTGTTGAGATGTGTATGCACATGTGGTTTGGTGGATAATACCCTTCGAGGAAAGAAATCGGGCAAGAGAATGAGTACAGAATTCCAACGCATTGTCAGTACGCACATACTTAACAGTAGATGAAAAAACATTTTGCACTTCATTGATAAGATTTTGAATAACACTTCCTGCTTCTGATTTATTTTTAAGAAGAAAAGTCCAAGACACTCTAGAGAAATCATCAACCACAACAAGATAGAACCTGTGCCCCTGATGATCTGGGACACGACTAGGACCCCAAATATCTATATGAAATAACTCAAAAGGGGAGTGACTGCTCCGACCCTGACGACTAGGGAAGCTAGACCGATGGTGCTTCCCTAACTGACACGCTTCACAACGAAATGACGAATTCGGAGAGATCTGAGGCAGGAGGTGACGCATTTTCTGTAGGGGCAGGTGACCAAAGCGAAGATGCCATGTATATGGAGAAACGGAACCCTGAGAGTGTAGTGATACGCCAGCGTAGGAGTTCCGTACTAGACGATAGAGGCCATTGTGCTCAGAACCACAACCAATCACCCTGCCCGTTAGTATGTCCTGAAAAATGACAGAAGATAGATCAAATATAGCACGACAGTGCAAATCTTTTGTAATCTGACTAATTGATAATAAATTCATGGAAAACTCTGGTGAATGTAGAACATTCTGTAAGTGCATGGAGGGCAACAAAACCGTCTCCCTCTGACCGACAATAGGGGAATGAGTGCCGTCAGCTACGAGTACGGAGCGACCAGGCCGAATAGGTCGATAGGACTGCAGAGTATCTCTATCACGGCACAAATGATGGGTGGCTCCAGAATCAACAATCCAACCTGAGAGATCATGGGTATGATAGGAGACAGAAGTGCTACCTGAGGTACTGGCAGTAGCAGATGTACTAGTTGACGTAGAAGCCGCAACGTCGGATGTATCAGCACCCTCTGATGATGACTGGGGCATAATATCACGAAGCCGTACCACTAGCTCCTCGAACCTGTGATCTGGAGTAGATGCTGGTGGACCCTGAACATGATCAGCGACACGTACAGAAGGAGGGAAGCCGTGCTTGGAATAGCATGTGTCCTCAGAATGACGAGTACGACGACAGAATGTGCACATAGAACGCACACGACCTCCTCGGCCACGTCCACCACTTCCTCGGCCACAAAATGAAGACGAATTACCTCGTCCTCTGGAGACCGCCATTGCCGAGGGAGGCGGAGTCGCTGCATTAGATGGGACCGAGATACGACTGAGCCTCCTGTAGACTTCTTCCATTGGAGGAATAGTGGCATCGGCAAGGATCTGAGAGCGTGCTGCCTCGTACTCTGGGTCAAGGGCAGCAAGTAATACGCCTACCATAGTGGCGTTGCGGAACGTCTTCTGTTGTTCCGGGGTGGCTGTGAGCGGGATGGTGCTATATAACTTCTCGAACATTCCACGGAGGGACGTGTATAGAGAATGAAGAGGCCGTCCATTTTGCTTCGTGGTAAAAATATCATGCTGCAACTGCAGCATCTTCGTCTCGTTCCGCACTTGAGAGTATGTAGTGGCCAGAATATCCCACATCGCCTTGGCGGTGGGTTGATGGAGGACATCGTTGGCTATCTCCATCGTGAGCATCCCTGACAGCCAAACCTTGGCATACGCATCGTCAGCCTCCCATGAGGCATATATCCTCGTCTTCTCTGCCGGCTCCTCTTCGGTAACAATATGTTTCTTACCACACGACTTCATAAGACTCAGGAACTGCATAGCCCAGAGTTCGTAGTTCGTCCCGTCCATTTTGACTATTGATGCCGAACCTTTGAAGGCACCTATGGCGCGCATATTAATCTTTTGTTCTGACATATCGCCGGAGAAGAAGACCAAGGGATGAGAGACAAAAGAACCGGTGTCTACAACGACACGTTAGGATCCAAGTGCATATGTAGACTTATGTACTTGTATCCATCGGCGATGGGAGGGGCCCTACGGCGAGAGAGGAGGGGCCCGGCGGCAAGGGGGGTCCCGGCGGTGAGGCTAGGGGACCCGACGGTGAGAGTGGGGCCCGGCGACGAGGGGAGGTGGGGCCCGGCGGCGAGGGGGGTCCCGGCGGTGAGAGGAGGGGACCCGACGGCTAGAGGGGCGACGACAGGTGCCCTCGGAGCGGAGGGAGGGCTGGAGAGGGGCGGCGGCTGAACGGGTGGGGGGCGACGGGTGGAGAAAACCCTAGACTAGGGTTTTGGCTCTGATACCATGTTAGAGTAAACAATACTCTTCTGTGTTATTCCATAGAGCCCCGGGTCTCTTATATAGAGAGAAAACCCTTGGGTAAATTACATAGACGTACATGATATAAATAGGAAATACGTAACAATACATCATGACATAACATAAACCTCTACAGCTTCCACTGCCATTTTTTGTTCACCAAGAGTAATTTTCTCTAACATTATTAAAATAGGGTTCTTTGTTCTTTGAATTTCTATTCACTATCACTTTTTATTTGAACATTGTACTTTTGTATGACCTAAGATGATGTGGGTGCAATTTTTAAGAGGTCAATGGATTCTATATATTGCATATTTGAATTGAAGAGTCATAATGATAACTCTACTTGCGCGGTCGTGAGAGGTTTGGAATTGAGAGCATCCATGTCTTACGAAGATATGTTGGAATTGGTTTGTAAGAAATTTTCGTTGAGTAGGAGCACTCACAACATCAAGATATCGCAGTGCATTGGAACTGCTTCAGTGATGACATCCATTACAGATGATGATAATGTACAAGGTGTTTTTCTTTACGGAAAGACATGCAAAGTCAGCTCCCATAGGGATGGTAGTAGATGCCACTCTGATTGAATGTGGACCCGAATACCATGCCTTGGGACCACACGGAACGCCCCTAATTGCGTATCTATGTAGCGGCGACCCACATATTCTGACAGGTAATGATGAGAGTACATATATTAGCGAGGCTTTCATGAGGGAAGTGAATCGTGTTCTGAATGACTGTCCTCCGCAGGTCACTGATGATGAGATAGAGAATGAAACTAAGGAAGTTGAAGACAATGTTGTGCATGATGTAGCAAATGGTTCTCAAATTGCCTCTTCCATACCTTTCTACAATATCTTAGGCGGTGACATGCTTGCAAATTTTGAAAAGAATTTTCGAAATGAAAGTGCCATTGACAGCATTAGTGATGAACTGCGAAGGGCCGCACTTTCAAAATGAAAGATGATCTTGTATTTTGTGTGAAAAAGTACCACATATTTTCCCATTACAACTTCAAAATTAAAGAATCTACCACATTGGTTTTGTTCATCTCGTGCACGATGGATTTTGATGGATGCAAGTGGTTTTTGTGTGGTAATTATCGTAGATTCGACGGGATGTGGGTAATATCTAAGCTTGGTGATCCACACTTATGCATCAATCCGTCTATCAGTCAAGATAATCCCCAACTTGATTGCAACTTCATGGCAAGAGAGGTTCTCGACTTTATGAAGGACAACCCAATTGTTCCAGTTTCAACTCTCAAGACCCATATCAAGAAGGTATACAAGTATGGTTACAAAGAAAAGGGTTTGGGATGCGAGAAGAAAGGCAATTGCAATCATTTATGGTGAATGGAAGAAATCCTATGGAGATATGCCGCATATGTTACATGCTTTGAAAGCTGCCATTCCAGGGATTGAAATTTCTATCACACATACGGAGAATCCCGATCCAATGAATCCGCATCGCCATAGATTTCAACAATGTTTTTGGGTGTTTGGTCCATGTATTGAAGCTTTCAAGCATTGTAGGCCTTTGATCAGCATAAACGGTGCACATTTGTATGGAAAGTATACACAAAAATTATTGATTGCATGTGGGATTGATGGTGAGAACCATATTGTCCCACTTTTCTTTGGCATTGTGGACAAAGAATCTGCTCCAAGTTGAAAGTGGTTTCTTTCATTTTTGGTATCAAGGTTATGGGGATGCATCTAGGTCCAATTTGCATTATTTTAGATCGCCATCCAGATATTAATTCTGCAATGAATGATGTTGATGTTGACGTACTTCCACCCTTTGCACATTAGCGTTTTTGTTCCCGACATGTAGCTAGCAATTTCGACACTGTATTTAAGAACGGGTCGATGAAAAATATTGTAACTGCACCTGCCTTACAGACAACCTCTAAGAAATTTGCGTACTTAATGAGAAAATTAAGAGAATGGAATACAAATGCAACTAGATGGTTTGAAACACATGATTTTCCGAAAGAGCAGTGGACGTTGGCATATGATGGTGGTTTTAGGTTCGGCCAGTCAACCACCAACCTCAGTGAGAGTTACAATGTTGTGCTAAAGGATGCACGTTGTTGAACAAGTACACACAACAGGAGAATGTCCAAGAAAGAGGAAGAGGATGTGGCAGAGGAAGAGGTCGGGCTAGGGCACACAAGCAACAACAAGGTCATGGATGAGGTCGTAGACGAGGGCAGCAAGATTTTGCACATGACGTCGAATTGAAAGATGGAAACTAGGATATGGACAAGGTCCCTGAGTTTGTTTTGGAGACAATTTGTCACACCAATTGTTGAACCTCGAGACGGCGAGATGACAACTCCACAAACGCCTGCAAGGAACATAAGGGGGGAAGAAGCTCAACATACGTATGTTGCACTAACCCCGCCACATACGCCCACCTTCGATGAGGAAGAAGGCATTGGAAGTTCTCAACTGCAAGGAGTTGATCTTAGATATGGAAAGACAACCTATCAAAGGAGGAGGAAAAGATAAATATGTGTTCTGTAACAATATTTGGCAATGTACTTTATCTTAGTTATTTGTATTGTACCCCACATGAAGTATTTTCTAATACAATGGAGACTTTTTATAGACATCTATTCAAATTGTTTATGACATGAATGAATTTGGTACATATCCTATGCATGGAGATATTTATTGAAATCATTTCTCTTATGTGTTAAGGTTTAAGTTTCATTTCTCTATTTTGTCCCAGCATAACCTTTTGTCTATTTTTTTCCTGAGTAGCTGAGCATATCGCATACTTTTGTTGCGCTATAGGTATGAAAGCGCAGAAAAATCATGCGCTAGCTTAAAGCGCATAAAATCCATGTGTATTCCTTTATCGCACACCTTTAATGTGATATGTCTATGCTATTAAGAGAAGAAAAAATCTCTTGGCTTAGTGGAAGATTAATGTTTTCGAATTACGTAACTAAGGAATTTATCTCCTCTGTGGAGGCTATAAAAGGAGCCTCAGACCTCCCGTATCCATTGAAAAAAGGAATGTAATATCCGCCCCTTTGAGGGCTCCTCCGTGGTTTCATCCAACTTCTTAGGGAGTAGGGTTCCACTAAAATCTTGGTGTTTCATGTTTTATATCTCTGTTCTTATGCTCTGTTTATCATTCGCTTCTGTATTCTCTAATTTCTAACGTGGCATCAGAGTGGGTTCGATTCTCGAGAATTCATTTCTTTAGAATCGATTAAGAGAGATGATTTCATTATTGTTGAATATTATTCTTGTTCATTCACTATTAAAGATCAATTTTTGGAAACTTAAGTATGTGTGTTTGTTCAATCCCCGATTAAGTTTTTTTTCTATTCATCGTTGTTGCCATCATCAAACATATCTCGTGTTCAGATCATCTCCAGTTCCTGGAGCATCCCCTGGGTCCAAGCTTCCACAACACAAGAGAAGAAGAAGATGGTGGGTTCCTCAAGAACCCTAGCTTCTGCCCCTTCTCTAAGTGTTCCACAACGCAGCGAGACCCTTCTCTAAGTGTCGCCGCAACTGATACGAAGCAAGCAACAAAAGCGGCGTGTATTCTACCGCATCCCCCTTCTCATGCAGAACCACCCATCTCCAACACCTCCATGCAGAGGTCCCCTCAATTTTCGACTCCATGGTGGAGCCGTGTGAGCTCCAAACGGCGTGTCGTCCTCATAGGCGTGCAGGCAGAGGCCTCCCGATTCCGCATCTCTCTCTACGCGCACCAGCCTAGCGCTTCCAACAGACTTGACTCCAGCAGCTCGCAAACACCATCATCGCGTACCTCATTAAGGACGGCGTAGTCCCATCAATCTCTAGGTGAGCCCCTCCATCTCGCACATAGACGACGATTTCCAACATTCTCGAGTTGTTCCTCCTCTTCCAAGCAAGTTCTCAGGAGATTGCGACCTGAGATGAAGAAGACCCATCTCCAGGCCCTGCGCACGGTGCTCCAGCCCCCCCCCCCAAGCAGGCGCCTCTCCCATGCCATCTCCCACAGGCGACACCGTCGTGCAGCCTATGTGCAACCCCAGCCACCCCTTCGTACTACCCCATCCCTCCCTTTGCGTTGGCTCCCTTCCAAGCGGTGCTCTTCCTTGCACGTCTTGGTGGTGGCAGTAGGGGATACCCCCATCGGGGGCGAGTTTATTTGGAAGGGGATTCCCATAGGGAACCCTAAAAAAGCGATAAAGATGGGCTCCTCCATTCGGCCCAATTGTGGGGCAGACCGTAATATGTAAACAAATGAGTGAAAAAAGGGGGGAGCGTATGCCATGTAAAAGAATAAAAAAGGAAGAGGCTATGACCATAAAAAAAGGAAAAAAAAGGTGTGTATAATAAAAAGGTCGTACACAAAAGTTTTCCAAAAAAATTTGATTTAAAAAAAAGTAATTGCTATTAAAAAACCTTAGAAATAGCCAGGAAAAATTGCAAGAAAAGCCGAAGAAAAATGGTTTAAATGGCTTTAAAAAATGTTTAAAAAAATGTGACGACCTATAAAAAATTATTGAAAAACAACAAGAAATTTTTGAGAAAGCTCATGATTTCCCCATTTTCATATCTTCTCCCAACATGGTCGATGTCATTGTTTTCCGACTATTATGGGAGAAAGGGGGAGTATTATGTAAAGAGTCACATGTCTTGTTCCATATTCAGAGTTTAGATTCAGATTTCCATACCAATCAGCTTTCAGACTCTACAGTTCAGATATTCCGACTCGACGATTATTTCCGAGTCCTCAATTCCAGACACGCATGAGTTTGCGGTCCTCTTTCAGATGAGCACATGTTTTCCATCTTTTGTGTGGTTCCCCATCATTCTTGCTTTCGGCTAAAGTTTTCATGTGAGCAATACGGACTCCGGAGTAGAGGACCAGTCCCTATGCCATGTTGGCAAGGGTTTCATGTGCTTTCATAGGGACTCCAGGGTAGAGAACCATTCTCTGAGCCAGATGGGAGAGACCCAGTTCTCCGACGAGTAGACTTTTCAGACTCCATTCTCTAGTGACTATGGACTCCGACGAGGATTGCACTTCCACAGCCATTTCAGTTCGACCCTTTTCAGAGCATGGCAGGAAATATCGGTGTTATATCGTTGATATATCGATATCGACATGGGACCGATATGGGCACCGATATGGCGATATATCCTGATTTCCAGAAGGCTCATCGATATGGGCGATATTTTGGCGATATATCGTCGGTATATCGTCAAAATATCGTATCGATACGATATCAAAATGATATTGATATCGATACGGCCTTCTATGTTTCAGAGATGGAGCAGTTGTCCACATTGTTGTGGCAGGCTAGAGTACACCGACGAGGAGACTCATTTCCGTTGCAGTGACTCTGACAGGCGCAATACAAAGAACATGCTCTCCGACGAGGAGATCCAGTTGACTCACACTCCAGCCCGTTCGTCCTCCTCACAAGCACGGCATGAGAAGCAACGTCCTCGACAACAACCAACAGTTGTGCGCGTTGAGTTGATGTTGTTGTAGTGTCCTATAGCGTGAGTTGAGTTTCTTTCTGTTTGTCCAAGCTGAGCATTGCATGCTCCAGCTTGAGGGAGAGTGTTATATGAGTTGTATGAGTGTGAATGGATCTATCCATGATCCATTTACCCCATCCATATGTTTAATCCCACACCTACTAGTGGCAGGACTTGGAGGCACAATGGAGGCTATATAAGGAGCCCAGACCTCCAGTATCCATTGAGAAAGGAAAGTAATATCCGCCCCTTTGAGGGCTTCTCCCATAGTTTCATCACGCTCCTTAGGGAGTGGGGTTCCATGTAAAATCTTGGTGTTCTATGTTTTATATCTTTGTTCTTATGCTCTGTTTATCATTCGCTTCCGCATTCTCTATTTTCTAACATTATGACTACGCTCCTCTTTAGCACAAAGTCTTTTATGATCACAACAGAGTAGGGAACCCAGTCAACAGATTAGGGGACCGATATATCAAGCGATATGACAATATATGCCCTTGAAAAGGTCTTTCCTTCTTAAATAGTCATCGATATGGGCGATATATCGCCGAAATTTCAAATCATCATGGTACCGATACACAGTCTGATAATATTAAATCCCTTGGTTGACTTCTTGCGCTTACTTATTGTTGGGAGAAACTATTATTCATAGAATAGAAGATACCCTAGGGCTCTCTTATATAGGAGAAAAGCCCTGGGTTAATTACAGAGACGTACATAAAGGAAACATAAATAAGAAAACATAATTGGAGATACGAATATCTCAACACTCCTCCTTAAGCTGGGCATATATATCTACCATGCTCAGCTTGGTGCAACACTTCTGAAATGGACCTCTAGCAAGTGCCTTGGTGAAGATATCAGCAGTCTGCTCTCCAGTAGAAACATGTGATGTAGCTATGAGACCTTTCTGAATCATGTCTTTAGTGTAATGACAATCCACCTCAATGTGTTTGGTCTGTTCATTAAATGCAAGATTGATGGCAATAAACAGAGCCCGCTTGATTATCACATAAAAGCTGCATGGGAAGAGGAACCTCAACAGTAAGATCAGTTAATACATATCTCACCCACATCATCTCTGCGCTTCCTTGTGCCATGGCTCTGTACTCAGATTTTGTACTAGATCTGGCCACTACAGTCTATTTCTTGTCCACTATTGCCTATTTCTTACTTTTCCATGAAACAAGAGACATGCCAACAAAGATAGCAAAACTAGAAGTAGATTTCCTGTCTCTGGGGTAACCTGCATAGTATGCATCTGCACAAGCTGTCACCTCGAGAGATGTACCCCTGTTGAATATGAGACCAGAACCAGGTGATGTCTTCAAATATCTCAAGATCATATACATTGCATCCATATGCACCTTCCTGGGTAGCTCCATGAATTGGCTAACTTTGATCACTGCTAAAGCTATATCTGGTCTGGTGATGGTGGTGTATAGGATCTTCCCAAACAAGCTCTCTATATCTCCTCCTGTCTACCTCCTCAATGGCATCATCATAGATCCTCATACTCGGATCCACAGGGGTAGTAGCCGGCTTGCACCCTATCATGCATGTCTCAAAAAGTAGACCCAACATAAACTTCCTCTAGGCCATCACAAGACTACTCTGGTTCCTGGAAAACTCCAACCCAAGGAAGTATCGAAGTGTGCCAAGGTCCCTAGTCACAAACTACTGACATAGAAACTCCTTGGCAGCCTGAATACCCTTCTCATCATTCCCTATGACAATGATATCATGAACATACACCACAATAGCAACGGTACCTCTCTGTATCCTCTGAACAAATAACGAGTGATCCAATGTAGACCTCACGAAACCTTGTTGCTCAATCAACTCCGATAGCTTCTGGTACCAAGCTCTCGAATTCTGCTTCAGTCCATAAATTGCCTTATGAAGCCTGCAAACCTTCTATGACTCCCCCTCAATAGCAAACCCTGGTGGTTGTTACATATACACCTCTTCCTGTAAATCACCGTATTGAAATGCGTTCTTTACATCAAGTTGGTAAAGTGGCCAGTCCCATGAAACAACAACAGATAAAAGAATGTGAAGGGTCGAGTGTCTGGCCACCGGTAAGAATGTATCCTGAAAGTCTACCCCATAGGTTTTGGTAAACCCACGCGCCACAAGCATGGCCTTGTATCGATCTACACTGCCATTTGTCCTTTCTTTACTGTAAATATCCACTTGCATCCCACAATAGATGCACCTGGAGGAGCAGAAAAAATGCTCCATGTACCATGTGACTGTAAAGCTGTCATTTCTTCCTCCATTGCAAGTTGCCACCTACTATCCTTTATAGCCTCCCGATATGTTCATGGGATAGAAACATCAGATAGTCCTACAACAAACTTCTTGTAATCCTCTGAAAGATGGTCCAACGAGACATGCGCAATAAGAGGATAAGTGGCACATTGACGACGAGGTTTTCGCAGAGCAATAGGAACGCCTAAGTCGTCATCCTCCGTGTTTTCTAATATCAACTCATCGTGTGTAGCATTCAACATACCAGTGCCATCAGATGAAATAATGTGCTCATTACATACCTGAGGCATGTTGGATGATGTGAAGGGCACATGAACAAAGGGGTGGGTAGAAGACTAGCGCGTGTAAACATGCGACAGGAATTGCGTTTGAGGTAAGGAAGGCGGAGATGATGGAGGTGGTGGAGATGGTTGTGGTGGTGGAGGTGGTGAAGACTGAGACTCAACATTGGGTGCATAAGGTAGAGAAGATGGAGGTGGAGGAACAACGACATCCTCACCGAAAGTAGCATGAGCTAACCTGTCACCTATAGGAGAAAAGTACATAATAGACTCAAAGAATGTGACATCAGCACTCACATAATATTTTCTTCCTACAGGGTCCAAACAACGATACCCCTTTTGGGTACGAGAACATCTAACAAAAACACATTTGACAGCTCTAGGTGAGAGCTTATCACGACCAGGGGTGAAATTGCGGACAAATGCCACATATCCAAAAACTCTGAGAGTCAAAGAGAATAGGTCCTTCTCGGGAAACACGATCAAGAAAGGGACCTTCTCTCCAAGCATAGTGGACGACATGCAGTTCACCAAGTAGCAAGCAGTGAGAACCGCATCTCCCCAGAACGAATGTGGTTCATGACTCTGAATCAGAAGGGTCCTCGTGTCATCAAGAAGGAGACGGTGTTTGCGTTCAGCAATACCATTTTGCTGAGAAGTATAGGCACAAGAGGTTCGATGAAGAATACCTAGAGATCTGAGAAATTCCGATAATTGTAATGTGGAAAACTCCAAGGCATTATCCATGCGAATAAATTTCACATTAGCAGAGAAGATATTTTTTACTTCCATAAGAAAAGATTTAATGATAGGACATGTATCAGATTATGTTTTAACAAGAATACCCAAAAAAGTCTAAAGTAGTCATCCACAGCAACCATATAAAAACGATGTCCCTGATGATCAGGAACACGATTAGGACCCCAAATGTCAAAATGAAACAACTCAAAAGGCAGACGATTGCAACGACCCTGATGACTCAGAAAAGAAGACCGATGATGCTTTCCAAGCTGACAGGTTTCGCAGTCCAAAGTTATGCAGGTAGATATTTATGGTAGAACATGACGCATCTTCTGAAGAGAGAGATGTCTAAACCGAAGACATGGCGAAATGTCAGTGAAATTCGGTCGAATTTATGTCGAATATCGATATCCAGTCGAAATCGAAATTCGACTGAAATGAGCGAAATATGGGGGTCCTAGTACAAAAAATGACCGAAATTCCAGTCGAAATTCCACCAAAATTCCATCGAAATGTTGTTTTGGTTGATACCGAAATGGTGACCGAAACCAACATTTAGGGCCTTGACCGAAGATTCCACGTGAATGGAGAAACAAAGCCTGAAGGAATAGTAGCAATTCCAGCACAAGGTGGTATGACAAGCTTGTACAATCCTCTCTGCTCACGGCCACAACCAATCATCATGTCCGTTAATATGTCCTGAAACACAAGAGAAGATGGATCAAAGATGGCACGACAATGTAAATCCTTTGTAATTCGACTAATTGACAAAAGATTCATTTGAAAGTCTGGAGCATACAAAATGTTATGTAGATGCATAGAAGGGGATAAAACAATCTCCCCTTGACCAATAATGGGAAAACGTGCTCCGTTAGCAATCACCACGGATCAACAAGGAGGGATAGACCTGTACGAACTAAATTGTGCCTGATATCCACACATGGTGAGATGCACCCGAATCATAAACCAGTCAGTCAAATCTGAACTGCTACAACTGGTAAGTGCATAAGCCACAGATGATGAGCTACACGAAGTTCTGGCAGTGGTTGCGGCATCTAAAGAACTTGCAGGTGGAATAGTAGGAGCAGACATCAACTCTCGGAGTCTAAAAGCAATATCATCCAGGCGTGGGTCCCTGTGTAGGCGCAGAAGTAGGCTCAATCTGTTCAGCAACACTCGCAGATGCAGAATATCAATGCTTTTGAAAGCATGCCTTCTCAGAATGACCAGGACGGTGGCAATGGGAACATTGACCACGTTGACGTCCTCTCCCTCGATCACGAGGTCCACGACCACGAAACTGAGAAGTCCCTCCTCTGCCATTAGATACTGCCATATCTGAGGGAGTTTGGCCGCAGTAGTAGATGGAGTAGTAATCCTGCTTAATCGTCTTCCATTGGAGGTATCGTCTCGCCGGTCAGGAGTTGAGTACGTGCTACATTGTACTCAGAGTCAAGGGAGGATAGAAAAACTCCTGTCACAATGGCATTCCAATATTGTTGTTGCTGCTCAGTGTTGGTAGTAATGGGCATAAAGCTGTGCAGTCGCTCAAACATGCCTCTAAGATGAGAGAAGTGTGCATGGAGTGGTCGACGATTCTGTTTGGTCGAGAAAATGTCAAACTGCAACTGAAGAATCTTACTTTCATTCTTTACTTGCCCATATGTGGCTGCTAAAATGTCCCACATAGCCTTGATTGTGGGTTGGTTGACGATATCATTGGCAATCTCCGTAGTGAGCATTCCAAAGAGCCAAATGCGCACATAGGCATCATCTTGCTTCCATGAAGCATTAGCCCCAATTTTGTCCGTTAGTTCGGATTCCGTCAAAATATGTTCCTCGTTATGGCACTGCATAAGAGAATAAAACTGCATGGACCATAACCCGTAGTTGGTCCCATCCATCTTTACGATGGGAGCCGAACCTTTGAAGGCACCGGAAGAAGAAAATACGCCACTCTCGTTTTCTAACAACGTACAAATAAATAGAACCACAGACAACTGAGGAGTAGATCGATCTGGGAGCGTCTACACAATCATAAATAGGAGTGGTTGTATCTGTAAATTCATACAACCATCCTTATCAAATTGTTGCGGTGTCTAGTGCAGCAAGATGTGATTTATAATAGGAAAATCATAAAATCTGATCAAGAATAGACCTCAAGGCTACAGAATAGCAACACACGTACAGATTCAAGCTACCAAAACACGGCCATGACATGCAGGGGCAACTGGGGTCCCTGCACAACACGGTTAGGAAAGCAGTGGTGCCCCTGGACGGGCAAAGATCCTCCTGGAGGTGCTTCGGCGGCGCGGGGAAGATCCTTTGGCGGTGCGCAGAGGACTTGGGGTGCCTCGATGGCCGCGCTGGAGGGCCTGGGGCTCCTGGTGGCGGGCGGGGGGAGGGGGTAGGCGTGTAGGGTTAGGGTTTAGGGTGGGATACAGGAAGCCCGGTCTAGGATTGTTGCTCTGATACCATGTTGGGAGAAACTATTATTCATAGAATAGAAGAGACCATAGGGCTGTCTTATATAGGAGAAAAGCCCTGGGTTAATTACAGAGACGTACATAAAGGAAACATATATAAGAAAAACATAACGGAAGATACAAATATCTCAACACTTATTACACAAGTAAGAAATAAATTGGAAAAATTATAGAGCATCACTTACTTGTCATATAAGAAATACAATGGGAAATTTATGAAGCAGTGTCTACTTGTCACAAAGTAAGATTTATAAAAGAGTCACAACATAACTTACACTCCACCTCAAGTTGGAAAGTATAAGTATTGTGCATGCTCGACTTGGTCACAATAAAAAGAATGTTGTTTCTTTGTAAGTGTCTTTATTAAAACATCATTGGGTTGCATATTGAAGATGGTAATTTCCCACTTTTGACTATCTCAAACAAAATGACAACCAACCTCGATGGGTTTGGTGTGTTCTTGAAAAATGATATTGGAGGCTCTTAAGAGTCATAATTGTCTCTCCTTATTTATTATATTTTTTTGTTTCTTTTTTTTGAAAGGACGGAATAAACCTCCATTAGATGTCCATCCAAAAAATATATTATAAATTAAAAAAGGAGTATTTACATCCGCTACATTTCAAAAAGGTTGTTGACATTCCCAAGAACATTCTCAAAATAAAATCTCCCACCCTCAAATACAACAGCATTTCTAGCTAGTTGTATTTACCCTCTATTATGTAATTTTCCCTCTAGGGTTTCTTCTTTCTATATAAGAGAGCCTTATGGTCTCTTTTCATAATCAAGTCATTATTCTCCTTGGTTTGAGATTTCGTAAAATTTCGACGAGAGTGGTCGTTCGAAACTAGCCTATACATCGACTTTCTCATATATATATAGGGCAATTTGTGCCTATATCTTGACGAGATATCGACACATCTCCACATCTTGCTTGAGATGAGGAATCTTTCTTTGAAAAATACCCACTTGGGCAAAATGCTACCAATCTTTCGGTCGAGTCAGGGCCATTCCACCGATGTGCTCCTGTTGGGCTGTCACTTCTTCTCGAACGCTATTTTCTTCATTCTTCTTGAGGTATACTCAAATCTTCTCTAATTTGTTGATATAGGAATGAAGTTTTTGAGGGTTTTTGTTCTCCACATCTTGATATTGCATATTGTGTGATGTTTTCGTAGGTTCTAAATATTTTGTGAAATTTATGGAATAGAAATTTGGGGCTTTTGCTTTTTTTAGTGGAATCGTGATGAGTTTTCAAAGGATAAACTCGGATCTCGTGTTTAACACAGAAAACAAGATTTCAAAATTTTTTGTGAGATGTATGGAAGAGAATTTTGGGGCTTTTATGTTTTATTGTGGAATCATAATGAGTTTTCCAAGGATAAAATCGCGTCTCAAGTTTAAAACTTAGAAAATAAGACTTCAAAAAATGGTAATTAGAATTTCTTAATTGATTGATTCTGAAAATCAAACTTAAGATTTATACATTATTTGCATAGTTTGTCTCTTACGTGATTTTTCTCGAAAGTGTTCCCTTTAACTCTAGATTTAAGATGTTTTTACTTGGGAATTAGAATATAGAAATCTATATACTACTTTAAACACCAAGTATACACGACTTTATGCATATTAAGTGTTGGAAAATTGTAAATATATAAAATTCGAAATTAAAATAAAAAAATAAGTAGTAAATACTTAATTGTTCTCAGTGTCTGCTTCATGAATGATTGTTCTACAATTTCTTTGTATGTTTCGGTAATCATCATCATGGCTCATGTTTCGGATCGGGATCAGATAACTCTGAGGATCAGCTCTAATTCAGTGGGGACATTGGTTGGAGGTATGTCACCCCTCCTGATGGCAACAAAGGAAAACCACAATGCAACTTCTGTGGACAGAGGTTGGGAGGAGGGGGATTACAAGGTTGAAGCAACATCATATTGGCAATAACAAGAATGTTGTCAAGTGCACACATTGCCCCCAAGATGTGAGGGACGTGGTGAAGGCTAGCTTGGACGGGAAGGACAATGATACAAAGAGGGCAAGGAGGGATGAACAATTCAAGGATTTCATGATCGAGAAACAATCCAACATAATCTCTAGTTCGTACGACGACGAATTTGTTTACCCCGGTGATATTCAAACTGCAACTGAGAGGACGGCATACATAAGAGCAACAAAGGAATCTATGAAGAGTGAGTTTAGGATGAAAGAACTTGGTGGTATACGAGGCATCTTCTATGGTGTCGGTGGTAATGGGAGTGGTACTGGAGGTGCACTAGCACCACCACCTACTAAAAAACACAAGGGGAAGGGACTTGAATCTTTCTTGAAGAGGAGCGGGTCCATGCAATACAAGTCAAACAAGAATTCGTGGTAGAAGACGGTGAAGGGCATGTTCACCAATGCACGGAAGAGAGTGGGCAAATCCATTAGCAAGTTTTTTTTGGGGAAAGTATTCTAACGAATGTTGCTATCGGGCCATTTTTACAATATGTTATCGACGAGATAGTTGCATCATGAACGGGAGTGAAGGCTCCCACATCCTACGAGATAATGAACAAGTATCTTAGGATGGAGGAGGAGAAGAACGAGTACATTATTTACTATTACTGACGTATTACTACTATATATTATTATTATTGATTTATCTCTTTTGGATAATGAACAAGTATCTCGAGATGGAGAAGTAGGAGATGAACAATATCTCGAGTTGTGACATATTACTACAATTTACTACTATTGATTTATCTCCTTTGGATTTTCCGTAGTCAAATGGCGGTAACTATATGAATTAAAGCTCCCAACCTGCGAAATGTGGTAGTGAAAGTATTGTTGTCTCAAACTACGTTTGCGGGTGGTTGTGAGAGGAACTGGAGTGCATTAAACCCAACTGATTCGAAGAGATGAAACAAGTTGTGAAAACATAAGCTCCATGATCTTGTCTATGCGCACTACAACTTAAGGCTAAAGATGAAATATGCAAGGGAGGGTTAAGACAAAGAGAATTACACAGACCCTGTCGATCTTGCATACATTTTCAAAAAGCACGATGATGATGCAAATGAAGATGTTCTCTAGAGGTAGATGGATTCCAATGGTGCTAGAATGCTCAATCAACCGAGAGGAAAGCCGAATCAGAATATAATCCAGCAAATGGAGCAGATGTTGGTGACTACATGGCTAAGATCGAGGTGGATGATCGACCGTCTCGAAGGGATGGAGCAAGATGCAGTTTTTTTAGGGAAATGGGATGAACCTCCTATAAAAATCCATCCAAAGAATATATTTGTTTTTTTAATCCAAGAATATATTTGATCAATAAAATATGTACACTGTAGAGATAGTTCGTAGCATTATTATCTTTTTTATATATCTTGTCGCTAATTCTTTCACTTTCATAGACTTCTGTATAATTTACCCTTTAGGTCTCTCCCTATATAAGAGAGCCTAGGGTTATTCTGAATGCATAACGAAGACTCTTTTCCCAACATGGTATCAGAGCCACCCTAGGGCTCACACCCGCCGCCCCTCCCTTTCTCACGCCACCGCCGCTCTTTCTCTCTCTCTGGTCCGCTCTAGGGCTTCCACGCCGCCGCTCTCTCTCTCCTAGCTGCAGCCAGCGTCCCCAGCCACCGTCCTAGCCACCGCCAAAGACCACCAGGCGGCCCACCTGTTGCCTTTGGCCCCAGCCAACTCCCGGCGGCCCCTCCTCCTGCCGCCTTAGGCCCCCAGCGGCCTCCAGCTTGTCCCGACGGCCCCTCCTCCTGCCGCCTTAGGCCCCCACGCCGCCCCGGCGGTCCCATCTGCTGCCTTAAGCCTCCAGCACAGTCGTGCCGCCGATCAGCGGTCCTCAGGCGGCACTCGCTAGTCACTTCAAGGGTTGTAAGCCTTCTTTGAGGCGTGCCCTAGACCTCTCTTCATCCGATATATGGATTTGAGTGCGTAGACGTCTACATACGTACTCAAATCCGATGCAGTTGGTGTAGACATTCATCACCGTGTCTAGATACCCTTGTTCTTCTCCAAGCAGCATTATGTCAGAATCGAAAGTCGATTTGCCCTCCACCGGCGCATTCAAAGGTCCTGCGCCAATAGTGAAGATGGACGGGTCTAACTATGAGCTCTGGGCTATGCAGCTCATGAGCCTCATGAAGTCTAATGGTAAGAAGCACATTCTTACCGAGGATGAGCCTGCAAAGAAGACAGGGATCTATGCCTCATGGGAGGCTGATGACGCCTACGCAAAGGTCTGGTTGTCTGGTACATTGACGATGGAGATTGCTAACGACGTACTCCATCAGCCCACTGCTAAGGCAATGTGGGATATTCTTGTTGCTACATATTCGCAGGTGCGAAATGAGACAAAGATGTTGCAGCTTCAACATGACATTTTTACGATGAGGCAGGGCGGCAAACCTCTCCATTCTCTATACACATCCCTAAGAGGGATGTTCGAGAAGTTATACAGTACCATTCCTCTCACTGCTACTCCTGAACAGCAGAAGGCGTTTCGAAACGCCACAATGGTTGGTGTTCTACTTGCGGCTCTTGATCCTGAGTATGATGCCGCCCGATCTCAGATCCTAGCTGATGCAGTTATTCCTCCAGTGGAGGATGTTTACAGAAGGCTCAGTCGCATTCCAGTTTCCTCCAGTTCTTCTACTCCACCTCCATCAGCGATGGCAGTCTCGCGTGGGAGAGGTGGACCGCCTTCTGGTCGTGGTCGTGGACGTGGCCGCGGATCCCAAGGAAGGGGTGGTCGCTTCAGTCAGACTTGTACCTATTGTCACCGTACAGGACACTCGGAGGAGACATGCTATTTGAAGCATGGGTTCCCAGCATCGGCACGTGTCGCAGAGCACTCGCCGTCTCCATCACCATCTGCTGCTGATAATCGATTCGACGAACTTGTGGCCCGTCTCCGAGATATTATGCCACATTCATCTCGTGATTCGTCTGGTGGTTCTTCAGATATTGCTGCTACTGCGTCTGCCAGTTCCTCAGCCGCGGCCAGTACCTCAGGTAGATCTACTGCATTCATACCATCTCATGATATATCTGACTGGATTATAGATTCCGGTGCCACACATCATCTCTGTCAGAAAAGAGATAGATTACAGGCCTACAGGGATATTCCTCCTGGCCGTTCAGTACAGATAGCAGATGGTACACATTCGCCCCTTGTTGGTTAGGGGGAGGTCGTACTATCCTCTACCATGCAGCTACAGAATGTTCTACATGCTCCTGAGTTCTCAATGAATTTGCTATCAATTAGTCAGATTACGAAGGATTTGAATTGTCGTGCCATATTTGATCCGTCTTCTCTCATTTTTCAGGACATACTCACGGGCAAGGTGATTGGATGTGGCTCTGAGCAAAATGGTTTATATCGGCTGGTTCGGAATTCCTATGCTGGCGTCTTCTCTCACTCTGCCGGACCAGTCTCTCCGTACATCTGGCATCTCCGGTTTGGTCATCTTCCACTCCAGAAAATGCGTCATCTTCTGCCCCAGATCTCTCCTAGTTCGTCTTTTCGTTGTGAAGCATGTCAGTTGGGAAAGCATCATAGGTCGCGCTTTCCAAGTCGTCAAAGTCAGAGCAGTAGCTCCCCATTTGAGTTGTTACATATAGATATATGGGGTCCGAGTCGTGTTCCCGATCACCAGGGGCACAGGTTCTATCCTGTGGTAGTGGATGATTTTTCTCGTGTTTCATGGGTCTTTCTTTTGAAAAATAAATCTGAAGCAAGAGATGTGATCAAGAATTTGATTAATGAAATGCATAATGTTTTCTCTTCCTCGGTCAAATATGTGCGCACGGATAATGCCCTAGAATTTTGTACACGCTCACTTTCTCAATTTCTTTCATCAAAGGGTATTATTCACCAAACCACTTGTGCCTATACTTCACAGCAGAATGGTGTGGCGGAACGAAAGCATCGTCATCTCTTGGATATTACTCGAACCCTGTTGGTTCAGAGTTGTGCTCCTATTTCTTTCTGGGGCGATGTTGTTCTTACTGCATGTTATCTGGTCAATAGAATGCCATCCTCAGTCCTTGGTGCGAAGATACCTATCTCTCTTATTTTTCCAGACAAGGAGTTATTCTCATTGACTCCACGTGTCTTTGGTACTGTGGCGTTCATTCATCGTCTATCTCCTGGACTTGACAAACTCTCTCCTAGAGCAGTCAAGTGCGTTTTTGTTGGTTATTCCCGGACTCAAAAGGGCTACCGGTGTTATGATCCTACGACTAACAGGTATTTTGTGAGTGCTGATGTCACTTTCTTTGAGTCTGTCATGTATTTCTCTCCTGCAGGTGACAGAATGGTACCATCCACTATCACTGATGATGTATATGTTCCTCCACCACCTACATGGAGTTCACCTGAGTCGTCTCCTTTGCCTGTTCCTACGTCAGCACCTCCACCTCCACCACCACCTCCTCCACCCATTCCACGGCCCATCGTTTCGCATTTACCTAAATTCTATACGCGTCGGTCAGGTCCTGCTCAAACTACACATCAGCCGATCATCGCGCCTCAGGTATGTTCAGATGGCATTACTACTGACGGGTCAGGTTTGGTACACGTGCAGGATTCTTTAGTACAGGACGACAGTAGCCGATCCAGTACAGCAGATGATGATCTTGATGTCCCGATTGCTCTTCGAAAGCAGAGAAGGCAGTGTGCTTCTTATCCGTTTGCTTCACAGGTATCATTTCACCGTCTCACTGGTGATTTTCAAAGGTTTGCCACAGCCTTGTCTTCCGTGGACATACCACGGACGTACCAGAAAGCTTTGCAGAATGAATGCTGGAGATTGGCTATGGAAGAAGAGATGAGGGCCTTGCAGTCCCGTGGCACATGGTCTTTGGTCCCTGCGCCTACTGACGCATCCGTTGTGAGCTGTAAGTGGGTCTTCACAGTCAAATATCATGCAGATGGCACCTTGGATAGATACAAAGCACGCTTGGACGCACGTGGGTTTACACAGACCTATGGCGCGAATTACATGGATACATTTTCTCCTGTGGGGAGACATTCTACTCTTCGTATTCTCTTATATGTTGTTGTGGCCCGTGATTGGAGTATATCTCAATTAGATGTCAAGAATGCCTTTTTGTACGGGGACTTACAAGAGGAAGTCTACATGCAGCAGCCACCTGGGTTTACTGCTGAGGGGGAGAAGCACATGGTCTGTAGACTTCACAAGGCGATATATGGCCTCAAACAGAGTCCGAGAGCATGGTTCCAGAAGCTGTCCAACCTGATTGAGGAACAGGGAATCAAGAGGTCAAATGCCGATCACTCGTTTGTCCAGAAGTCGTCGGCAGGTACGGTTGTCATTATGGTCTATGTGGATGATATTCTTGTTACAGGAGACGATGTTCAGGGCATAGAGAGGGCGAAGGCATTCCTAGGCCGTCAGTTCGTTACAAAGGATCTTGGAACCCTAAGATATTTTCTGGGGTTGGAATTTGCAAGGAATGCACAGGGCTTGGTGATGACCCAACGGAAGTACATTACATACTTCCTGATTGAGACTGGCATGGATGGATGCAAACCATCAAGTATTCCCATGGACCCTAGCATGAAGTTGTATGATGGAGATACTGATGAGGTAGATCAGAGGAGATATAGAGAAATGGTGGGAAAACTCCTCTACATTACCATAACTCGCCCAAACATTCAATTTGCAATTAGCAGGGTGAGTCAATTTATGGAGCATCCAAGACAGGTTCACATGGACATGAAGTTGTATGATGGAGATACTGATGAGGTAGATCAGAGGAGATATAGAGAAATGGTGGGAAAACTCCTCTACATTACCATAACTCGCCCAAACATTCAATTTGCAATTAGCAGGGTGAGTCAATTTATGGAGCATCCAAGACAGGTTCACATGGATGCTATACACATGATACTGAGGTAGCTGAAGTCTTCTCCAGGGTCAGGGCTGCTATTCAGAAAGGGCACAGACTTATCCATCTCAGCGTGTGCAGACATAGATTATGCAGGATGTCCTAAGGATCGAAAATCAACCTCAGGGTTTGCAGTGTTTGTTGGAGGCTCTTTGGTTTCTTGGAAAAGCAAGAAACAAACGGTCGTGGCAAGGTCCAGTGCCGAATCCGAATATAGGGCCATGGCTCAAGCCAACACGAAAATGATGTGGGTTCGTTCAGTACTAGAAGATCTACATGTAGCGGTGCCCTTACCTATGAAGCTTCAGTGTGACAATCAGGCAACATTGTTCATTGCCAATAATCCAACTTTCCATGAAAGGACCAAGCATATTAAAGTTGACTGCCATTACACTAGGGACTTGATCCAGAGAGGATTGATATCTACTGCACATGTGAGCTCAGGAGATCAGACGGCAGATGTATTCACCAAGCCACTGCTCAGAGGACCTTTACAGAGATATTCATCCAAGCTGAGCATGATAGACATCTATGCTCCACCTTGAGGGGGAGTGTAGAGATAGTTCGTAGCATTATTATCTTTTTATATATCTTGTCACTATTTCTTTCACTTTCATAGACTTCTGTGTAATTTACCCTTTAGGTCTCTCCTTATATAAGAGAGCCTAAGGTTATTCTGAATGCATAACGAATACTCTTTTCCCAACATACACAATTACAAACATCATATCTCAACAAGAGCTCTAGCGTGCTCTAAATACATTTTCTGCATAAAACCTCTCCTCTTTGAAGATAACACCATTTCTCCACATCCAAATGGCCCAAACAATCACGTAGACTCTAGACCTCCCTTCAACTGAACCTATCCAATCTTAGTAAACGGAAGCCCAGAAGGACTCAACAACCCAACTCTCTCCTACGTCTCCCTAGACATGTACTATTTGAAGAAAAGATGCTCAATATCCTGTGTTGCATCCCTGCATCTTATGCAAGTCTCCTCACATCCAGGAAAGATCCGAGCTCTTTACGTATTCATCGTGATTCATCCTCCTCTGTTCTCATCATCCAAAGAAAGATATTTATTCTTGTCGGTAAATTCCACTCCCAGATTCTACTAAAATCTCGGTTAGTGTCTTCATGCATCAAAGAAACCGGACCAGAAAAAATCTTGTACGCCTTTTTCACCGAAAAGACCACATCACTCTAGCTCCAAGCATCTCTGCCTTGTGATAGCTCCTCCACTCTTGCTAACCTGCCCGATAACAAAACAACCTCCTCTAACCTTTTGTTTGACTATTATATTACAAACTCAGGAGACAAAATTTCCTCCGACCACATATTTGTCATACTTGCCTCCCTTCTCATAGCCAACACGAAGAGTTGGGATATAAATTACAGAAAGATCCTTCTTCCATCCAGTCATCTCACCAGAATCTGAACCACCTCCCATTTCCCAACAATGGTCGCATCGATGCTGCAATAGAGCAAAAATACCTCTCCATAACGTAGTTAGAGATGACACAAATCCCACATTAGCATACAAACAAGAAGAAAGAGAGTAAAAGGATACCATCAATTGTAATGGCAAATCTGCACATCACCCCAGATCCTTATCACTCACTTCACCAGCAAACCCTTGTTCATGTCTTCAATTCGTAGCACATTCAACCCACCCTCCATGGTTGTCCTTGTCACCATCCCCCAATCTACCAATGTCATGCCTTCCCCTCTACAATAGAAGCCAAAAAAATGCATCATCACACCTTCCAATCACCTACGAATTCCAACTAGCACCATCGTAGTAGACATAAAAAAACAGGGATTGCCGACAAGACTGCCTTTACCAATACCAACCTCCCTCCCCTTGATAAGTGTGTCCCCTTCCACCTAACTAGTTTCCTTTTCAACTTCTCAACCACAGGTAACCAGTCCCCCACCTTCAATCTCCCACACACCAAAGGCAGTCCTAAATAGCTAAGAGGCAAACTTCGTCACGTACTTCCTGTAAAGCCTCACAGGTCGCTCTCTCCTCCGGCAACAGGTTAAATGGGACAAAGGCGAATTTTGCCCCCATTTACCCTTAAACCCGACAATTGTCCAAAAATATCCAACACTACTCTAACCGCCCTGCATTCTTCAACCCCTCCTCTAATGAATATTATCGTTTCATCAGCATATTGAAGAATCGAGATATCCTCCCTTGAATAACCCCGAAAGAAACCACCTTCTGTCAATCTTGCCATAACCGCCAACGCATCTGCAGCCAGAACAAGCAGTAACAGGGCCAAGGGGAAAACCTGCTTCACCCCTCTCTGCGGCTGAAAAAAAAAACCCTTCTAGTCTCTCATTCACCTGTAAAGAGCAAGACGACGTCATGATGCACCACTTCATCTAATCAATCCACACATCGGAAAAATCCCTTCTTGACAAGGATGCCCAAATAAAACTCCAATTCATGCAATCAAAGGCCTTTGCGAAATCTACTTTCAACAAGAACCTCGAACTACCTCTCCTTTTCCAGTCCACGACGATTTCTGATGCCAAAACCACTCCGTCAAAAAATTGGTGTCTAGGAATAAACACTGTATGGGCAGGCAAGATAAGCTCATCGCGCACTTCTCCGAGTTGATTAGCCAAGACCTTGTCTACAATAAGATTCACTGCATTGGATAATGTTATGGGTCAGAAACCCTCCATACGCTCTGTGGCTTCTTTCTTGAGGATTAAGAAGACCAAGGATCTATTCAGCCTCTCAATGCTCTGGTTCTCTCCCCTAAATTCTGTAATCCAATCCATGACATGTTTTCAACCGTCCGGACCCGATTCTCCCATGCTTGATGCATTTGTTGATGGCATTCTCTCCATTGATTCCAAATACAAATCAAAGGATGACAGTGAACGATGATGATGATGTTGTCGTTGGCGATCGTGGTCAATCTAGTGATCGGGAAACATATTCAGGGGGTCAACAGAGGATGCTTGTGGACCACGTGATATAAGATTTGAGGAAGGGAACCACGCAGTGCGTAAATATATGGAGCTACAGACGAACACATATGGACAATTTGTCCGAAGTCTGAGTCCAGGACCTATGGATTACAAAGCATACTAGCATGGTCATCGTCCTACAGACAGCTACATGGATGATTTGATACCATCTGCAGGTTCCTTGAGTTACATGGACATTGATAGCTCATATCGTGGAGCAACACCAAGTCCCCTAGGAGGATATGGATCATCACACAATGAGATATCCTTTGGCATTTTCCCATTATACTTTCATGCTCTTCCTCCTGGATATCCTCCTCCTCAGGCTCATACACCTCCATTACATGGTACAACAAGTATGAATATAACAGCTACAACGGCGAAAACTATCAAGGTATCTAGCCTAAGAGAGCCAAGGCAGCTATTTTGATGGTGGCAATTATGGTATCTTTCCCGACTACGACCCAGATGTGCCTCCTCCTCCTCCGCAAAGAGACACATTGTCTCCTACTCCGTCGACGTCATCCCGAGGATCTAAAGCTAGTACTTCGCAGCCTTGTCATGCCCCTCGTGATATTAGAACTAGTGTTGCTTATCCTCGTCTCGAGTTAAGCATAAGCATCGACGACCATCTGTACAGGCAAAATGTGATGGATTACAAGGTCATGTACTCGTACATGACATAGGAACATTACTACGAGTTTTTTGAGTCTGTTATGCCCTATGAGAGACAACAAGGAGGGGGGCAATACGGATCCACCATGGAACTCTTGGTTATGAACTCATGACCAGGTAATATATTTTCTTGCATTAATGTATGTTGTCTTTTATTTTGGTGAATAAAAGTATTTTTACCTGATGTAAGCCTGTAGTTAATTATTTAATTCAATAAAACCATGTCGGCTTCTCCACGAAAGTTATTTCTTTGAACGAACTGCTAGAAAATATACAATGCAGAAGTTAAATGATAAACAGAGCATAGAGAATAAAGAAATATAAAACATAGAGACCAAGATTTTTACGCGAAACCCTACTCCCTAAGGAGCGGGATGAAACCACGGGAGAACGCCTCAGAGGGTTGATATGTTCATTGAACTTTCTCATCTGGCTATAGGGGTGTGGGGGTCTATATATAGCCCCCACCGAGTCTCCACATCTCCAAACTGGTAGATGTGGAACTAAACTGTGGATGGAGGGATCCATTTACCCATCTTCCTCATAGATGACACATACAACTTATACTCCAACACTCCCCCTCAAGCTGGAGCATGCAATGCCTAGATTGGGACAGACAGAAAGAAACTCAACTCACAATACATGACACTACAGACAATATCAACTCAACGCGCACAACTGTCGGTTGATGTCGAGGAGGTTGCTTCTCATGACATGCGGGTGAGGAAGACCAATGGACTGGAGAGTGAGTCAACTGAATCTCCTCGACGAAGAGCATGCGCTCTGAACTGCACCTGTCAGAGTCACTGCAAGTAAAATGAGCTTCCTCGTCGGAGTACTGTGGCTCGCCACAACATGTGGACAACTGCTCCATCTCTGAAAAGGGTCGAACTGAACAGGGTCGTGGAAGTGCAATCCTCGCCGGAGTCCTCGATCACTGGAGAATGGAGTCTGAAAGTCTCCTCGTCGGAGATAGGTCTCTCCCATCTGGCACAGAGAATGGTACTCTACTCTGAGTCCCTATGACACCACATGAAAACCCTTGCCAACATGGCATAGGTAATGTTCATCTACTCTGGAGTCCCTATGGCTCACATGAAAACTCTGCCTGACAAAACAAGAATGAAGGGGACCGCTACAAAAGATGACAAACATGCGCACATCTGAAAGAAGACCACATACACGTGTGTATGTGAAACTGAGGACTCAGAATCAATCGTCGAGTCTGAACAATTGTGCATCAAACTGTGGATTCGGAATCTGAACATCGAGTCTGAAACTGCGCATGGGGACTCGTTGTCTGCAACACTGTAGAGTCTGGAAATCTGGCGGGCCTCTGAATATGGAGAATCTGACAATTGGGCTTGTGACTCTACACATAATCCCCCTTTCTTCCATACTTGTCGAAATTTCAACATCGACAAAGTTGGTAGAAAACAAGATATTGGGGAATAAACCAAATAAGCCGATTATATTTTTTCTCCTTTTCTTCTCACATTTTTTTGAAACAATTTTAAGCCATTTCTTTTGAAGCTCAAAAGAGGGGGAGACACTCGACGGTGTTCACCCCAATATATTAAAAGGCCATTTCACATCATTTTTTTCAGCTTTCCTTGCCGTATTTGTTTTTGCTATTATTTTTCTAAATAGTCGTTCCACACATTTTTTTGAAAATCATCATTTTTTAAGCCGTTCCCTTTTTTACGACTTTTTCCAACTGTGTACGACTTTTTCATGTACGTGCCCCCTTTTTTTGAAAACATGATTTTTTTAAAAAACGTTTCATCAGCCCACATGGACCCAACTCTCTCTCTCTCTCTCTTGTATACGTATATTTCCCTTTTTTTCAAATAGGCACATCCTACTTGGGCTCCACAGTGTTTTTTAATAAAAAAAGCCGACTTGGGCTTATTTAGGGTTCAATAGGGAACCCTCCTTCGTAGCAGCCTTATTTAGACCCGTCCCCCCCTTTGGGGTCTCGTCGGGCACCGCCTACTGGAAGAACTGGGGAGGAGTCGCGACCTCCGCCTACGCAAGATCGACTTCGCGAGATCTGTTGGGCGGCCATGGGGGCTATCCCTAGAGGCTTCGCGCATGGAGAGGATGGTGGCGATGGGAACCCCTGCCTGGAGGTTTGGGTGTCGCCGCCAGGAGGAAGAGATGGACGAGTCTCGTCGACAAGTCTGGAAGAAGTCTGCACCGCCCCCGATGAGGCACCTCGATGCCTTGCCCCCATGGACCTGATGCACACGAGGGGAAAGGGTCGAAGTACTCACTGTCGCCTGGTGTCTGTGCTAGGACTGTGTGGCGCTGCCTACACTGCCACGAGATGCGAGGGAGCCCGATGCATGGGGGCCCTGCCTGGAGGAGCATAGGCTTGGAGGAGGAGGTGATTGGCTAGGACTGCCGCTTGCACTCGAAGCAGGAGCTGTTTGGCGATGGGAACTAGGGTTCCCAGTTTGTACCCTGATGTAGGGTTACACACGATCGAGGCAACGACTGTGTCTTCTTTCTCACTCGAGGGAGATGGGCAGCTACGCCAGGACCGCCGCTGCCTTGAAGGGTCAGGAACATTGCAGCTAGGATGCTTGAAGATGGGCCTCTGCCTGGAGGCTCCGCACGCGAGGAGTACGATTCTTATGCAGGAATGACGCCATTTCTAACAGAACTAGGCCATTGCCTGGAAGGACTTGGGGGCTCCTGGATGCTCCGGAACTGAGGAGCATCGAGAACAGAAGGTTGCAGGATTAGGGTTTCAAAAAGAAACCCAACTCAACTTGATTCATACATGATAATATTTAAAAGTACATCTTCAAGAACAAAATTTGAATCTCGAAAAAAAAATGAACATAAAAATCCTCGAGAATCAACCCGCTCTGATACCATATTAGAAAATAGAGAATGCGGAAGCTAAATGATAAACAGAGCCTAGAGAACAAAGAAATATAAAATATAGAGACCAAGATTTTGACGTGGAACCCTACTCCCTAAGGAGCGGAATGAAACCACGGGAGAACGCCTCAGAGGGCTAATATGTTCATTGAACTTTCTCATCTGGCTACAGGGGTGTGGGGGTCTATATATAGCCCCCACTGAGTCTCCACATCTCCAAACTGGTAGATGTGCGACTAAACTGTGGATGGGATAAATGGATCCTGGAGGGATCCATTTACCGATCTCCCTCATAGATGACGCATACAACTTATACTTCAACAAATCAAATGTCTCATTTATGAACAGAAGATTTGTTCTAAATTTGGTTAACTTAGCTATTTTGTTTCCATTTCTAATATCTATCAGTCACCAACCAGCATTAAATTATAAACAACATGTTCGATATGATCGATATGTCTGATAAAAGGGTCATTAATGATCAATATGTGTGATATAAGTGTATATTTGTAAATTATTTATTGTTTAAAGAACTTTGATGAACTACATTTCCAATATTTATCAAATAGCAATTAGCATTAACAGAGATATAACCAATATGACGGATATGTGCAATATAAAGGATATAAATGAGCAATATGTGATATAATTGTGTATTTGTAAGTTATTTATTTTTCGAATAACTTGGATGATCTTAATTTGTGAAAAAAAATGAGAACAAAATGACTTTTGTGGCATTTCTGAGATTTCCACAGAAGTCGTAGAATTTTCTCGAAATTTCCATTTTCAGGGTAACCGAGATGAAATCGAGATTTTGAACCTCATTATTCTCTTTCTACATGGTATAAAGCAATGTTCATAGACCGAAGCCTGGTATCCCACCAACCTAGCCTCGCATGCCTCCCTCTTCTTTGTAGTCACCATCGAGCACCTTCAACCAACATCGTAAGCAGCTACTACCGTTGTTACCCAGCCAACAGCAGATCCCTTCCGACACACCTAGAGGTTAAAATGGAAGGTCGTATCTCGATATATCGGCAATATATCGCCGATATGTCGATATCGACATGGGACCGATATCGAAATCGATATATATATTTCAAGCATTTTCTTCAGAAAGATTCCTAGATATAGCGATATATCGGCGATATATCGTCGATATATCGATATTGACACGATATCGAAACGATATTGATATCGATATGTCCTTCCATTCACGCACAAGGGTCGCTGCCCAGCCATCACGGCACCTTGGAGGTGTAGCGGTGCCCAACCCCTCTCTAGCAGCTTTCTTACGCTGCCATAGGGCCCCTTTAGGGGTCTCGTGGTGTCGCCTAGGCCCTACAGACTTCTGTGCTGACATTATTGTGATTTAGGGCTCCACGAGGATTTGATTTTTTTATGCTTTTGGGGTGATTTCATTTCGTTAAATCACCCCATCTACCCTAGAACACCACCAAAGTTGATGGGAACGGTTGTAGTATGAGTTGGCATATACAAGCATCATTAATAACGATATAACCAATATGACGGATGTGTGTGATATAACGGATATAGATGAGAAATATGTGATATAATTGTGTATTAGTAAGTTTTTTATTGTTTTAATAACTTCGATGATCTTAATTTGCAAAAAAATGAAAACAAAATGGCTTTCGAGGCATTTCCGATATTTTCACCGAAGTTGTCAAACTTTCCCAAAATTTCCACTTTCGGGTAACCAAAACGAAACTGAAATCGAGATCTTGAATCTTGCTATTCTCTTTCCACAAGATATAATCATCCTCCAGGATGCAGACGATATAGTTCTTTTCATTGATGTTGGGGTGGAGCGTGGAAGGACAACTTCTCATATCATGGAATTATTTGGAGCCATCTCGGGTCTTCAAATCAACAAATAGAAGTCGACCTTTGTTTGTTTGGACTCATGCAACTAGATATTCAAGCGTCTGTTGTGGCGCGTTGTTGACCAGCTACTCCGCCTCCAATAACATATTTAGGTTTACCGATGGTTGGCAGGAGAATCTGCTCCTCAAGATAACGTATTATGTTTCATAGGCTTGAGAAGCAGTTGGCGGGTTGGAACATTAAGATCCTCTCTAAAGGGGGAAGTTGGATCTGCTCAAACATGTTTACTCAATCATTCCTTTATTCTTTTGTTCCACCAGGATACTGCCAGTGGGAGTACGCTTGACAATCGAGTCATTAATAAGGCATTCTTTTTAGGTCGATGCTAGGCAAGACAAGAATGGATTACACCTTGTGGATTGGGATACAGTGATAAAACCTAAAAGAGATGGTGTGATAGGAGTGTTGCGTCTAAAGCACATGATAAAAGCTCTTCTGGCCAATTGGATAATCAGAATGTAGGGCAAGGATGATGATTTGGTGTGTCACGTAATGAGGATTTATGGCTTTGGCATAATGTAGGAAGCTCCCTCGATTCACCACCCTTCTCTTTAGGAGGGCATTTCTACCCATCTAAGTGAGATGAAAAGCCTGTTGAGATCGATGTTTGGGTAGAGGTGATATATTCTGTTTTTGGCTTGATGATTGGATCGGGTCTAGACCTCGTTTTGGAGTGGTTCCCTAGACTTCATGCCTTATCCATAGACCATTGTATCTCCATTGCGCAGGCATTGTAGAATGTCAATTAGACACACCCCTTTGTGGTCGATTTTTCTGAGAAGAGATTAGAATATTCCTTTTACATGGCTAGGAATTGGAGGATGTTGATAGCCCTGCAGAAGGGAAAGACCATCAAGTTTGGGCAAATGGTCCTTTTTCGATAAAGAAGGTATATAGGACCTTTTCAGGACATCAAGAGTCAGTGCATGAAGACTTGCAGCATGATTGAAGGCTGATTTGGAAGAACCGGTTGCCTCAATGGATCACAATCTTTTTGTGGCTCATGAAACATGGTTGTCTACTCACTAAGACGCGTAGAGAAAGGATTCTTCGCTAGGGGACTTGACGTATTTGAAATTTAATGATGGTATTGAAGATATGGTCCATTTGAATCATCTTTTCTTCAGTTGCGACAGTGGGTTGAACTTTTGGGAGCAAGCAAGGATTCCTTGGCTGAGGGCGAAGAATAGAGCTTCTTTTTGGTATTTATTTGGGGGCACTGTGGCAACTAGATGGAGGACTATACGGTACCTTTCGCATATGAGTGGGCCCTTTTTTTGGAAGGGTAGTGGGCCCTTTTGTGCGTTTGGAATGCTCTCATCTTTCATGGTCAGTCTTTTAATTCAAAGAATAAACTAGAGCATAATAAGTCCCAGCATTCTGCATGGACATTTTTATGTTAATGTCTAATAATAGGTCTATGTTGACGCCCGCCTCGCCCGACTCGAGGCTTCACCATTTTCCTTTTGAAAAAATAGTAGTATAGGCAACTACCTAGACCTCAAAAGTGATAGAAGGATTATACAGGGTCGTCATGGCGAATAAACAGAAAGATGATCCCAAAATAATTGGAAGTTGAGCCAAGCATAACTAGTACGAGTTGCATAAGAAATCTGATCCAAAATAAACTTCGATATAGTAGTGATCATGATATTAATACTCTCCGTCATATCCCCCTCCCCCATTGTAAGTGTATTAGAAACTTAAAACATCAAGAATTATAAGGACTCTAGGGGGTGGTCGGCGAGTTGAAATATGCCTAGTGGTCTAGTTGGCGGTAGCCAATAGTGCAGCCAATGGTGATATGCTTAGTGGGTTGCCTTACAATAGCAACCTGACAACAAACCATTAATTGTTGCTTGCTCGACAGCCCATTGAACGATGCTTACTTGGCAGGCTACCGAGGGTTGCCTAATGGCAGTAGTTCCTCCCATGTGAAATATGTTCATACTGATAATGCTTTGGAATTTTGCACTCGTTCTCTCTCACAATATTTTTAATCAAAAGGTATTATTCATCAAACCACATGTACGTACACCTCTCAACAAAATGAAGTCGCTGAGAGAAAACATCGTCATCATCTTGAAATTACTCGAACCCTACAAATTCAGAGTTGTGCTCCTAATTCTTTTTGTGGAGATGTCCTTACAGCTTGTTATCTGGTCAATCTATGTCGTCCTCGATTTTTGGGGAGAAAATTTCCCTTTTTGTTGTTTTTCCAGATAATGAATTATTCTCACTTACTCGTGTGTTTGGTGTTGTTAGGATGCCTTGAAAATTGATTGTTGGCGTTCTGCCATGGAGGAGATGGTTGCACTACAGTCACGAGGTACATAGAGCTTGGTTCCCGCTCCCTCAGGAGCATCAGTTGTTAGCTGCAAATGGGTATTTCACTGTCAAGTATCACGCAGATGGTATCCTTGATCGTTACAAGGCACGACTAGTGGCGCGAGGCTTTACTCAGACATATGACATGGATTATATGGATACATTCTCTCCAGTTGCCCATGATTCCACTCTTCGTATTCTTCTGTCAGTTGTTGTGGTATGTGATTGGCCCTTGTTTCAACATGATGTTACGAATGCATTCTCGTATGGCGATCTGCAGGAAGAAGCCTACATGCAGCAGCCTACGGGGTTCGTTGTTGTGGGCGAGAACCATATGGTGTGTAGACTTCATAAGGCAATATATGGCCTTAAACAGAGCCCAAGGGCATGGTTTCAGAAGCTTTCCCATCTAATTGAATAACAAGGATTCAAGAGATCAATGCGGATCACCCGTTGTTCGTTCAGAAGACTCCTAGAGGTACGGTTGTCATCACGTTTTATGTTGATGATATCTTGGTTACAGGAGATGATACTCAGGGGGTAAAGATGGTAAAAGCATTTTTGGGCCGTCAACTTGTTACGAAGGATCTTGGTACTCTACGATACTTTCTGGGGTTGGAGTTTGCCAGGAATGCGCAGGGTTTTGTGATGACCCAAAGGAAATATATTACAGATATGCTTATCGAGACGGGCATGGCTGGGTGTAGACCCTCAACTACTCCTATGGACCCCAGCATGAAATTATATGATAAAAGATACATCGACTACATAATTATCTCAACACAAACCTTATGCATCTCTTTTATAGGGATAAGGGTTCCCCATAGTTAATGGAAAAATTACAAAGCAACATTTGTCACGAAAGTAAGAAAATATAATGGGGAGATTGCATAGCATCACTTACATGTCACAAAGGAATATAAACATAGTTTAACACATAAAAGGAGTCACGACATATGAAAAACTAAGAAATATAAAAGGAGTCACAACATAGTTTAACACATAAATATGGGTATTGAAGAAAGTAGAAATAAACATATGAATGCAAAAAAACAGAGAATAAAATCCGATTCCCTACAATTTATTACCCTATTCCATGAGGGGATTACAAAAACACCAACGCGTAGGTTTTTCTATTTCAATATGAGAATAGTACAATCGATGCACATTATTAGCACATGATGTCTGATCCCCACAAGATAGCCTAACCACTTTAAATTTATTCACTAAAACATTTGAAAATTATGTTGTTTATGAGAAAAATGATGACACTCATCATGCCTGATGGACCTTCCAGATACGAAGCACTTTTTCTTGGGGTATTTAAAATCTAAGGAGGTTTTGCACAAAGTTGCCATAGCCAGGATTGTCTCAGATGGAGCTTCCAAGTTTTTTGCATCCATATGTACAAATTGGAGGGGCTTGAAAGGCAAGAACACTGGCTTTGGCCGTGGTGCAGACTCCGTGGCTGGGGAGAATGGGGTGATCTTTCGGCAAGAGACATTTTATGCAAAGAACCTCATTGTGCGTGCTTGGGCCATGTTTGAGTTCTTTTCTTCGCAATATTGCTTAACTACATCTTCTTGAAGCATTGCACATTTAATCTTGTGAATATATGAGGTTTTGGACATGTGTCTCCGATACATAAAATTTTACCCAGGTCATAAAAATATTTTTCAGACGACCCACAATGATGGATGAATGGTGTGCACATCAATATAGAGCATGTCATCAACTAACTGATGATAAATTTTTAACATTGTATCCATGCATAAATTGTGTGTTTTGACATGCGCACAATTATCAACAAATGTCAACTCTTTTATACTTAACAAGACAGAATAAAAAGTAACATTGTTTAAGAATGAGAAAGTCGACATCATACAGAACATGTTCCCTTCATGTAAGTATTTTTGCTATAATTCTGCTGTCATGAAAAATGCAACTCCAAAATACTAGCCTGACGAGCTAAATTTTGTGTGGACCAAAGAAGGCACTTAATAGACAAGCTTTGAAATGACATGGGCGACAATGTACATTTTTTTTCATATTGTACAAGAATCAGGAAACAAAATAAGGAACATTAAGCTCACCATAGCCAATGTTTGTGGTGTACAAAAGACAGCTTCAATACCAGCGTGGTTTACAATGAACTTAACAGCATCTGGTCCTGTAGAAGTCAAAGATCTTCAATTCAAAAAAGTGAACTGGAAATAAAAAAAGTTGTAAAGAATCTAACGGTAGCTTTCAGACATTGACCATATGAGTACCAATACCAGAGTCTTCAATTTCTGTCATTACCTACCAAGAGTATCATACAATGGGACAGATATATGAGAGTACGCAGAGCAAGCATGATCCACAATGATCCACTCCGGTCTGTTGATAAAATACAGTCCAACACATGCACCCTTCTCAAAGAAGAAGCAGATTGTTAACATAAGAACAAACTAGAAGTGGTCATTTTTTCAATGCCATGTAAGAAGAGGCTACAGGATAATATCGATGCTGATAAGACACCAATTGTAGAAGTGAAAGGACTTCAACACTTTATGCAGTATTCATTTACTTTGGGTACTCCGTGGTACAATAATCCAGAACCTACTGCTGCACGTGCACTACCTGCTTCTCCATATGTCATCCACTTATACCTTAATAAGCAAACAATAAATTAGAATGACAACAGGATAGTAGTCATTGCAATAATATGAAAACTTACTCTCCAACAGTTCCATCTTCTCGAACCCTGGTGCCCAAATATTTGTAATCACGAAAGCTTCCAATAGCATGCCTAGAATACAATATTAAGAAAAATCTTTCACTTTAATGCTTTCAGACTAATTTTGCAATGATTGAAGAAAGGGTTAAAAAATGGAAAGCACAAATATGGAACTCAGCTTTCTTAATCATATTTTAGATGTGCTTTCTTACTTCCATTTTAGCCCGCACTGTGCAACTCTATATGGGTTTAAACAAGTAATATGCCTCTAAAACACAATTAAGAATGTCCAGCATATGTGATACATAAAGTAGAAAATATTTTTTTGAAAAGATAAAGTGGAAACATAAATAGGACAAACAACTTTCTTGATCCCATTTTATTCTAGTCTCTGTTAGAAAATAAAGAATGCGGAAGTGGAATAATAAACAAAGCATAATCTAGAAAAATAAATTGGAAGAACACAGATTTTTATGTGGAACCCTACTCCCTAAGGAGCGGGATGAAACCACAAAAAAAGGAATCAAAGGGTCAGGTTATGCATTGCACTTTCTCATCTGAATACATGGATGTGGGGCTCCTTATATAGCACCCACTGAGTCTCCACATCTCCAAACTGGTAGATGTGTGACTATACTCTGGATGGGGTAAATGGATCCTAGAGTGATCCATTTACCCATCTCCCACACATGTGACGCATATAACTTATACTCCAACAGTCTCCACCATGTAAACTCTATAAAAGCATAAACAAGGATCATAGAAATAGAAGAGCGAATATAACTATATGACCAAAGTCCATAACAAAACAAAAATGATACATGAAGAAACCCTGTAAGAAATTAGAGCTACCAGCAAAGAGTAGGATCAAGACATAAAGGTCGATTGACACAACACGGAAAGTTTCAATATGGTCCATAGTTACAGGGTTACAATTGCACTTGCACCTGATTGCATTACTCTATGGTCGAAAAGAGAGGATTGTAGATAGCTACCTAGATCAAAAGTTTTCTTGGATCCCAAGAAATCGGAATATCACCTAGACAATCATTACATGTTAGAAAAAAGGGTAACACACATAGGATACCTGTCTATGGGTTGAAACCAAAAGTAGTTTGCATCTTACAAAGTAAAGCAAGGTCCCCATCTCTAGTAACTTAATGGCAGACGTGGATGTTATTAAATTTATGGATTGAAATATCCTGATATATCATCGATATATCTACTATATATCCATATCGGTAATTAACGATACCTATATCACCCAAGATATCGATATCAACCACTATCGAGTGATATATCAATGATATGTCATCTCACAACACTAATATCAATAAAATTTGATGGATTTAATGCAAATTTTCCATCATTTTAATTGATAACATCGATATCAACCTAGTTGTTTGATTTCACTACTTGATTTTATGAGGCAAAGAGCTCGGAAGGTAGTTTTTGACTTCGCAAGCTTTTCAAGTTGATTTGTTCAAGATATTGTGTAGTTGCTCCTTGTATTGACACACGTGGATATAAATCCAACACGAATTGGTAATCAAATTACTACCTAGTAAGTATTAGTAATCTATCAATACGGATCCAAGGTAAGCCTTTAGTATTGATAATCTTAGTTCATGAGAAATGTTAGATTCCAATCTATATTAGATCACCTTCTTTCAAAATCCCAGTTATCATGAATAATGTACTATGTAATATACATGCTATTGTTCGATATTTGTTTATTTAATCTTAGATATCGCTTAGATTGTTGTTTACACGTAATATACAATGTAACATGTTGTTCATGGCGTAAATACATCTCCTTCATATCTATAAGAGTGTATTCATACATTGCTTATTGTTTTAAGAATCGAGATAATTTTAATTCACGAAAAATTCCTCTTTTGACCCATTTTTAAGATTTCTATCAAAATCTATGATATACGATATATCCATTTCCAGACCTATTTATACGATATCGATATTTCAAACATTGATCCAATCAGCATTGATTTTCTTTAATTCAATTAGAAGATTTTGTTTCTTATTTATTTAATTCATCTTCTTTAAAAATTATATGTTATTATGCACATCGTTTATTTGGTTGATATCTGATATAGCTCAGCATCTTGTTTATACAAAACATAATGTGTATATTGTTGGAGTATGTTGAGTATCCGTCACTTGAGTAGGTGGGTCCAGGATCCCATTACCACACCAACTTATGTTTAGTCCCACATCTACCAGTGGTGAGACTTGAAGGGTCTGTGGAGCCTATATATGAAGCTCCATACCTCCTGTATCAGATGAGAATGTGCAATGAACACATCGGTCCTTTGAGGTGTTCTCTCGTGGTTTCATCCCGCTCCTTAGAGAGTAAGGTTCTATGTAAAATCATGGTGTTTCATGGTGTTTATTATTTATCTATGATATTTGCTTCTGCATTCGTAGTTTCTAACATGCAGATTCTATTCTCGAGGATTTAGTTTTATTATTTGTTCGAGATTCAATTATCAGAGCAGGTTCTGTTCTTGGTTTATTCATGAAGATTTGTTCTGATTTTTTATGTCCAAGATATGATCGATGTTATTCTCCAGTTCAAGGCATCTAGGGTTTTCTGAAACCCTAATTGTTTCTGAAGGGTTTTGTTGGAAACCCTAACTCGACCTTCATCTTCGTGAGGCATTGCATCTACAGGCTCCATGCTTCGACTCCAAGCGGCTACTCCAGCTGCATCATCACCGCCAGGGGTATCAGCTTCGCTCCATGCAGCATCCATTTTGCCAATCCAAACTCTAGCTGCAGTTATCTCTTCTCGATGCTCAGGTGGAGCATCTCCCCTCCAAGTCTAGGCCATCCAGGGCATCAAGCGCCTCCAGGCAACGCTCCATCCTCGCGTGAGCCCCAGGCGGAGCCCCATCTCCAGGTTGTGGTTACGAGATGGGTTCCCCGATTGGGAGCCCCAGTGACACACTACGCCTCGCCTCCAAGCGGCGCGCATCCACCCACTTCCAGGCCGTAAGGGGCCATCAGAATTCCCGTGACGCATCTCTCACGCAATGCACCTCCGCAGCGTAGGCGGCACCGCATCTCAGTATCTCCAAGCAGCGCAACTCCTGGAGGAGCATTCCCATCACCACCTCGATAGAGGAGTCGCCTCCGATCTCATGTCACCACCTTCAACAAGCAGGAGCCCCATTAGGGTGGTGGTGTTTTAAAGGAGGGTTCCCAAGTGGGAACCCTAAATAAAAACCCACGTGGGTTGCTAAAAAGAGGTTCCAAGTTTAGCCCAACAGTTGGCTATTGCATTTTCCAGGGCCCAAGTGGGCCAAAAGAAAAAAAAGAGAGAGAAAATGTGTTTGTTTTGTAAAAAAGAAGTGTTTACAAAAAAGCCGTATGCGGAGAAAAAGAGGGAGAAGACTACTATAAAAAAGAAGGAAATTGCCGTGAAAAAAGAGGATCGTACTAAACAATCCATGAAAAAAATGAATTGAGGAAAAAATTTTGAGAAGAAAAGGAGAAAAAAATGTTATCGGCTTATGTGATGTTTAATTTCCCCATTTTCTTGTCTTCTCCCAACTTTGTCAATGACATTGTTTTCCGACAAGTATGGGAGCGAGTATTGTATAGAGGTACAAGTCGGATTTGGATTCTCTAAACCAATCATATTTTCAGCCTTTACAGTTCAGTTTCAGACTCTGCGGATTGGTTCAGAGTCCAAGTTCGAGGTACTCCATATTTGCATGACCCAATTTCTTCGAGTTCTCCAAAGAGAGACCTTTTCATACGCATGTGTGCGATCACTTTTGTGTGCTCCCCATCTTTTGTTTTTGCTCTCAGAGTTTTCATGTAATCCATAGGGACTCCAGAGTAGAGAACCCATTCCCTATGCCATGTGGGCTAGGGTTTTCATGTGGTACCTAGGTACTCCATAGTAGAGATCCCATTCTTTGAGCCAGTATAGGAGAGACCTAGTTCTTCGACTAGGAGACTTTTCATACTCCATTCTCCAACGACTGTGGACTCTTACGAGGATGTCTCTATGGCTTTCCAGTTCGTCCTTTCGGAGATGGAGCAATTTTCCACATGATTGTGGCAGACCAGAGTACTCTGATGGGAAGACTCATTCAGTTTCAGTAACTTTGACAAGCACAGTACAGAGAACATGTTCTCCGATGAGGAGACCTAATTTGACTCACACTCCAGCCCGTTTGTTTCTCCTCACCTGTACGACATGAGAAGCAACGTCCTCGACAACAACTGACAATTGTGTATGCGTTGAGTTGATATTGTCTATAGTATCATGTAGTGTGAGTTTGAGTTTTCTTTCTGTTTGTCCAAGTTGAGCATTACATGCTCAAGCTTGAGGGGGATTGTTGGAGTATGTTGAGTATGTGTCACTTGTGTAGGTGGGTAATTGGTTCTCTCCAGGATCCAAGTACCACACAAACTTATGTTTAGTCCTACATCTACCAGTGGTGGGAGTTCGAGGGTCTGTGGAGCATATATAAGAAGCTCTGGACCTCCTGTATCAGATGAGAAAGTGTAATAAACACATCAGTCCTTTGAGGCATTCTCCCGTGGTTTCATCATGCTCCTTAGGGAGTAGGATTCCACGTAAAATCTCGATATTCATGACGTTTATTACTTATCTCTGATATTTGCTTACGCATTCGTAATTTCTAACATATAGTGTACAAAGCTAATATGCTAAATGCATGTCCTTTATGTCTATAAGTTGTTATGTTTTGAATTTCATCATTTCCTTCCAATATCTCTCAAAAGTCAACAGTCAGCATGTTGGACTTATAGGCCCTTTGGCCCATTATTACAATAAATTTATTGTTTTCATTTGAATTGAATGTTTGTGCTTGCACTTAATTTAGGCCCATTTGTACATGAGGGTTATGTATTGTGGTCATCTTGAATACCAAGCAGTTGAGAGGAGGACGGAACTGACTTCATCATATGATATTCAAGATTGATCTCCAGTACGAGAAAGAGATGGCAATCTTTCTCTAAAGGTTAATCTTCGACTTACCTATTGATGCATGTCCTCTACATGGGAATTGAGATTCGTAAGTCACGGAGCAGTCAAGTCAAAGAATTGACCTAATAGTCAACAAATTAACCTGAAAGTAAAGATATTGACTCTGAATCATGTTATGACACAAAAGGTCAAATAACCAAAAAGTCAAAATGTTGACTATCTGGGTCAAAGTGTTGAATTGACTAGGTCAACATAGATTAAGGCCTGAATTGTAACTGTCACGGTGAGGCATACATCATTTGGCCTGAGACATATATACATTTATATGTCTAAGTGTACATTTTTTTTTGAAAGTCTGCAAGGTAGGGGGAAGCACTCGGTGATGCCCGCCCCATTAAAATATATTTAAATAACTAAAGGAGAAACCTCCAACGGACACAAGGTTACACCACCCCAACACACATAACAAAAAAGAGCATTACAACATCCAATCATCTAACAATCTCCTTGCAAAGCTCCTGACATTCTCTTTGTAAAATCTTTGGCCCGAGAAAAGCAAGTCATTTCTTCCACGCCAGACCGCCCAAAGAATAGCCATGGAAAAAAGCCGCTCCCTTCTTGTTCTCGTCCTATTCTCATAAATCGAATTCCAAAAAGTCTGAAGCTCATCGAAGCGGCACCAAACAATACCCGCCTCCTGCCAGATTTGTGATACCACTGGGCATGTAAAAAAGAGGTGTTCCACAGATTCAATAGCATTGTCACAAATTAAGCATTTGTCCGCAATGACGCCCAGGAGCTTGACGCACTGATCACGTGTCATCAACCTCTTTCGCCTGAGGAGCCACGGGAATATCCCAACACGCTCAGGAAGATTAAGGGCCCAAATAGAAGCACATTCCCTGTTCAGCACCTCCGAGGTCGCCGGCGGCGGTCTGGAGATGGCACCATAGGCACCTTTGACCGAGAAACTCCCTTCCTTCCAGCACCAATGATCTCTACCCCCAATAGGGGCACCCACCTTTCCAACAGCATCAAGCAACGCCAAGAAATCCTCAAATCTCCGATCCGAGAAGTTAGCGGAGAACGAAGGCCATCAAGACCCCTCCGTCCAGCAATCTGCCACCGAACAAAGCTTATCGTCCGCCAAGGCAAATAACCGTGGAAACTGAGAGCAAAGTGTTCCCGCCCCCGACCAATCATCCTCCCAAAAAGCAAAGGAGTCCCCCCTTCCAACGACCGGCCTGAAGAGAGTTAGATTTTTCACAAACGTCTTCACCACGCCCCTCCAAAAAGGAGTCATTGCCGCTAGGTTAAGCAGCTGCAAATGAGGCGCGCCCTTCACCCCGTAAATGCTTCGAACCACCAAGCAGACAAGATCATCACCCGGCCCCCACACCCTACTAGCGCATTTAAGAAAAAGCGCCTCATTCATCTGTTCAAGAGATCTTACCCCCAAACCCCCCCCCCCAATCCTTTCTCCGCAAGACATCCTCCCAAGCCACTAGATGGACCCCTCCGCGCCCACTAGTAGCGTTGCCCCACAAAAAAGCGTGCATCTTCCTTTCCAGCCTCGCGCGGATCCCCTTCGGTAACTTGCGACTTGACAGAAAAAAAATTGGAATGGACGATAAAACCGCCTTGAGCAAGACCAACCTACCTACCCTTGATAGAATAGAGGCCTTCCACCTCGCCAATCTCAACTCCACCTTCTCCACTACCCTCAACCAATCACGAAGCCTTGCTCTCCCCAGACCCAAGGGTATGCCGAGATAGTCCATTGGGAGAGAAGCGCGCGTAGAATCCAAACATACCGCCAACCCATCAGCAACAAGTTCTGCCAGCCCGAAAGGGACAAAACTAGACTTACTGTCATTTTTGCTTAATCCAGATAGCTCCGAAAAGATTTCCAACGTCGTAGCCATGGTGATGGCCTCCTTGACGCCACCCTCAATTAGGAAAAGAGTGTCGTCCGCGTATTAGATGATCGGTACCCGCACCACACCCCTCGAATATCCACTAGAAAGACCATGGCTGATCACGCCCGCCGCCATGTCAGCCAGAACATCAGCAGCAATGATGAATAGAATTGGTGCAAGGGGGCACCCCTGCCGCACCCCCTTACGGGGTTGAATCAAACCCCCCTCCGGCCTACCGTTGGTCAAAACCGAAAAAGACGCCGTGGTGATACAGCGCCTCATCCAAGATATCCACAGATCAGGGAAGCGCAATCTCCTCAAAACCGACCACAGAAATCTCCAATCAAGGCTATCATATGCCTTGGCAAAATCCACCTTCCACAGGATACCACTCGTGCCCCTCCTCCGCTAATCAGGAATGATCTCGGAAGCAATCGTTGTACAATCAGAGATCTGACGGCCCGGAACGATCGCGGACTGCACCGGAGAAACCAAGCTCCCGAGGACGCCAACCAACCTTGCCACCAAAACCATGGCCGTGATTAAATAGAGGGCGTTAGAGACAGCAATGGGGGGATAGTCCTCGATGGAAGCCGGCGCCGCACACTTGGGGAGCAGAACAATGAGCGCCCAGTTGATACGGTCAAAGCCCCTATTCTCTTGGCAGAACTCCAGCACCACATCGAGCACCTCCTGACCAACAAGGTCCCAAAAATCTCTGTAGAAGGAGATCGAGAAGCCATCGGGGCCAGGCGCAGCATCAGCGTTGAGGTCCCAAACAGCATCCTTCACCTCCTCCAAGGTGACGTCACGAATAAGAGCATCACAAGCAGGCGCCTCCACCGTCCCAGAACTCCGACCCAACCACCTCCATCGTCGTGGGATCATAGCAGCAGAAACAGCCTTGAAGTGATTTGCAATAGCCAAGCCTGTAACATCCGGAATCCGTCAAACCCGAACCCGACCCGATTAGCGTCCGATTAATCCAATAAAGTTGTTTGTCAATGTCAAACAACCTAAATCGATCAATCGATCGTAAATCAAAATTCGTTCGGGCGAAATCGACCAAAAATCGGTCGCATTGTAATGCGTGCCGCGAAAAGCCGCGACGTAAATTCAGAAACTGCAAAACGAACCGAGACCGTCTTAAAATCCGATTCGACAAGACAAGACCAACGGAATTGACCGTTCGTCAATCGGAGATCGTTTGATATTTTTAAATCATAAATTTTAATCTTAAACAAAAACCGTATCCGGAAATTTCGGGCATTCAAAACCCGATCAAAAGTATATCAATATTATACTCATATTGATCGTCGTTCCGAGACAATCAAATCAAGATATTGTGCGCCAAAATCTGAGGCCCGAGATACGCAAACAGACTATTTTAAGTATGTTATATATATAAAAAAACTCAGATAAACAGTAGCAGACGACTGTTGTTTGTAAATAAGAATATATATATAATAATGAACCTGTGTTTTCCTGTAAAGCAGACACCTAATCCCTAAGTTTTCTCCACCTGGAAATTTTTTCTCCACTTGGCAAGTAACAATGTTGTTTATATAAACACATGTGTTTACTATAAGAACCCCAAACCATTCAAGATCCCCAGCCGAGAGAGCCTCCAATATTCCAATTCTAGGCGTAATTTCTTTTTCCCCTTTCCGTTATCTCCCCCAAAATCCTCTCTCTCGTTTGAAACTTTCCAGTCAATCGGAACTCCAATTTGTTTTGACTGGAGTTGTTGTTCCTAAAAATCAAAAAACTGATCCAAAGTCCAGGAGCTGCTGCTGCTTTCAAAGAAGTAGCCTATATTTGCTTCTCCAGAAATTCCCTCCTTTCCCTGGAGCACTTGCAACTGCTGGAGGTTGCTGCCATTTATTTCAAGCCTTTGGTTGCTGCCTTCATGCTCAAATTCCAGCACTGCATGCAAAGATCTAATCTCCAAACTTGAGATATCCAAGGTACCTCCTTCCCCATCTCTTGCTGCCATGCATGTCTCTTCCATTTCTAGCATTTGTTGTGTTCTTTTAGATTTAATTAGGTACAATCCATGTCCTTCTTGCTGCCACTCATGGATCTTTGTGCAGTTCATAGATCTTTGGGTATCATTTGATCTTCTGACTTTGGGTAGTTATCCAGGGTTAGTTTGATAATAGAATTATTTATTTTTATCTTGGAAATTTTCATCTGGTTCTCGCTACAGTAATAGATGCGAAATTACAAGGTGATGATAATGATTTAAGTCACGTTTCCTCTTTTAGAATATCTGATCTATGGAATGTAGTATGAGGTATGACTGACCAAGTGGGTGGGGCACCCCTCTACCGTGTTCTACGAGGTTTCAGCCGTTAGTTATGAGTCTGATATCATATGAACCACCTGAATAATATGATCTGACAAAAGTTTTGAAGATTATCAATGCACATTTTTTTTGTTTTTTTTGGCTTGATGATATGTGAAAGTCTATTGTCATGAAACTAAGAAGAGTTGCATTTGGAATTTGCATTGTGTAGACCATTACATATAAAGGTTGACTTGGCTCTAATTCAGTTTTATCTCTCTCTCATGTAAAAGTTAAGCAGCATAATATGACAGACAATATCAGATATTGTCTGCTTTCAAATTTCAAAGTTTGTATCAAAGTATTTTAGTATCAACGTTTTTGCTTTATCTAATTCCTGAACTTATTAGTAATTTGGCATTATATTAATTCTTAGATGTACAGAATTCTTCTATAACAGAATCCTTCCAAGTTGACATTTTTATCTTATCCATTTATAATTCTATTTATCCACGTTGTGTTTATGTAGAGATTCACATTTCAGCTAATATCCATTCGTTTTAGATATAAAAATTTTCTCATTTGTATTTTTGTTTGTATTAACCTGTTTCAGATTGTTCCACATGTAATTTCTTAAAGCACTATTAGATGCATACTTTATCATTCTATCATACCTTTACAGGATCAGATGATTCACTTGTGCGCTTATTATCTTTTTATGGATGGTTTTTTTTCTGATCCTAGTTCACATTTGGTAATCCGTATGATAGTATAATCTTTTTATTACTACTAATCATGGATATAATCAACTATTGGTTCATTACCTAGCAATATCCAGTTAAACTCTGAATTGTTGCACTTGACAAAATATGTATTGTGTTATATCTAAATTATGGATATGAACAACAGCAGAATCTTACTCATATCCCATATAGCATCAAGGTGGTAGTTACACTTGGTAGACTCTTTGACGGCCACACATGTCCCCTTTGTCTCCTCCAAATATTAATTAACCGTTAAGTAATTATGCATTCCCATTTGAACTGAGAAATCTATTACTTCTGTTCGACCTCCTCATTCATTTCTCAGTTGCTTTTCGAATTGGATTTAATTAAATTCCGGTACTAGCTACATCCTATTTAATTTGCTATTGACCAATAATCACACCATTTGTATGTGGTATGTGTCCTGATTAATACTAGTGTTTATAAGGGTTTGGAAATTTAATCTATGATCAAATGCATCCCTATGGTTGTGAATAAGTGATATCAGTTAAATGTGCCGGTCATGGTGATCCTCACACCTGACCGTGCGAGAGCGCGGTGACCCTCAACTGGGCGGAGGAAAGGAAAGTTACACTTGGTAGACTCTTTGACGGCCACACATGTCCCCTTTGTCTCCTCCAAATATTAATTAACCGTTAAGTAATTATGCATTCCCATTTGCACTGAGAAATCTATTACTTCTGTTCGACCTCCTCATTCATTTCTCAGTTGCTTTTCGAATTGGATTTAATTAAATTCCGGTACTAGCTACATCCTATTTAATTTGCTATTGACCAATAATCACACCATTTGTATGTGGTATGTGTCCTGATTAATACTAGTGTTTATAAGGGTTTGGAAATTTAATCTATGATCAAATGCATCCCTATGGTTGTGAATAAGTGATATCAGTTAAATGTGCCGGTCATGGTGATCCTCACACCTGATCGTGCGAGGGCGCGGTGACCCTCAACTGGGCGGGAGATAGGAAGCCCAGTCAGGGCAGCGGCCGCGAAGTGCGCAGGTCTAGAATGCCAGTCCTTTTTCGGTTTTTACGCGAGCTCGCAGTGTTTTTACACCTCGTTGGGATCCCGACTTTGGACCAGTTCCGCTGACCCTCTGTTTTAGGATACCCAGGCGGGGGATCCTTGGTTTTCAGTTTTACGTACGAGCTCGGTTGCCCGTACTAGTCGGGTTGTTTTCTAGAGCGACTTTTCCGGGAAGTCTCTCTCACCCGTCTCAGTGGCGTCGTTTTGGAGTAGACCTATCCCTCTATTGGACCGCGCTTTCAATTAGAGGGCAAGACGGAAGAGCCCTTTTGTTGGTTTCTTCACCGCTTGAGTTTTTCTTTCGCCAACAGACTTGGCGATTTTACATCCAGATCCTCCATATCTATATCTACATCATTTAGAGTTACATTGAGGTTGTTGCACAGAGGTTTGAAGGAATTGATTTTACATCCAGATCATCCATATCTATATCTACATCATCTAGAGTTACATTGAGGCTGTTGCATAGAGGTTTGAAGGGATTGATTTTACATCCAGATCATCCATTTCTATATCTACATCATCTAGAGTTACATCTGAGACAGTTGCACTTGAGGTTTTAAAGGATTACAATTAAAGTTGAGTAAATGGAAAAGACTAATCTAATTCGAAATCTCATTAAGCTAGTGGACGTGTTGGGAACTTAGTTAGGATGCATTATACAACACCGCATGCCTACGGAGGCACCCCAACCCTAAGACATTCCCCAAGTCTTAGAGTCATAGTGTGAGGTTTCACAAGAACCAAGACCACAGACTATCCACTAGACTTAGGAATTAAATAAATCATTATATCTTCTCATCTTATCTTTCCCATCATCAGAATCCAAAAATATAATCTTTGAGTAATATGAGAATAAAATATACATACTTATGATGAATTAGTCACCATAGAAATATATTTGTGTGGGAAATGTTGGGATAATGGCTGATCATGAGAGGTGTTTGCTAGAATTTTGGAAACCTTTTTCAAGTGCAAGTAGAATTAAATTTTAATTTGAGTTGCTCATGCCTCTCTACTTGCTATCTTTTGATCACAATAAATGCCTGTTATTTTCATAAATTTTTGGGAGGTACCAGCGTCCGTTGACGCCTCTTCTTTCCTAACATGTTTGGCAGGCAAACAGCCTGCTGATCAGTAGCAGCTCAGTAGGTATACATGGTTCCAGGAGATAGAGTTTATACTAGAAGGTATGTGTTTTTGTGTCAAGTTTTTGTGCTGTTAATAATGTAATATGCTTCTTTTCTCTTCAGTCAAATTTTTGGGATGTTGTATGTACTGTCAGACACTGTACATGTTGTAAAATCATACGGAAATTAATGAAATGAGATTTTGGTGCCAATTGTCTCTATTAACTTGTGGTTATGATTGTGAATGTCATGTGGAAAATTATCCGCAAGAAAAATTTCCCTATTTTTCTATAAATTATGCGATCTCTAGTGAATGGAAAGCCGCGAAGGTAGTGTAAACGGGTACCCGGATCCTCGGGGGTTCACAAAGCCCATGTTTTTATTCCCTTCCATCCTGACCCCATCAACAATGATAGAATGCAATGCATTAGACCTGCGCCTTCCACAAGCAATACAATGGAAAAACGAAGTATTCGCGTCCCCCTCCTTCAGCCAGGTGCTCCTCGACCGCTGCCTCTACTCGGTGACACGCTTCTTGTCCTCCATGGTAACCGTCTTCTGAGCTCTCACCCACGAATCCAATTCAGAAGGCGTGAGAGGCCTCTCCTCCTCAAGTGTGTCCAGCGCCCTAATCACCTCCTCAGCATCCTTTCTAGCCACGTACCTAGCAGCCCTTGTATCCCTCTTGAACGACGCAAGCCTGACCCCCAAAGAATCGAGCTTTTGAACAAACTTGTATGCATCGGAACCCAAAGGCATCGACTCAAGCCAGTGCGAAGCCCCAACTTCCCTGAAGCCGTCCTCCAACAGCCAGCATTTCTCGTATCTAAAAAGCCCCATATGATCCGGAGCAACCCCAGAGCACCACAACAGCGGGGTATGGTCGGAACACGATCTTGGTTTGACCCCCACCGATGCCAAAGGAAAAGCTTCCAACAACTCATTTGAGACGAAGAAACGATCAAGACGTGGTCGTGTTTTAGAATTCCTCCAAGTAAAGGCCACGTCCTCAGCGTCCATCACCTCAAGGCCGAGCAAATCAATGGTGCCAGCGAAGTCAGCGGAGCCCGAGTCCTGGCCCCCTCTCCCCCCGGGCTTGTCCATAGATAACATCGTTACATTGAAATCGCCGCCCACCACCCACGGGGCCCTCCCGACCGCCGTCCCAGCCTCCAATAGATCTTCCCACATCTCCCCCCTCCGCCCGCTATCACATGGCCCATACACACACGACACCGCCAGCAGCTCAAATGAGGACGTACCTTTTAGGATCACCATCAGCACGTGCCGACCCCGAATCTCCGAGGAACATGACCACACCGTCGAGCGCCACACCACCAGCAGCCCTCCCGAAGTCCCCGAAGCCTCAATAGTTCTGAACTGGTCAATACCACCAGTTCCACAAGCCCTCCAAACCCCTTCCATCAAGGACTGCAATTTCATTTCTTGTAGCATGATGATATCGCATTCCCATTCAGTTACTCTAGATCCCATAATTTTCCGCTTATCCGGATCCCCAAGGCCACGTATATTCCAGAAAAGGATCTTCATTTAGGAACGATGTCTGACCCCTGCATCTGAGCGACTCCGGCAGCCGCCACCACCGCAATCTTGAAAGGGGAGCACGGGTTAGATTCTGGTCTTGAAACCCTCGCTCTGCTCCTCCTTCTGTATCTCTTCCCGCTCCTTCTGTCGCTGCTTTCCACCTTCGCGCCACGAACAGGGAGATTCTCGTCCACCCCCTCTCCACCAACCTCCGGGGTGGAAGATGCCATGGCGGAGGATACAAGCGGTCGGGTTCCGCCTTCGTCGAGGAAAACGGCAGGGGCAGCAACGGGCATCCGTTGGGGTGCACCCTCCAGAACATCCCGCAATCTCCAAGGAGGAAGCACTTGTGCTGGAGCATCCGAGATGGTAGGGATGGTGACAACTTTCATAGTGCCCGAACACCCGAAGTCGACGCCCGGATCCGAGAATAACCAGGAGGAAGATCGACCGCCCGTTTGGTGTTCCGAATCCGATAAAGGATCCGAGAAACAGAACGCAGCCCGCGAAAAAGCCACCAAGCGGAGACAGATCAACAATCCCTTCGTCCAAGTCACACTGCAGATGGAACAATTCTGACGATAGACATACCGGTTGAGAGCACTTCTCGAAGCGTCGTGTACCAACGAACCTGTAAGCACTTCCTTCGAAGGGTTGCCTCGGGAATCCAACCGTCAGCGATGAACCCGACGCACCCCTTGCTCTTTCGCCTACCGTCGCCCCCGACGCCACCGCCGGCCTCGAAACTTTCGAAGGGGGCGGAGGGTCGTCGATGGAAAGCTCGATCGCGAAGGAATATCTCCCCACAATCAACTCCGCAAACTCACTTCGCCCACCTATCTTGTCAAGGAAAGACTTTGTGCATTCGAACAGAATCTTCATCTCCCCACCGCAGAGTCTGGCCGAAGGCCATCCTCGAGGACTTCCCGAACATAGCCCCAGCGACTCAACGCCCTCCGCAAACAACCAGCCGAACGGGAAAGGAAGGGGACTCCCCTAATCGTAGCCAAGCAAACCTCCACCTCCCTGCTACATTCATCCGCGAAGCGCAACCTTCTCCACATCACGTTCCCGACGTTCCCATTGTGAACTAGCCTGCCCCACCTGAGCTTCCGATAGTCCTCGAACACAGCATCGCCTACTATCCAGCAACACCAAGTCCCCCGCGAATTGCGGCCCGAGGAACCCACGTAAATGCGACGAGACACCTTCCATGTCGATAACTTCTCTAACCGCGAGGCCGATAGCCGCATGCATCTTTGTAGCATGCAACTTTGAATCATGCATGTTACGATTTCCTTTGTAAGCACGTCTCCCTCCTCCTGAATCACCGTTAACAGGACCAACACACCCAGCGTTAAACTTCTCGCCTGCCGATGCTGGTCTCCCGACCACTTCCGCATAAGTAGGCCCCCCTTGATGCATAACTGCAGAACCCCCTCCCGAGCATCCTCCTTGGTAGGCCGCCTGCCTCCCGACAGGATTCTTTACGTTAGCCGACGAGACCGCCATGCAAGAGGCCTGCCGATGGCCCATTGATGCAGCATGATATCAATTTTAATTTTAGTAAACATTTGTTTCGTTTATTTATCATTTGTTTTGTTTATTTTAATTATTCATTTCCTATGTAAAAGGCTTATTATACAAGGCCTTATTATCCCTTCTTTTTTTGTTTTCTTTCTTTCCCTAATTTTAGGAAGTTGTTGCTTATTTTGGGGGAAATCAGCCTCTATAAAAGGTCCCCTTGTATTAGGGTTCAGTTAAGTTTGAATGAAATATTTTTTTCCCTCGCTTATTCTTTCTCTCTCTCTCTCTCTCTCTCTCTCTCGGGTCCCGCAGCCGCTACCCCTTTCCCCTCCTCCCGTTTTTTTTCCCCTTCGTCCCCAACCCTACCCCGACACTCCACGCCGCCGTCTCCCCCCATCTTCCCTCCTCCCGACCTCGACAGCACCTCCCCCCTCTCTACTTCTCTTCCCTCTCGATTCCGCCCCCTCCCCTTCTCTCCTTCCCCGCCAACGTACGCGCTACCCCTTCACCCTCCGTTGTTCACCCGCGCCAATGCAGACCCGCAACTCCCCCGCGCACCGACACTTCGCCCCCGCCTCCCCGCAGCGCCGCCACTCTACGCACCCTCCCTCACCACCGCACTCCACCAGTCTCCCACTCGCCATCTCCCTGCGCAACCCTGTGCGCCTCCGCCGCATTCCCTCGCCGACCTCCCCCTCCGCCTGCTTCCTCTCCCGATCCTGCGCCCGCTTCTTCCCCTCCCACAACCCTTCCCTTTCACGCCCCTGCTGCGACTACCCCGCCACGTTCGCTGCCGCGCCCGCCCAATCGCCCAGCCGCTGTAACGCCCTCACCGCATGTGCCTCCCTGTTTGCCACATCCCGCAGACTAGCGGTGACTAGCCACGGTGATGACCAGATCTGAAGTCCTCGCTCTTCCCCTTGCCGGTTGTGGTATGAGTGTTTTTTTCTCCACATAGTATTCCACCATATAAACTTAGTATCGTGGCCTGTGATATTGCTATTCGGTTTGGTAATTTATTGAGATTCGAGACTGCAACATTGTTATTAATTTCCATTAGTCGGTAACTAATTGATTTACCCTAAAATTGTGGACGAAATCGGGGATATAACTCGAGTCATTGCTTTCGTTTGTTGCTGATTTTTGCTCATCGCATATCAACCTTTTTGTATTCATCATTTAGCCCTTAGTTTCAATTGTTAGAAACGCCATTTAGTTCATTGCTCATTTTGTTTGCATCAATTTGGTATCAGAGCCTAACGATCTTGCATCTCACTTGCATTCCATTTATTCATTGCATATTAAAAAAAACCACACAAAACAAACAAAACAAAAAAAATCTCCAAACAAAGAAAGGAGAAACCCTAGGATTCCCATGGCCGACAAACCTAGTGCCTCTAAACCCACCTATACCTCACACCCTAAATTAACGTTAGAGGCTTTGTCTGCCCAATTACAACACATGTGCAATCAACTGAGCACACAAATCGCCGGAGTAGATCGTCGAGTTACCATCGCACATGAACAAATTGCCACATTGAATAATCGCGTGCTAGGTCCAGACCATATTGATGAAACATCCAACAAAGGTCGACGTAGTAACCGGAAACCGCACTCCCGGAGTGACCCTTCTCGCGACTCTAGTTCATCTATTTCTGACGGACACGTTAGCGATTGGCCATCACAAGAAAGTGAAGAAGAAGAACCAAGAGACTACACCCCTTTCTTTTCCAAGAATCAAGATCCACACACTTCTGGCTATACTTCACAACCTACTGGAGAATATCAATTCCCACCACGAAATGGACCCAGGTCCGATGACGGATGGGATCGAGGCATCCGTATCGATGTTCCGGAGTTTGACGGAGGACGAGACCCTGATGTCTTTTTGGATTGGCTCCAAGCCGTCGAACGCTTCTTTGTGTGGAAGTCTATGCCTAGCGAACGAAAGGTTCAATTCATCACAATAAAATTAAAAGGACATGCTCCGCTATGGTGGGATCGTTTGCAATCTGAACGCAAACGAAAAGGAAAAGGTAAGATCCGCAGTTGGAGCAAGATGAAGGTCAAACTGAAAACCAAATTCGTGCCGGAAGATTACAAACGAGATCTATACGCATGACTACAATCATGGAGACAAGGCACCATGAGCGTGAAGGAATACACCGAAGGGTTCCAATCCCTAGTCCATCGCAACCGCTTGCAGGAGACTCCTATTCAGGAAGTCACCCGCTACATGCAAGGCCTCCGCCAAGTTATCCAGGATGAACTCTACCTCCACAACTGCCGAGACGTCGACGAAGCCTACAAGCATGTTGAACGAGCTGAGACCAAGCTCGCTAAAGCCCAGACAAGGAAGATGTCTTTCTCTGCAAACTCCGTCCCTCGCACCAGTACCCCGATGACAAACTCCAAACCGATAGGTTCCCCATCCATCGTTGCGGGTAAATCCCAAGCCAAACCATCAACTCCTGCCGTCGTCCAACCACCTACTGGAAACCCCGGCCTAGGCATCTTGGGAAGCCGACCTATTGTAGGACCTGATACTTGTTTCCGATGTTATCAAAAGGGACATCGAGCAGCAGAGTGCCCAAACCCTAAGGCTAGATCCGTCCATCTATGCACCATCGACGACCCTGAAGATCCTGACCATGAACCACAGGAATCACCTGAAGAGGAACCGACTGCTTTGACTGCTGACATCATGGGAGCCGATGACTATGAACCTCTAGGAGTGGATGGAGACGAATCCGGTCCGTTCCTGGTAATTGAACACGAGAACTTTATCGCTCCTGACAGCACACCTACAAACATCTTGCTTACACCCGTTGCCCATGATGCTGATAGTTGGTTGTGACGCAGCATCTTCCGAACCACCTGCACTTCAGGAGGACGTCGTTGTTCGCTAATCATTGATGGGGGAAGCGTTGAGAATTTCGTTTCTCAAGAAATAGTCGATAAGTTGGGTCTACCAACTCAACCGCTCGAGAAACCTTACAGTGTGGCATGGTTTCGAGGTGGTACTCAACTTCCGATCCACCGTCAGAGCCTCGTTAGCTTCTCGATTGGACCTTCGTATAAAGACGAGGTGTGGTGCCATGTCGCCCCTATGGATGTCTGTCATGTACTACTTGGGAGACCTTGGCAGTTCGATCGAGACACTGAGCACAGAGGAAAATTGAACACTTATTCATTTCTCATAGACAAGGTGCGTGTGACCCTTAGACCACAACGCGAAGCCCTTAGCCCTCGCCAGGTGGCTACACTTCGAGCTGCGACCGCACAATCGGGTAAGAACACTCCACCGTCAAAACCTTTAACTACGGGTCCCGTATTATTGATGGAAGCCCAAACATTCCAACGGGAAATTCAGGAGAGCTATACCATTTACGCATTGATGGGACGTGAAGTGGACAATCAAAAGACAACTACACCCGAAGTCCCGCCTGAGGTAAAGCCCATCATCCAAGAGTTCGCAGACAATATGCCTGAAGAGTTGCCTGAAGGACTACCCCCATTGAGAGACATTCAACATCACATTGACCTAGTCCCTGGAGCCAGCCTACCCCACTTACCCCATTATCGGATGAGCTCAAGTGAACACGAAGAAATGAACAAGCAGGTCACTGATCTTCTACGACGTGGGTATGTTCGAGAGAGTATGAGCCCCGTGGCCGTTCCTGCTCTGCTTACCCTAAAAAAAGATGGTACATGGAGAATGTGTGTGGATAGTCGCGTTATCAACAAGATAACGATCAAGTATCGTTTTCCCATTCCGCGCCTTGATGACATGCTTGATATGTTATCGGGTGCCAAATTGTTCTCCAAAATGGATCTTCGCAGTGGCTACCATCAGATTCGCCTCCGACCTGGAGACGAGTGGAAAACTGCCTTTAAGACCAAAGAGGGCCTCTATGAATGGACGGTAATGCCCTTCGGCTTGTCGAATGCCCCCAGCACCTTCATGCGAACCATGAATCATGTATTGCGACCCTTCATTGGTAAGTTTGTGGTTGTATACTTTGATGACATATTGATCTACAGTTTGACCAAGGACGATCACTTATCTCACCTGCGATAAGTCCTGGAAACATTGAGAGCCCAACAACTATATGTCCACCTCAAGAAATGCTCATTCATGTCTGACAGGGTCCTCTTCCTGGGATACATTGTCACTGCCGATGGACTTAAGGTTGACCCCTCCAAGATTCAGGCCATTCAGAGCTGGCCCGTGCCCAAAACCCTCACTGAGATTCGCAGCTTTCTGGGAATGGCTTCTTTCTACCGACGCTTCATCCGGAACTTTAGCACTTGCGCAGCCCCATTGGTAGATTACATGCGTAAAGGCGCACCCGCATGGACTCTTGAAGCAGAAACCAGCTTTCAAAATCCAAAACATCAATTGACACATGCCCCTGTTTTGGCACTTCCTGACTTCACCAAAGTTTTTGTAATCGATTGCGACGCCTCACATGTCGGGATTGGTGCCGTCCTAAGTCAAGAAGGACGACCTGTAGCATTCTATAGTGAGAAGTTGAATGACGCTCGATCACGGTACTCCACTTATGATGTCGAATTGTATGCCGTGGTTCAAGCCCTCAAGCATTGGAGGCATTACCTGATCCAACGTGAATTTGTCCTTAACTCTGATCATGAAGCTTTACGCTATCTGAACTCTCAAAAGATCCTTAACAAGCGTCATGCCAAATGGGCTAGTTTCCTCCAAGAATACACGTTCCATCTCAAGCACAAAACTGGAACCCTGAACCGTGTGGCCGATGCGTTGAGCCGGCGAACACATGCCCTGACCACAATGACTGTCAGCACAACAGGATTTGACACACTCAAGGACCTCTACCCCACTGATCCTGACTTCGGACAAGTTTATGCAGAATGTGTTGATACTGGACAGGATCCGACAGCCACTTATGTTCTTCATGAGGGTTTTCTGTTCAAAACCCATCGACTGTGCATCCCTGCCACCTCCCTTCATGAGAACTTAATTTCAGAACTACATAATGGTGGCTTAGCTGGACACTTTGGAAGGGACAAGACCTTAACCCTTCTCCAAGAGCGATTTTATTGGCCGCAAATGCAAAAGGATGTCACAAAGTTCGTACAAAAATGCCAAACATGTCAAAGATTCAAAGACCATAGGCAGAACACTGGGTTGTATACACCTCTGCCGATTCCTCTGCGACCCTGGGAAGACATCACTATGGATTTTGCGCTAGGCTTACCCCTCACGGTACGAAAAGTTGACTCTATATTTGTGGTTGTGGACAGATTTTCTAAAATGGCACATTTCATTGCATGTAGAAAAACCTCAGATGCATCTCATGTCGCTAATTAATTTTTCGTGTTGTCGTTTGATTGCATGGTGTTCCTCGTTCTTTTACTTCGGATCGTGATACCCGGTTTTTGAGTCATTTTTGGCGCACGCTTTGGTCTCGTCTTGGTACTCGTTTGCAATACAGCATCGCTTATCATCCACAAACTGATGGGCAAACTGAAGTAGTTAACAGATCATTAGGAAATTTATTGCGATGTCTTGCAGGGGACTCTCCGTCCAAATGGGATCTAATTCTTCCCCAAGCTGAATTCGCGTATAACAGTTCCACTAATAGGTCCACCGGAAAATCGCCCTTTGAGAGTGCGTACGGCTTTCCACTTACCCAATTTCTAGACTTAAAACCCACAACCATGCAAGGGAGAAGTAGTGCAGCTACTGAGGATCTGGTCGAACACCTAACCCACATCCATACTGAAATCCGAACCAAACTCCAAACCATGACCCAGAAATACCAAGCCCAAGCCAACCTACACCGAAGAGAGAGCGAGTTCAGAGTTGGAGAATTAGTGATGGTCCACCTAAAAAAAAGAGAGGTTTCCTTTGAGAGTCCACCAAAAATTGAATGAACGAAAGATTGGTCCATTCCGAGTCCTCAAGAAGATCGGGCCCAATGCCTACTTACTCGACCTGCCAGACGTTCAGACATCACCGGTCTTTAATGTAGCAGATCTCTTCCAATATCATGAAGATGAACCGACAGATGCCACCACGCCAGCAATTCCCGCTGAAGATACGCGTCAACCACCAACCGCAACCGATGCCGATCAGATTGAAGACATTGCAGACATCCGAGATATGACGACTAGACGTGGTCTCTTCCGACGATATCTAGTCAAATGGAAGGGACGACCTCTTACCGATTGCACCTGGATTGACGAGGATGAACTCCAACAATTCCGCCCCGATATACTTCAGAACTTCCACGATGCCATCTCGACGGAGCGAGATTCTTTTCAGCAGGGGGGAGTTGATGCAGCATGATATCAATTTTAATTTTAGTAAACGTTTGTTTTGTTTATTTATCATTTGTTTTGTTTATTTTAATTATTCATTTCCTATGTAAAAGGCTCATTATACAAGGCCTTATTATCCCTTCTTTTTTTTTGTTTTCTTTCTTTCCCTAATTTTAGGAAGTTGTTGCTTATTTTGAGCGAAATCATCCTCTATAAAAGGCCCCCTTGTATTAGGGTTAAGTTAAGTTTGAATGAAATATTTTTTTCCCTCACTTATTCTTTTTCTCTCTCTCTCTCGGGTCCAGTAGCCGCTACCCCTTTCCCTCCTCCCGTTTTCTTTCCCCTTCGTCCCCAACCCTACCCCGACACTCCACGCCGCCGCCTCCCCCCATCTTCCCTCCTCTCGACCTCGACAGCGCCTCCCCCCTCTCTACTTCTCTTCCCCTCTCGATTCCGCCCCCTCCCCTTCTCTCCTTCCCCGCCAACGTACGCGCTACCCCTTCGCCCTCCGTTGTTCACCCGCGCCAACGCAGACCCGCAACTCCCCCGCGCACCAGCACTTCGCCCCTGCCTCCCCGCAGCGCCGCCACTCTGCGCACCCTCCCTCACCACCGCACTCCACCACTCTCCCACTCGCCAGCTCCCTGCGCAACCCTGTACGCCTCCGCCGCATTCCCTCGTCGACATCCCCCTCCGCCTGCTTCCTCTCCCGATCCTGCGCCCGCTTCTTCCCCTCCCACAACCCTTCCCTTTCACGCCCCTGCTGCGACCACCCCGCCAAGTTCGCTGCCGCGCCCGCCCAGTCGCCCAGCCGCTGTAACGCCCTCACCGCCTGTGCCTCCCTGTTTGCCGCATCCCGCAGACCAGCGCTGACCAACCACGGTGACGACCAGATCTGAAGTCCTCGCTCTTCCCCTTGCCGATTTTGGTATGAGTTTTTTTTTCTCCACATAGTATTCCACCATATAAACTTAGTATCGTGGCATGTGATATTGCAATTCTGTTTGGTGATTTATTGAGATTCGAGACTGCAACATTGTTATTTATTTCCATTAGTCGTTAACTAATAGATTTGCCCTAAAATTGTGGACGAAATCGGTGCTAGAACTCGAGTCATTGCTTTCGTTTGTTGCTGATTTTTGCTCATCGCATATCATCCTTTTTGTATTCATCATTTAGCCTTTAGTTTCAATTGTTAGAAACGCCATTTAGTTCATTGCTCATTTTGTTTGCATCACTCACCTTCCCGCACGAGAAACACCGCGGTGGTAACTGACAGAACGATGGGCCATGGCCGCTCTCCCCGCAGCGGAAGCACCGGCGACCCGGCTTCCTGTGAGAGATGACCGTCCATTCTCCACCACCTTCGATGCTGCACTCCCTCTCGCTGCACTCCCTCTGCGCTCCATCTTGTCTGAGTGTACATTAGACAAACCATTAGGTTGAAAATCTAACCAAGGTCCATATACTAACGTGTTGGTGTACATATAATGGCATATAAGATGATCATACATGTTCAAAATTGATGAACCGGGAGACAGATCTCACTCATAAGATATTCGGGTAGAATTACATGCATGGTCGTCTTATTTATGTAATAAGACATAAATTCGAATATTAATATATACTTTTAGAAAATATATAAAGTATTGTCGTCCAATTACCTATTAAGAAATCTAAGGATGTACCCTAGAAGGAGACATCCAAACAAGAGTTCAAACTTCGAGTATATAAAAGTCTTCCAGTAGGTAGGATGATGGAGTATTAGGAATAGTCTTGATTGATGTGTTCCTAATATATCATATGCCATGACACTTCCATTCCGAGATAGTGACGAGATTGGATGGATTTTAGTGACTCCATTCTATAATTTAATGTTTGAGAATTAATTGGATTAAATCTCACATCATAGAATCCAATTCCATTGTCCTATTCAAGGTCCAAATTTTGGAAATAGAAATGGGAATGGAAATAGATATGGATTCACTTCCATGGCTTATTTCTAAGCTTCAAATGGTTTGGACAATAATTAAAAATATTGTGGCTACAGTGAGAAAAAGACCAAGCGACGTATTATGACTATGGACAAAAATTAAAAATGTCGTGGATATCGTGTTAAAAAAATCAAAGGTTTGCTTTGGAAAGTCAATTTTGAAAAGGCATATGACTGTGTCAATGATGAATCTGTGATTCACCACTCTTAAAGTTGAAAATAGAGCCTTGCTCCCGAGTAATTAGAAGCATATTTCCACCAATATGGCATAATTAGCATTCATGCATGCATTGATAACATCCGCATTTTAGCATTTACATCTGCATGAAATCAGAAGCTAGAATCACCTGTAAAAAACACTTATTTGTATATATTTTACACTAACTCTAAATCCCATAAATTCACTCTATATTGTCTATATTACTAATAATAATACAAGAAAAATACCAAAATGCTAACCTGTAAAATTGACAAATAAAACACCAAACAAAGTTTGAGACCATGGACTTTAGAATGCACATATCTCTCTCATACAACCTCTGATCTAGGTCTACTTTTAAAATAATATACATTCAGAGACTTTCAAAATGAAACCAATTTCATTTAAATCAGAGCTCGTACGTAAAACTTGGGTTTTTGGGCCCCCATTGTATATTATATATACGTAGATTTGTACCTTTGTAATTTATTATTTTATTCGACTTCGTTTCCGTTTTTTGTCAACATGAAACTTGAGGATCTCATTGAGATCTACAACTTTCATGTTTTGATTTTTTTCCAAATTCAGCAATTTTCTCCCTCTTATTTCACATTCTTCCTCAGCCATTCTGATTGGGCCACGTGGCGTTCTCTGCTTGCGCTACGCGGCCCACTCATCCGCTCACCACGCGCCCCATTCCCGGCCGTCAGATTACTTCCTTCCTCTTCAGATCTCGACCATTCATTGCCGCTTCAAATCTTAATAGTCCGATCAAAGCCCAGATAAAATATGGGCCGATCACCAGCACCTCTACCTCCTAACGCCACGCGTCACACCCATAGCCACTCGATGGCCTCCCCTTCCTTCAAATCTCGGTCATCCATTCTGCAACCTCTTTCAGCCGCTTGATCTCCCTCCTGATCTCATCCAGACTACACATCTCCGTCTCGTTTTCAGCCCGCCATGTGGTGCGCCCAACACCCTTCGATCTGACCCGCATGATCTAATCACGGCCCTTCTCTCGCGCCCATCTTATAGCCGTTGGATAGCAAGATCCAACGGCCACGACGTCATCTTCTTCCTCCCGAGGAAGCCTCGCCCACGTCGCCCACCTCACGCTTCCTCTCCACCTTTTCTATTTTCGTCACCATATCGGCAACCATCTCCGTCCAATGAGCACCCCACGACGTAGCCCACACTCCCTCCATCCTCGCCAGCACCCATGCGCACCATGATCTCCTTCTCCTGCGCTCCACAAACCCCACGAACACCATGCCTCCATCACCATGATCTCCATCTTTTGCCTATAAGTACCCCGCCTCTGGCCACCTTCGACGCTATCCGCCCTAGCACATGGTACCCTAAAGCTCTCCTCTACCCATCGGTGACAGCGATTAGGCACGAAATCGAGCGATGACGATGGTCCACCTCCGGTGAGATCCGCGGCGTATCTTCGCCATGTAGCAGCTCCTCCGACGAGCTGCTCGAGCTCGAGTTGCTACCGATCCTCGAGCGACGACCAGAGTCTCCACTGCGAGCCTCAGATCCCAGGTAGCCTCCTCTATTCCTTCTCCGATCTTAATCCTTTTTTCATCTCGATCTTCTCCCAATTTTCACGCCATCCTCAACCGATTCCATCCTCCACCAACCATCGCCTGAGCTCCGCCTTGGAGCTCTCTTCTTCGCGGCACCTTCAGCTCACCTTCATGACACTTCGCACCATCTCCGACCATAGCTCCGACGGTCACGGCGGAAGAAGACCACCGGTCGCTCACCGCTTCACGACACAGGCCTCCCCGCACTCACAACACTTCCACGAACACAAGCGCACTATTTTTTTGGCACCCAATAACGTTGCAGGTCATATCTTCTTCACTGACCGGAGTCGACGCCGGAGCTCCTTCGAGCTTCATCGCCGCCGGCCTACGGACCGCCTCCGCCTCCCTCAGCCGCCCCAGCGGCTCCCTGACGCATCTACGACCATTCCTAGCTATCCAGGAGCCTCTAGCGATCTTCACCGACCACGAGGGAAGGCGACGGAGCTAGGAGATCTTCACCGGAGCCCCGCCAAGTCCGTCGCAGGAGACGGCGTCCCGGAGGAGACGGCACACAGTCATCGTTGGATCATCTTATCTAACAGCCCTCGTCGTGACACGTCACCCTCGCCTTCGAGCTCCAGCCTCTGTTGGAACAGAAGGATCTAACAGACCATACTTTGCCACGTCGCCCTTGCCAGAAGCTACAGATGTCGTTGGGTCCATCTTGATCCAACAGCCCGTATCACGTCGCGCCTTCCGGCCTCAGCGCCGTTAGATTATCTTGATCTGACAGATCCACAACGCATCATGTCCTCCACTTCAACAGCCGTTGGATCATCAAGATCTAACGACCCATCATCCGCCACGTAGCCATCCTCCGAGCTTCTTCTCCGACCCTTAGGGTCGGAGCACCCGAAGCACCGCCTGAGCCTCCGACGCCTCCCGAGCTTAGCATCCCATGTATATCTCACGTGCAAGCTAGGAAAATTGCACCAACGCCCCTGCAAGTTTTCAAAATTACATTTCAGTCCCTGCCAGGAGCGTCATGTGAGGCGCACGTGTTCCCGTGGATATTTTGCACGCATGACCCCGGCATTATAGGTATTTGCACTTTAGTCCATGTATGCATGTTTCAGAATTAATCAATTTTAATTTCTATTTGCATTTCAGTACCTATGTTTCCACGTCCATTTAGGCATTCATTTATCATTATTTTTAAATTCCAAAAATTGTATGTTGTAGAGTAACTTGTGCTTTATCTTTCTGACACGTGTCATATTTTTGTGAGCATTAAAGAAATTAATATTATTATTCTTGTGGAAATTGACATAGTTTTGCCACTATGTGCTTTAAATTCATTATTAAAATATTTATTGCTCCAAAAATTATCATAAAATCATATTAGATTTAGTTTAAGTTGATCTATAATGTGCCCAAAAATCATAGCATTTGCACGCATCACGAGGCATGAATAAATTAATTAGTCTTTTGCTAAATTGACTTTTAATAGGTTCAATATACATCATTTTTTTGGTCTATCGATTTTCCTGGATTCCTCTGTCATAGATGTATCTAGGATAATTTTTATATCTAAAAATAATGTACCTTGATATTTATCAAATTTAACTTTTCAAAAACTACCATGCTCCCATATTAAATTCATAGTTCATTCATTTAGAGTTTAAAATTCCAAAAAAATTTGCAGTAGCTTAGTTTCATTGCATTTCATATCCTAGCCAAATTTCATTATTTTTGGACTTAATTTGACCATCTTTCATAATTACTTTTAAAATTTGGCTTGAAATTGCAATATATTTTCCTTAATTGCATAAAAAAGACCAAAAATATTCTTCTAAAAATCTGACAACGAAATCAACTTCAAATTAACCTAACGAGAAAGCTGTCTCCCTGAGTTCGACCTTAGGCTAGCCCAAGTAAAATAAATTTGCCACTTGCATTTAACTAAGTTAATCTAAGTGGTTCTGAATAGTCCAAAGTTATCCGACTACAATGAACATCATTAAAATTCAATTGTTATTTTGGTTGAATTAGGTAGGGTAACCGAAGGCTCTTCAGTCAATCGGCAGTTCCTTTGGACTTATTTGGAGAAGAGGGAGTTTCCTAAGTTGTGGATATCGTGGATCAAGCGATGTATTATGATGTCCTCATATGTTGTGCTCACCAATGGCAAACCAGAGGAGGGTTTCTTTAAACCCCCAAAGGGGAGTCAGGCAGAGGTGCCCTCTTACTCTTTTGATTTTCAGTATTGTGGTAGATGCACTGTCAGTATTGATGCAGCTGGCGACGGATGCCAATTGGTGTGGTGATTATAAGAATGAAGATATGTCGATTCCACGGATATAGTATGTTAATGATACTATGATGTTTCTGGGAGCGGATACAGAGCAGACTCGTTGGACATCTCTCGTCTTGGACATTTTTGGAGACATCTCCAGTCTGCGAGACAACAGAGAAAAGACCGTTTTAGTGTAATTTAAGCCATCGGAGCAGGAGTCACAAGAGGCAGTGACTTTATTAAGATGCTCTATCGGTAGTCTGCGCATTACGTATCTGGGGCTCTCTTTGATGGTTGTGCGTTTACAGTCCTGTGAATGGAAGCCAGTATTGGCGAGGTTAGAGGGAAGGTTGGCAAGATGGAAGGCAGATGTGCTCTCTAAGGGGGGAAACTGATTCTTTTGAAGCATGTTCTCTCAGACATTCCAATATTTTTATGTTCCACGAGGTTATTACATGTGTTAGTCTGCTTAAAGATGGAGTCTTTGTTGAGATTTTTTTGGTTTGATGGGAAGCAAGCGAAGAAGTGGTTCCATCTAGTTGATTGGGGCAAGGTTATACGTGTGAAGAGGAAGGGAGGTTTCAGGGTATTGAGATTGGAAAAGATGAACAAGGAACTTGTAGGGAAATGGGTGGCTCAGCTTTGGGGGACTTCGGAGGTCCTTGTTAGTGTAACATCTGGATCCGCTGAAACCCGTACCCGACCCGATTAAGGTCTGTATAACTCAATAAAGTTATTAATTAACATTAAATAACCTAAATCGATCAATTGATCGTGAATCAAAAGTCGTTCGGATGAAATCGACTAAAAATCGATCACATCGTAATGCGTGTCTGAAAAAGCCGCGACGCAAATTCAGAAATAGCGAAATGAACCGAGACCGTCATTAGATCCGATTCGACGAAATAAGACCAATAGAATTGATCATTCGTCAATCGAAGATCATTTGGTATTTTAATATCGCAAAATTTAACCATGAACCAAAACCGTATCTCAAAAATTTCGGGCATCCAAACCCGATTGGAGTTATATCAATATTATAATCACATTGATCGTCATTCGGAGATGATTAATTCAAGATTTTGCGCGTCGAAATCCGACGCTCGATGAACGAGTATGGTCGACTTTTAGGTTTTTCACAAAGTATATATATAATATACAACAATAATAATACTAAAATACTTTGTGACTTGTGAGGTCATGGGTGAGGTCATCATTGGTGATGTCATTGGTGACATCATGGATGAGGTCAGAATCAAAAAAAAGTGAATGGGAAGCTTCTTGGAAGTTTCCCCATTCCATTTCCTCTCATTCCCTCTTTTTCTCCTCCAATGTCAAGGCTCCTCTTTTTCTCCAACTTATCTCCCATTTCCAACGTCACCTTTTTCCTCCTTTTCATCTTTTCCCCAAGTCTTTCTCCCATTTCTCTTCAACGAGGGAGAAAGACCCGCATCCCTTCTTCTCCAAGTTCCTCGTCCAATCTCTGTAGAAACTGTTGGAGTTGCTTCATGCAGCTCTTGTTGTTGCCCATGGGACTCCCCTCTGCTGCTTCCAGCATTTCTAGGAAAGCTGCCCTGGCCAACCTGTTGGATCTTCAATTAAGGTAGAGCATCTACTCCCCTCTGCGTCAGAATTCAAGAGCTACTTCTCTATTATGAAGCAGTTGTTGTTGTCTCATCTTCAGGGACGCTTCTTGCAATCACACTTGCTGCAGTTGGTAGCATGAAACTGCCTCAAAGCAGCTAGAATTACTTCTCATGCAGCAAAGAAATGTTTTTGTGAGCTTCCTTTCAGCCAATTTTTGCATGCAAAAGTGATTGCTAATTTTGAGAATAAAAGAGATACAATTCTAACCCTTTTCTCTTGCTACCATCCATGTCTTTGCACACAATAAATCACCTTTGCTGCCATCGATGTCATACAAATCTCAATTCTATTTCAAACAGTGAGCTTAGGATATATTTTTTTTGTTGTCAAGTCTCCTGTACTGGATCTTAGAAAGAAGTATATATGGGCTATTTTTTTTAACCTCCTGGATATTGAAAAGAAAATATGTATAGGATTCTTTTTATTATTAAATCTCCTGTATTGGATAATAGAAAGGCTCTGATATTAGAAAGAAATATATATGGAATATTTTTCTTAAAACCTCTTGGATCTTGAAAAGGAAATATGTATGGGATTCTTTTTGTTAATAAATCTCCTGTATTGGATATTAGAAAGGCTCTGATATTAGAAAGAAATATATATGGAATATTTTTTTTATTTAAACCTCCTGGATCTTGAAAAGAAAATATGTATGGGATTCTTTTATAATTAGATCTCCTGCACTGGATCTATATGTATATATGAGAGAAAATTTTGAGGCTAAAGCTCTTGTTGTAATAAAAAAATAAATATAACAAACTTTTCCATTTCAGTAGTAACCAGAATTTAAAACCCAAAGACATGACTTGGCCATTACGTTTGGGCATGGTCATCAATTGAATAGGTGGCTGCATAGATGGTTCACTTGGACTACATAGCAATCTTAGCCGCATATACCTTGCATATGAGGTTATGTGAATCTCAGACTCACTACCACTGCATATGTGAATCACCTAGCAAATCGTCTAAACTTTGGGTGAAAATAATGGGGCAGGCCGCAGGGTTACCATTTTTCAGTTCAAACTTTTCAAATGAGCGAGTCCTCGAGTATGACAAAATCAAGGAAGAATTTTGTGTAGAAGAGAGTCAGGATAATATATAGGTTCACATAAATAACTGGCCTAATTAACTATTGTTCTCCTTAAGTAGATGAAATTTGGAAGGAAGGGAGGTGCTTGCATAAGTTTATTGATATACAAAAGTCACTAATTAAGGATTTAACACTTAATTCAGACCAAATCTCTAACACCTAATCTCACAACCTTATTGATTTCTAAAGAGCGCAGTGACTGAAGTTTTCCGATCGAATTGATCATGAATAGAATCTTCTATACAATAATGATATGCGATGGTAAAATGAATCGATCTGAAATGGCAATCATAGAAGAAATTAAAATAGAATTGAATAGTTAAGGGACCGACGAAAATGGTAATCAATAATAATTTATAATTACAAGTGCCAATCATCGTGATCCTTACACATGACTGTGCAAGGGCACGGTGACCCTCAGCTGGGTGGAGGAAAGGAAGCTCAGTTAGGGCAGCGGCTGCCAAGTGCGCGGGTCTAGGATCCCAGTCCCTTTCTCGATTTTTACGCGAGCTCGCAGTGTTTTTACGCTTCGTTGGGATCCTGACTTTTGACCAACTCCGTTGACCCTTTGTTTTAGGATACCCAGGCAGGGGATCCTCAGTTTTAGTCTTTCGTACAAGCTCGCTTGCCCGTTACCGGTCGGACCATTTTTATAGAGTGACTTTTCTGGAGAGCCTCTCTCACCCGCCTCTGGACGTAGTTTTGGGTAGACCTTTCCCTCTATTGGACCGCATTTCCAATAAGAGGGCAAGACGGAAGAGCCCTTTTGTAGGCTACCTCACCGCTTGAGTTTTGTTTACCTTCGCTAGCAGACTTGACGATTCTACATCCAAATCATCCATGTCTACATCTAAGTCATCTAGAGTTACATCTGAGACAGTTACAGTTGAGTGTTGGAGGAGTTACAATTAAAGTTGAATTGCTAGAAAGTGACTAAAATTGGATTCGAAATCCCCATAAGCTAGTGGATGTGTTGAGAACTTAGTTAGGATGCATTATGCAATACCACATGCTACGAAGGCACCCCAACCCTAAGGCATTATTTACGTCTTAGAGTTATAGTGTGATGTTATACAAAGACCAAGACTACAGACTATCCACTAAATATAGGAGTTTAAATAGAATCAAAATTAAGTTAAAAACCTAAATCATCCCCATTATAAAACTTCAAATTTTAGTTTTCTATATAACACGAGATTAATACATTTGAGTCATCAACTATTACAGGAAAATATTTAAGGTTATAAGGCAATTGTGGAAATTATCAGTATGTCATTAACTACTACCTAATAATGTGAAATACAGGTGGAAATGGGAAAACTGTAAGCATCCATCACTGTAGCATGAAAACATCTTTCTCAAACAAGTAGTTGCAACTGTTGATTGTTATGCCTTTCTGCTTGTTTCTTTTACATCCATATTAAATGCCTGCTTATTTTATAATATGAATCATGGGTGTACCAGCGCTCGCTGATACCGCTTCTTCCTAACATGTTTTAGTAGGCAAGGAGCCTGCTGCTCAGTAGTTGTTAATGACTTCATAAGATCGTGTATATACTAGACGGTACGATCTCTTTTGTTTCAGTTTTTGGTTCAGCTTATGATGTAATATGCTTCCTTCCTCTTCAGTCATGTATTTTGGAATCTACATGTACATTGTAATACAGTCTTTTGTTATATGTAATGTTATATGTTATATGGATCATCAACTTGGCTTGTAGCAGATAGGGGTTGTTAAGCCAATTGTGGGAGCAAGGAATATGGGCTTTCCACTTCTCTTCGATTCTGTCCGACCAGATATTGGAGGAGTTTCTTAGTCCACATAGAGAATTAGCGAAGCTGGAGTGGCCATCAACTGTCAAAGACCACTTTGCTTGGGGTGACGGAATATTCACGGTGAAGAAGTCCTATCGCTTCTTCACCAAAGACGGTGGGCAGGTGCACAATGATGTCAGACTCGATGTTGGAATCACCTGCAGGAGATAAATGCCTAACAAAGTCAAGGTTTTCCTTTGGTTATTCAGGTTAGGCAGGATTCTTACCAAGAGTTGTCGGGGCTAGCTATTAGGTGTTGAAGAATGTAGCTGTGACAAATGCGGGTTGGAGGTAGAAGACCTAGGCCATTTGCTCTTTTCATGCTCTCACTCGGCATAGGTCTGGAGCAATGCTAACATTCAGTGGCTCAAGGTGGAGGATGTTTCCATCTTCTTGCAATGCATTAGATCGGTGTGAGGCAATCGTTATGAGGATAGTAGTCTTATCTATTCGCAATTTTGTGGACAATTCGGTGTGGCAGAAACGAGGCCATTTTCTGTGATCAAGTGTTCTACTCGGAAAATGTTCTTGAGCATTATAAGGGTTGTGTGAATCTTGGAACCATGAAACATGGTGTATGTACTATTTTATCTTTTAAATTTAATTTAAGCACAGCGGGTCCCACTTTGGGATGCCACCCTCTCTCAAAAAAATAGGTGGAAGTTGAACTCATCGCTATGATCCATTTCTGAGCTCAAATGAGCAGGAAATAAAGTGTGATGTGTTACGTGAAAAATGGTTTAAATCGTGAAATTTTATGGATAACCAAGTTTCAAGTCACTATACATGGATAATATGACCTCCCCGACATTATCTCCAAGTATCCACGAAAGCTACTCACAAGTCCTAATTGGATTAGGACTCGTATATTATAATGCAAATATTGTGATAATAAATGTTGTTCTCACTAATATATTTATCCAATGATAATGCGAATGAGATTCACATTTTTTGGTCATTAATTAATATGTATATATGAAAGTATGGTGGTAGTGCAGTGTGTTTACCACCCAAAAGATCAAGATTCAAATCCACCTTTGTGGAGGCTGCGTTAGGTAGCCAACAACCAGTGTAAAATATAGTCGGATCATTCAACATGAATTTGAGCAAAAATCCATGTAGCTGACCCTACTTAAAGTGGGAGAAGGCTTCGCTATTTTTTTTATATTTATATGAATATGATTCATATTGGAAAAATTATATGTAAATTGAATTTATATTTTATATTGGATTTATGAATTAGATTTATAAATTGAGAGATTGCTCTCATAGATAAACCAATTATAATATTTGTAATTTAATTAATCAAAGTATAATTGAATTATAATAGCATGGCATTATTTGAAATTAAAATTTAATGTAAGATTATCTCAATGTGGATGTCCAACATGGAGTTCGCCACGAGAGTCCTATTTTTTGTAGTTTGTCTCTTAATTTGAGTATTTATCTTGATGATTACATTGGGTAAATTGTTAACCAACCTCTTATAGGATTAAGACCCATGTGTGACTATCAAGAGAGAAAGAGAGAGTTGTTGTGAGCCTGTACAATAAGGTGTAGGGCTCCTCACTGGACGTCGACACTTGTATATAAGAGAGGGATTGGCCTCTCTTTTGAATACAATTGTATTCTACAACAATTATGTTCAATTCCAAGAGAGCCACATTACCTTGAGCCTTGAGAGAAGAGAGAGTACAAGACTCTCTCCTTGGCCGTCCTCTTTTCTCTAAGATTCCTCGGACATATATCAAGATCATGGAAGATAATGCAATTCATCGTCATGTCCGTGAGACAAGCTTTGTTGGATTGGACTTCATTCACGATGTCTCGACATTTAGAGACATGCTTCAAACGGTAACCATAATACTCTTGTAGTTGTACGAAACGGTTTGGAAAATGTTTCCTATACCAAGTGGTTTCCCAACAAATTTTGTTTATTATGCACACAATTGTTGTTGTTGCTGTTGTATGCACTATATTAATGTTCATACGATGAATATACTTTTATGCAAATTTGTTTACTATTTCTTGTGTTTCCATGATGTGTGAGTTAATAATTCCCTTCAAGTGGCATCAAAGCCTCTATTTAAAGGCTTTGGATCGCATCCAGGTTTGATAAACAAATATTTATATTTTTTTCGATCGTCAGATACATTATTTTTATGATTGTTTCCGTATTTCAAATGATTCGACAACATATGATGTTGTTGATGTTCTCCCCTGTTTAGAACAATAATTTGGATAAAAATGAAGTCTAGATGGTCTGGACTCATACCCAAAAAATTCGTCAAAAGTTGGTGGTGTTCGGGAGATGATTCGTATGACAAAAGTGCCCGCAAACTTAAATTTCGATTGAAGATTGTAGCAATAAAATATTAAATTTTTTCTGCTATTTTTTGAGTCATAACATTATAAAATACCGATTGATGCGTCACTAATCAAGTTCCCAATCAATGCAAAAAAAAATTCGCATACGTGCAACCTCGAGAAATTAGATTTCTCCATAGGTGGAGTTGGAAGAGGACTTGATTATTACAATGACTTGTTTTCAGACTCAAGATTGACGAAAATTATTTCATATATCAACATCAGTAGTTGGACATAATAGTTTCAAAATATTTGGGGTTGCAATGATTTTAAGTCCACTTTATATGGTCCCCACTTAATGATCTAGTGGTAGTACAGTGTGTCTACCACACAAAAGACCAGGGTTCAAATCCCACTTCTTGCAGGGGTTGCGTTAGGTAGTCGATGACCAGCATAGAAAATAGTTGAATCTTTCAACATAGATTTGAGCAAGAATCCATGTAGCTGACCCTACTTATAGTGGAAGAAGGCTTGGTACATTTTTATATGGTACCTTCCAATATGAAGTGCAATGACCACAACTTGTAAATTTGGAATCTGAAATCATTGATTTTTTTTGTTGTATGCAATAAATTAGAATGTCTATTTATTTCATATTTCCTTTATTATTCATGCACTTGATAGATTACAACAATTAGTAATTCAAAATTGACAAAATCGATCGATTACAATTAAATCCTTTCATATTAAGGAAATCAAGACCGATTTGGTAATTAGGCTTGGCTTGTTGCAGTGGCTACCTAATTAGTGCCTTACAATAAGGAAATGCACCCCCCCCCTTCATTCCGCATGACCCGACTATGACCCGACTGAAGAAATTTTGAGGAATACTAAATATGAGTAGGTATTATTGTAATCTTATAAAAATAAAGAAGATTAACATTTGGATGAATTAAGTATATAATGATACAATTGTTGATTACTTGATTTATACTTGCAGTTTTGATTGGATTAAGCCTAAATAGTAATCAAGAATCTATGCTTAAATAGTCCTTAAAAAGATCGATCATGAGAATATGATGCAAAATGATTAATCAACTTAAGCATGATATGGAAAGTTTTATGATGGCGTCCATGATCTCCTGTCATTGCGAAGAATTATTGTCACCATGGGTTGTATTTTTGAAGACACTCATGTATAGTCCTGACTCCGGAATACAAATTCACACGGATTGGATTCTTTATTTCTAGATGGCTAATGTTGTTGATGTTCTTCCTTGTTTAGAACATTAATTTTGGGATAACAATGAAGTATAGATGGTCTGGACTCATAGTGAAAAATCCGCCAAAAGTTGGTGGTGTTCGGGAGACAATTCGTATGTTGAAAGTGTCCGCAAACTCAGATTTCAATTAAAGATCGTAGCAATAAAATTTTGAATTTTTCTACTATTTTTTGGGTTATATAACATTATAAAATACTGATTGATAAGTCATTAATCAAGTCCCCAATCAATGCAAAAACTTTTCACGAGTGTGCAACATCGAGAAATTGGATTTCTCTGTAGGCGAAGTTAGAAGAGGACTTTATTATTACAATGACTTGTTTTCAGACTCAAAATTAATGAAATTATTTGATATATTCACATCGGTAGTTGGACATAATATTTCCAAATTATTTGGGGTGCAGTCCACTTTATATGGTGTCTTCCAATATGAAGTGCAATGACCGCTATTTGTAAATTTGGAATCTTAAATCATCGATTGTTTTTGGTCGTATGCAATAAATTAGAATATTTATTTATTTCATATTTCCTTTATTATTCATGCACTTGATTGATTGCAATAACTAGTAATTTAGAATTGACAAAATCGATTGATTACAATTAAATCATTTCATATTAAGGAAATCAATTTGGTAATTAGGCTTGATTTGTTGTGGTGGTTACCTAATTAGTGCCTTACAATAACGAAATGCATCCCCCTTCATTCCACATGACCTGAAGAAATCTTGAGAAATTATATAATGATACAATTGTTGATTACTTCATTTATACCTGTAGTTTTAATTGGATTAAGCCTAAATGGTATTCAAGAATCTATGCTTAAATTACCCTTAAAAAGATTGATCATGAGAATATGATTCAAAATGATTAATCATCAATTCAAACATGATATGGAAAGTTATATGTTGATATCCATGATCTCCCGTCATTGCGAAGAACTATGTCACCATGGGTTGCATTTTTGGAGACGCTCATGCGTAGTCATGACTCCGGAATACAAGTTCACATGGATCGGATTCTTCGTTTCTTGAAAGAGATGGTGTACGTAGTGACCCCAATATTGTTTGTGCATTGTGTAGCATTTAAATTTGCTCATTGGCGGTTGGTTTAATCGACAACATACTAACTCCATGTATGTGGGGGCATGGGTGTTGAAGACCGAACTGAGAATGCCGGTTGGATTTGCAAGGTGGAAAGAGTTCCCACTTCTTTCATTATAGATGTAATTTCTCATATTATTAGGATACATACAAAGTGGAAAGGAGGCCCAAAACGCGTAGTGAGGCCTTCGGATTAACCTACCTCATGCTTTGAAAGGTAACAAGGGTAAGATTTTCAAAGTACGAAAAAAGACGAGAGCATCTTCATTTAAAATAATTTTTGTCATAGTCAAGATTAACTAAAAGTACAAATCTTTAATTTCAGATGAAATCCATCACGTCACTCAACAAACTGCTTAAGGTCAATCAGTTGACCGATCCAAATTACTTGGATTGGATACGTAATTTGGAACATGTGCTTCTGGCATAGCGCATTAGGTATGTACTCTCATCCATGAAATCCCGTTATCGAAATACATATAATCGTAATTTTTATGCACCACAATATTTTTTGGTAAAAAAATATGTTATCTTTGATATGTTGATGACAATTATAGCCAATGATTCATTTTTTGATTGGGTAGAAATTTAGAATAAATGTTTTAGGTTTATGGAATTAAAATATCCTTTCTTCATGTTCTTGTCTTCATAATTGCATCATATATTACAAATATTATATTTTATATGTCTGTCAGATTATAGATAATTTCATCAATAAAATATTTATTATACTTTTGTAAGTATATACAATCTCAAGCTTACACCATACCTCCAGGGAAAACGTCTCACTCCATCTTTCGTTTTTTCAAACCTTGTTGAAGACCCTTGAGAAGGTCAAGGGTAACTTTGGTAAGTAAGAAATATAAATTCGTCATTGAAACCAACTTACTTTTCGGACGAGAAGGAAGTTAGGTTGTTGATTCATGTGCTTATGTTCACGTATGCAATCAGTTGCATATGTTCCAAGAAACCGAAAAATTTGATGATTGGGAGATAGTCATCCAGATGATATCTGATGTAACTATTGAAACGATGCTATTGGAACCTACAAACTATCATTGTTTAGTGAGAGAGTCCTAATTGTTGGAGAGTGTCTTTATGTTCCAAATGTTAGAAGAAACATATTATATGTGTCTAAGCTAGTTAGACAAGGATATACTTTCCTTTCTATACTAAACTTTTATAAGTCGTTACACTGATTTTATATTAGATGGTTCTCTGCGAGTTGTACTCTATGTATTAAACACGCATGCATGTGTCATGAATGTTAATATTGCTAATGAAAATAATTATGATCTGGCATCAAACACCTGGACATGTCTTTGTTGATAAATCAATAGACTGGTAAAGGATGAAGCCTTGGATTTCTAGAATTCGGTGATCTACCAACTTATGAGCATTGTATTTGAGGTAAAATATCTGGAGCACCCTTCTCTAAGAAAGATGATAGAAGCAAAGGTATACTTGACCTAATACATATCGATGTATGTGGTCCTTTTAATACTGCGACTTGAAATAGATATCAAGATTAAGTGACATTTATCAATGACCATTTGTGGGATGTCTTCGCTTTCCTATTACATCACACGTCTAAAACCTTTGAAAAATTCAAAGAATTTATGGCTTTGGTTGAAAACAAAACAGGACGGAAGATAAAACGAACTCGATCTGATCGAAGTGATGAATACCTCTCAAATGAATTCAAAGAATACCTTATAGAGAAAGGACTAGTTTCTAATCTCACTCCTCTCGGGTTGTTTTATGAAGATCATCTCTTGGAATGTCAGGGGTATGAGGAGGCCAAAGAAGAGAATGGTGATCCGGGACTTGTGTGCGGAGGCATTGGCGGATGTGTTGCTCGTACAAGAAACAAAGATTTCGCAAGGTTTGGTTGAGGTGTGAAGATCGATTGGTGGATCTCGGCTGAATGAGAGTAGAGCCATGGATGCATCGGGGACCTCTAACGACATGGCAGTGGGGTGGAACGAGGACAGCCTCGATCTGCTGGAGGCAGGGATCGCCATATCGTCGATATATCGGCGATATATCGGTATCGACAGGTCACCGATATATCGCCGATATGGACGATATCGGATATCGACATGAGAAAATGCCTTGGTGGATACCGGGTTTCGACGATATGCGTCGATATATCGCCGATGTATCGACGATATATCGGTATCGACATTGTATCGAAACGATATCGATACCGATATTTCCTTCCTTGGCTGGAGGAGGCGAGCATGGGGAGGCACTCTATCTCGGTGTTACTATAGCGAAGGGCGGACGGGGTGACTAGTGGTGACCAATTTGTATGGACCACCTAATGCGGATGGCATGTCTGAGCTAACTGATGACTTGAGATTACTCCGAGAGAGGCACCCTGATGTGGCTTAGATTATCAGGGGAGACTTTAACGTGATACTACACTCAGAGGACATGCCTTGTATGCGCGGGGGTGCAAATGCGGGTTCAGTGGAGCTGATACAGCTCATCAATGATATGGCCTTGCAGATTTTGGATGCTAGTGGTTGTCCCTACAGATGCAGAAATGCAAGGTCAAGGTTACGCATTGGTTGTTTCTTGGTCTCCTAGGAGGCATCTGGCTCTTCCCTCTGTTGGATGCATGGGCTCTGCATCAAGTTTACTCTGACCACACCCTGAATCTTTGGTCCTCCGACAAGTATATGAGACCGAGGTCCTTCTTCAAATTTGAGCGGTCCTGGATGTTGGACGAGGGTTTCCGTGGGATGGTTGTGACGCTCTGACGAAACAAGAATCTTGAGGGTTCGGCTACGCTTGTTCTGGCTCGGAAGCTCACTTTGTTGTGGAAGTGTTTGATTGATTTCAACGAGAGGACTCGATTGCAGCGTCAGAGGCGAGGGTGGCAGCATAGAAGGTCATCTCCCACATGGACTCGGTGGAGGATGAGAGGGAGCTTTCGGCTCAGAAATTTGAGAGGGTCGCTTGTCTGAATCAGGTGCAGATGAAAGATAGAAAGGAGGTCGAATGGTGGCAGCAATCATGGCAGAAGTGATTGAGGGAGGGCAATAACAATACATATTTTTCCATTCCATGGCAAATGGCAGAAGGCGTCGAAATTCCCTTCGGACCATTGAGGTTGGGGCGCAGGGGAGAGGCGAAGCGGAGATCGAATGGAAACTTAGATTGCATTTCCTCACTTTCTCCAAAAGAGCCCCTGGGTGGGCTGGGGGTGGTACGGCCAGTGGTGGGATGTATCTCCGAACAAGTGGTTCATGAGCTGGTGGTGCCCTTCTCGAAGGAGACTAGGCGAGCTCTATGACAGCTGAATGCGGAAGGGGCTTCAGGCCCAGATGGGTTCTCAGTGTGTTTCTTGAAGGAATTTTGGGATTGTGTGAAGGGTGATACGGTGTCGGTCCTACGAGAGTTAGAGGGAAATCATGGTTTCGAGCGTCTTAACAAATCGTTACTCTTTCTCTTCCCTAAGCAGGAGGGGGTCGTGCATGTGGAAGACTACAAGCCTATTGCTTTGTCAAATGCAATCAACCTCCTTGTTACCAAGGTCTTGGCGAATCGCTTGTGGTGTGTTATAGGGAACACCATTTCTCCTGAGCAATCGACATTGTCCCTGGTAGACATATGACGAACTCTTGGACCCTGGCATCAGTGCTGGTACTAGACTGGAGGAGGCAGAAGAAAAAGGGATCCTTTGAAAGGTGGATTTTTTCAAGGCTTACGATTACGTTGATTGGAGTTTCCTCTGGCGGTCACTGCAAAAGAGAGGGTTCCCTGACCGATGGATTGGATGGGTGAAGAGATGCATCATGACAACATCGTATGCAATTCTTGTGAATGGTAGGACGAAGGGAGGTTTTTTCCAACCTCAGCGGGGGGTGCGTCAGGGATGCCCCCTTGCACCCCTCCTTTTTGTGATTGTGACAGATGCACGGGTTGTGATGATGAGATTGGCCACGGCTGACGGTTTTGTGTCGGGTACACATGAGACGGTGCCTCAATTCCCATACTGTAGTATGTTGATGACACGACCATTTTCTCTTTTTTTATTCTCAAAGAAGGGGGGTATCACGCTTTGGTGTCCACCCCAATTTTATTAAAAAAGTAGATATAGAAGCAGCTACAGCCTACAACACCCAGACATTTATAATGAAAAGAGACATTTTCAATGTAAAAGCGTTGCCCCAAGAAAAGGACATCATTCCGGGCTAGCAAATCACCCAAATGACAGCCACGGGAGTCACGAGCTCCTTCCTCGGCCTAGTCCCCGAACCACGCATTGAATCCCCAAAGCTTGCAAAGGAAAGAGCACACATCCAACTCAAGCCCACAGTATTCCGGATCAGCGATGATACAGTGCAAAGGAAGAAAAGATGGTCCAAAGACTCGACTGCGACACCACACAGGAGGCAACAGACAGACACTGATAAGAAAATCCTAGCACAGCGATCCCTCGTCATTAGCCGCTTTCTTCGAAAGAGCCACAAGAAGCCAATCCTTTCCGGGAGCTACAGCGACCAAACAAAATTGCAATCCCTAATAACATCATCAGATAGCGTAAGGGCGGTTGAGCGATCACCCCATAAGCCTTCCGAACTGAAAAAGAACCATCCTTCCAAACTCAATGGTCGAGCCCCGAAGAGGGCCGACCAGCCTGACCAGCGAATCTAACAAACGAAGAAACTCCTCCAGACGTTGATCCGAGAAAGCAGCTCGAAACGATGGCATCCAGTTACCATTCACCCAGACCTCAGCCAGGGCCCAGGGATGTGTTATCGTTGGAAGCCAAAGCAACAAGTCTAGAGAAACGCGCAGCAAGTAAACTACCACTCGTCCAATCATCCAGCCAGAAGCAAAAAGAAGTTCCCTCACCAACCACTGACCTGAACATCTCACCAAAACGGGGAAGAATCTTCAAAATCCCTTGCCAAAAGGGGGACAGGGGCGTCGTCCTTCTCCAAAGCGTAGGCGTTGTCACAGTCACACCATAGATGTTCCGAACCACCCTGCAGCACAGACTATCATCCTTACCCTATAAACAGCCCACCCATTTCAATAAAAGAGCTTCATTGCACGTCTCCATCCTCATAATCCCAAGTCTGCCACAAGACTTCAGCAACGTGACATTCTCCCAATTCACCAAGTGCATACCTTTTCTTTCTTGATCATTGCCGCTCCACAGAAACCTCCGCATAAGTCGCTCCAAACGATCTCTAATGCCCACTGGCAAGATGCGGGAGGAGACGAAGAATATAGGAATGTTACACAGAACTGCCTTAACTAGAACCAATTGGCCGCCCCGCGACAGAAGAGACGCCTTCCATCCGGACAGTTTTCTCTCCATCTTTTCCACAATCGGAAGACAATCTGACAGTCTACCCCTACCCGAAGATCGCAGTAAGCCAAGATGCATAATGGGCAACTTGCCACATTACGTGGCCAATGCAAGGTTGCAGGCACCAGCTTCATTATCCGACATACATTGATGGGGATCTGTAGCATGCGAGACGTGTTTCTTGTAGTATGGATATATTTGGTGAGATTTCAATCCTTAAAATAATCAGAGGCAAGTCTGTGGTTATTCCATGCGGGTCGGAACATGTGAAGGCGCATGAGCTCTATCGTATTCTCCCATGCCCGAGGGCTCTCTTCCCTCAACTTATTTGGAGCTCCCTTTGATTGTTGGGCGGTTGCACGTGGCGGATTGGAGAGTGGTGCTTGACAGGTTGGAAAGCAAAATGGCGGGGTGGAAGGTGAGATCACTTTCTAAGGGGGGAAGCTGGTTCTCCTCAAGCATGCATTGCCTGCTATTCCGGTGTTCTTTTGTTCCACGAGAATGATACCTACGGGGGTACGACGAAGGCTGGAGGGAATGATGAAGCGCTTCTTCTAGTCGGACAAGCGATGGCAGGGTGGGGGAATGCATTTGGAGGACTGGGACACCATTACGAGAGCAAAGAGAGAGGGTGATCTTGGTGTATGCAATTTAGAGCACATGAACAAGGCGCTCCTAGTTAAGTGGGCCCTCAAGCTTTGGGGGATGTCCGATGACCTGGTTTGTAGGGTGGTACGAAGCATCTACGAGGTCGGTGGTTCTTTGAGAGTGAAGGTGATCCACCTACCATCATCGCTCTAGAGGGAGATTTCCAAAATTTTACCGAAGCTGGACGCTTTTGTGAAGTCGATAGTGGGTAACGGCCATGGTTTTGGGTTCGGGGGGGATGATGGACGGGTTGGGTCCACTCAAATAGAGGTACCTACACCTCTTTGCCCTCACGAATGATGGACATATGTTGGTCCATTAGGTTTGGTCAGCGGGCTCTTGTTACCCAACCTTTGATTCTACTCTGTCCGACCAGAGATGCAATGAGTTTGTGGTGCTCTTGGGGGATTAGAGGGATGTTAGAGGCATCGGTGAGGGCATGAATCACTTTATTTGGAAGGACAGAAAATCTCGATGAGGAAGGCGTACCAATCCTTCGCCAGGGCACACCAGGCAGTTCGTGAGGAGTTCAATTGGGACTACAGAATTAACTGGGCTAACAAGGTGCCTATGCAGATCAAGGTTTATTTGGGGCTGGCGAGACGTGGGTGTCTACTCTCTAAGGTGCGCAGGACCAGAATGTTGAATACTGGGAAGACTTTATGCGATATATGCGGGCTTGATCAAGAGGATTTCGACCATCTATTTTTCGACTGCTCGACCTCGGTTGCGGTGTGGGAGAGGGCGGCTATACGCTGGCTTCGGTCCATGGACGGTGCATTGTACTGGAGTTATGTTAGAGCATCTTGTGGTGGTTCCCAAGAGGATACGGGCAGGCTTTCGCTCTGCATCGGGTTGTTCGGTGTGCTAGGAATGAGAGAATCTTTCGGGGATGACCCTTTCATTGTGAGAATGTACTAGAGCACTACAGGACACGGGTGTCCCTGTGGTCTAATGCGTAATTTGTAAAATCTTGTATTTCTGCTCTTGATCTAGTTCAATAAATTCGTGGTGGATTCCATTCTTGGGAGTAAACCCCCTTTTTTCCTCAAAAAACTCAACGAACTTGCAGAGAGACGCAACAGAACAATGTTGGACATGATTTAGATCAATGATGGGAAAACCCAATTTACCTCAGTTTATGGGGACATACCATAGATGAGTAGAGATTACAACTTATATCCTTAACAAAATTCCAACTTGTACCCAAAGACTCTCATGAGCTTTAGTATGATACCAAGCATAGTATACCACAGAATTTTATTTTGTTTGGTCCATGCTAAAAATTCGGATGCAAGCAAGTTGGAATTTCGTATTTGAGAATGATACTCCATTAGACATGTAAAGAACGGTATAGGATACCAATTTTATCATCCCGAGACTCGAAAAGCATCTGTTTTCATAGAAGTTAAAGAATTATAAGATAAATTTCTTAAAAGTCAAGATAATAATGAAGTCAAGGAACTAATTAAGTCTAGCAAAAAAAATCAAATTCCAACACCAGTTTAACTGAAGAGATAATAGAAAATGACACGCTCATACCTCTTACAAAGAATTCTAGGATAGTGAGGCCACCTGAAAGGTATGGATTCCATGTATTAGAAGAGTCTAATGATGATCTGGTTTCATATGATGAAACAATAACGGATTACGACATGGATAGATGTGGATGCTAGAATTGAAATCTGAAATAGATTACATGCGCAAGAATGGTCTATGGACCCTAGAGGATCTACCTAAAGGGGTCAAACCCATTGAGTGTAAATGGATCTTTAAAAGAAAGAAGGGACCATATGAGAAGGTAGAGACCTTCAAAGCACGCCCCGTAGTCAAGGGCTAAGACACAAAAAGACTCTACTGTGGCCATGCTTAAATCATTAGGACACTGCTTGCTATATCTGCGCATCTTAACTACGACATCTGGCAGATGGACATCAAGATCGCATTCTTAAATGGATACCTCGAGGAGGATAACTATATGCAGCAACCCTAGGTTTTGAAGTTTTCTTTGGGCAGGTTAATAGACCACCAGTCTAGAACCATTGCTCTAATAGCATGCTGGAATAAATAAGCGACTTGATTGTTGTAAGATTTAGAATAATATTATGGGGAAAAAAGATTGTAAGGGTTAGTGGAGGATTACACAAAGATCCCATAAAGAAAGAAACATGACAAGAGACTAAGAAACTACAATTTCTCTCTCTTTAACCGTAAAATAGATCGTACGAGGAATGTAAGATGTACTTGTCATGATTTCAGCAATGTAAGCCTTAGAATGCTTCATTCTACGATTAGGAAAACAATCTTTATGTTTTCATCTATCCAAAGTTCAAAGACTTCCCAAGTGATGAGATCTAGCCACATCAATATACTTATTATAGATTGCAAAATATTTGCACAAAGAACAACAACCTATAAATATATCCAAAGTTCATCTATCCAAAGTTTGGGGCTATCAGCAGGTGGTTCATATATCCAAACAATTTTTACGTTTTCATCTATCCAAAGTTCAAGAAGGCTTTTGGGGCTATCAGCAGGCCGCCGCCTTCCCAATCGGAGATTTTGATTCGCGATTGTGCGTTCTTTTGGGCTCTCAAGCTTCTTGAGAAAATTGGTTTCTTCTTAAGGATGGTCAGGAGATAGAGGCTGATGACGAGGGACCGATGTGCCAGGCTTATGGGAACCACCTCTGATAGGTGCCTTCTCTGCGATGAGGCGATTGAATCTGTTGAGCATCTATTCTTCAAGTGCCCCATGGTGATTCAGATATGGTAGGGGACCGGTTTGGCCTGGTGTTGCATTGAGGATCTCCAGTTCTGCGCTTCTGGCCAATAAAAATAGACCTAGGAGGGAGATGCTTTATCCTCTGGCCGTACTGTGGGATGTTTGGTTGGGTAGGAATGATTTGCTTTTATCGGGCCAGCGCTTCTATAAGGAAAACGTGGGGATTCATGCCAAGAGTCTGGAGGAGGAATGAGTCTTGTAACTGCTCTCTCTTTAGGGCATACTAGTGTTTGTATTTTCCTCCTTGCTTCTATTTTCGCTTTTTGAATAAAAGTTGGGGCGAACATCAACGAGTGTATCCCCCTCATTTCAGGATTTCAAAAAAAACCTATAAATATATCAACAATTTCATTTGTTTGTTACTAATACACATGAAACTTCTATAGGATAATCTTCCCCTCGAAATTCGATAGCAAAAGGTGTGGGGATTCTTCTTTATCCTAGCATGAAATAAGATTACTACCTTTAGGTCATAATTTAACAGGAGAATGTTTCCCTACTAGGTGTATGAAGAGACCTTTGAAAAAAAATTAACATAATCTCCTCATAAACTTTCTCCAATATTCCAATGAGTCCACAAAATCCTACATATCGGATATACCAAATCCATGTTTTTGTGCTTTCTTTTAATTCGCCTCCATTCATTATTCAACTTATAGTCTTCCCTACATAAAGTAAAACACCTTGAATCAAATTGGTAATTCACAAATCATAGTTGGTAAGACATTCAACAAATTATTATGGCATGATTAGAGTAGTACGGCTTTTCATTTTGTCGAATCTCTAGAATCCTTCCTAGAGAAAATCCGACTGTGGAACGTGTTGCTTTATTCAATATAAAACAAAATCATCGTGCTTTAAAAAAAATCTTTTAAAATGCGCTATATCAAGGACACTTACTCAAAGTTATCATGCAAAGTTGTGATACTAGGATGTTCAGCGTATCTTGTAACAAGATTCAAAGGGGAGCGAGATGATCTGAACGAAGTACAGAAATCGTTCAAATAAACAGTTAAGAAAAGTTAAATTCTACATGTAAAAAATTACCTGTACACATTCCACCTTCCTGTTTGTAATTTTTCAGGAAGGATGACGCTATAGCCTTCCCCTACATTAAATTCTAATTAGTACAACAACAATCGATAAAAATCAACATCAAAACAGGATGATTTAGACAGACAAGCGAATACATCGTGTATGAGTAATATTATAGATATGCAGTAACACCTGCAATGCTTTAAGTGCAAGTGATAACACCTGCAATATTACCTCTTCTTTTTTTCGACAAAGAAAAAAGGTATGCTCCTGAGTTGGGGAACACTCAGAAACCACTTTTATTCAGCATAGCAAAGAAACATACAGACGGTCGAACCCCTGCTAAAACAGAAAACAGAAAGCTACACAACAGAGGAAGTAAGACGCACTTAGCTATCTGTGCACGTGTCACTATGATGCGTGAACTTTTCCACAGACCGAGGAGTTTGGAAACCAAACAGGTTGAAAAAGGTGTATTGCTACTATGATGGCTAGCTCTCAGTGCTTCTATTGCTTGCAAGTGTCATGAACAAATGAGCAAAAGCAATAATATTTGGCCACAGAAACTCCAAAGCAAATAAAAGAGAGTATTGTGGGATGCACCTGATGTGCACATATCATTAACATTGTTGAGATATTTGTATCTCTCAGTACTTTATTTTGTTTTACATTTTTTCTTCTGTCTATCTTATCTAATTTTCCTATAGAGCTTTTCTCCTATATAAGTGAGCTCTGGGGCTATCGTGAATAAACAATTCGATTCCACACCCTTCTACATGGTATCTGAGCGACGGTCCTAGGTCGGAGCATGTGCCCTAGCTATCCCACCCTACCAAAACCCTAATGCAGCCACCACCTCGCCGTCGTCGCCACGATCTCCGGGCAAATCAGCAGCATTCCCGCTGTCGAAGCAACCAAGCGGACGCCACCGCCCGAAACGAGATTAGCAGCAGCTGCAGCCTCGCTGTTGCCGCCGCCGTCACAACTGCCTAGGAATGCATCATCGTTGTAGCCGGCAGCCCTAGCTGCTTGCTGCTCCCTGTTCAGCATCTTCTGATGTCTGAAAACCGCTCCAAACAGGCGATTTGATTCCTGATCAGTCAAATTTCTGGGTTTCTAGGGTGTGATTTGACCATCTAAAATGACCCTAGTTACCTAGAGAGGCCTCCAACGGATGCAAGATATTGTTGTATAAGTCTACACCCATAATCGTCTTCTTGTATGCTTGTGTAGACGCAATCATTTTTGTCTACAACCCCAGTCCTCTTCACTATTGTCATCATGTCAGACAACAGGTCCAACTCCAAAGCTGATGTCTCATCCATGGGTGCCTTCGAAGGTCCATCACCCATTGTCAAGATGGATGGAACAAACTATGAATTATGGACTATGCAATTCATGAGCCTAATGCATTGTAATGGCAAGAAGCACATCCTCACGCAGGATGAGCCAAGCGACAAGACTGGCGTTAATGCCTCGTGGGAGGCAGACGACGCGTATACGCGAGTGTGGCTGTCTGGGACTGTGTCAATGGAGATAGCTTGACATTACCCTCCGGAAGCAGAGGCGTATATGTACTATGTATATGAAACCATGCTTATAGTCCTATGATGTGTTGATGCAGATTATGTTGGGTGTCCTAACACAATAGGCTTCACATGTTTGTAGGTAGTCCACTGGTTTCATGGAAGAGTAAGAAACAGAGGGTGGTGCTTAGGGATGCAAACGGTCGGATACGGATGCGGATATAGGTATTACCATATCCATATCCGTTTTTTAATACGAATACGGATGCAGATACGGATATTGACGGATATTAAAATTATCTTACCATATCCTTAAAAAACGGATACGGATGTAAAACGGATACTGATCGCACATGAGTAATGTTAGAAATACTCTATAGAATCGACTTAAATATATAAGAATTGGATGGAAAATACATGATATTAATTTACTAAATGTGTTTGTATCATAAAAATTATATAAATATGCTAAAGGAGTAGAGAATTATGCTATATATGGTTAAAAATAAATCTTTTATATACGAAAACGGATATACGGATATGGATACGGATGTTTGCGGATATTAAAACGATATCCATATCCGTATCCATTTTAAAACGGATACGGATAGGATGTCAAAATCTGTATAAAACGGATATGGTGACGGATCGGATACGGATATATCCATATCCGTTTGCATCCCTAGTGGTGTTAGATCTAGTGTTGAATCAGAATATACAACCATTGCACAAGGGAGCATGGAAATGATGTAGGTCAGATCCGTCCTGACTGGCCTGACTATTGAGGTGTCACTTCTCATGCACCTCCAATGTGATAACCAGGCCGCTCTATGCATAGCAAATAATCCAGTCTTCCATGAAAGAACCAAACGCATCAAGGTGCCATTATACTCGGGATCTGATTCAAAAGGGACTTATCTCCACTTCTCACGTTACGCCAGGTGACCAAATTACTGATATGTTAACCAAGGCCCTTGATAGAGGTCCTTTTCATCGTTGTTGTTCCAAGTTGAGCATGATAGATGTTGAGATATTTGTATCTTTGAGTGTGTATTTCTTATTTATTTTTCTTCCATGTAACTCTTATGTAATTTTTCCGGGGTTTTTCTCCTATACAAGAAAGCCCTAGGTTCTCTATGAAGGTATGCAATTCTACTATCTTCACATGGTATCAGATCGGCGGTCCTATACCATAGTCTGACCTAATCTGACCTTTCTGACGCCTCCCTCTCTCTCCACCACTGTCAGCCCCGAGGGGCATCACCAGGGCAACCCAGTATCGTTGCCCAACCCCCTGGCCCCTCTCCTCGCCATAACCAGCCCTGAGGGGGTTGCGCCATTAGGGCCAATGCAGGGAGGGGGGCTTCAGGGAACGACGCTTTCCTTTGGGCTCCGGCTCACGGGGGAAAAGGAGAGACCTTCCGACTTTCCTACGCGAGAGATCGAGCCGGGAAAGGCAGCTGGAAAGGCATACCGAGACCTCTCCCTTCCCTCCACCGAACTATTACCGAAGCAGGAAATTCCAACGAAAGAGGCCGATACGCAGCCGAACTAGCGCGGGGGCTTCCAAGGGATGAACGAGATGGGCATGGGCATTTCCATCTCCAATTCCCATCAGTCAAAAAAGCGGATGGGGGGGTCCTTGGTGGGGCAGGGGGGCGAACCGCGCGCTTGCGTGAAGGAAGAAGCGAATCAAAAGGTCTGGTCCAGCCCCTCCCCTTGCCACAACAAGCACCAAGGGGTGCCGCTAGGGCTACTCGACGCAGTCGTCGGCACCTAGTTGCGGTCCTCCACCGCGGATCTCACATCGATGTGCGTCTCTTCCTCAATTCTAGGGTTTTTCTAGCCCTCTGAGGGCACTTTAGACCTTATTTGGTCTGATTTCGGTTAGAAAACGCAATTTCAGACCCTACAAATTGTGTTTTCCGACGCTAGCAAAAACCGAAGATTGATGAGGATGGACGTATTAGTCTACACGCACACCCCCTCCTTTATATGATCGTGTAGACATCATATTTGGTAATCTATCCTCAGTCGAGTTCCGTTGTGGTATCTGTTATTCAACATGTCAGAAAACAAGGATGAAGTATTTTCTTATACTGGTGTTTTCAAGGGCCCGGCTCCCATAGTGAAGATAGATAGAACCAACTACGAGTTATGGTCCATGCATCTCACACCCTCATGTAGTGTAGCAACAAAGAACATATTCTGACAAAGCTAAAGCTAGCGGATAAGACTGGGGAACATGCTTCATAGAAGCCAGACGATGCATATGCTCGTATTTGGCTCTCCGAGATGCTCACCATGGAGATTGCAAATGATATTGCGAATCAGCCCACCCACAACTAAGGCCATGTGGGATATCCTTGCTGGCACATATGTTGCAGTATGACATATTCTCAACCAAGCAGAATGGCCAACCTCTTCATGCTCACTTCTCGCATCTTCGAGGCATGTTTGAACGACTTCATGGCTTTATGTTGATTACTACTAGCACAGAACAACAGCAAGCATACTGAAATGCTACTATGACAAGGGACTTTCTGTCATCTCTTGATTCTGAGTACAATGCAGCACATGCTCAACTTTTTACTGGAGAAACAATACCACTGATGGAGGAAGTATACAAGAGGCTGAGCAGAATCACTACTTCATCCTCTACCATGGCCCAAACCCCCTCTGCAATGGCTGCTTCTTGCGGAAGGGGGGTGCCTCACAGTTTCGTAGGCGAGGACCTCATTGTCGAGGAGGAGGACGTCAACGTAGCCCTTGCACATTGTGCCACCTTACAGGTCATTCTGAGGAGACATACTATCAGAATCATGAGTATCATGTGTCTGCCTGTGTAGCTGAGTAGACTGAGACTGCTCCAACCCCCTCTCATGATGTTATGCTCGATGATATTGTCTCTTGATTAAGCGAGATAATGACCACACCGACTACACCTGTTGCAGGATTTTCAGACATTGCAACTGCTTCCAGAGCCTCCACGACTTCTTCAGTTATAGATTATGCGCTTACTAGTTGTAGCAGCTCATATTTGACTGAATGGATCATGGGCTCTGGCACGTCTCATCATATGTGTGGAGATCGAGCACCAGTTTAGCTCTTACAGATCTATCCTTCCCGGTAGATCAGTGGTGATGCAGACGGGGTTCATTTACCCATTGTTGATCCGGAGGAGATTGTCCCCCTTCGATGCGAGTGCAGAATGTCTTAATGAACCAGCATTTTAGATGAATCTTTTGTCCATTAGTCAGATTACAAAAGATTTACATTGTCGTGTCATATTTGACCCATCTTCTCTTATGTTTCAGGGCATACTCACAAGCAAGGTGATTGGATGTGGTCGTGAGCAGCGAGAGCTTTACAGACTAGTCCATTATCCTTTTTCTAGTACTACGACTATTCCTACTGGATCAGTCTCTCCGTTCATGTGGCACCTTCGCTTTGGACATTTTCCTCTACATAAGTTGTGCCATGTCCCCCGTCATATCTCTACTCGTACCACCTTCGAATGAGAAGTATGGTAGCTTGGGAAGCTCTATTGTTCCTCCTTTCCGAGTAGCCAGAGTCGTTACAGCAGTCAGTCATTTGAGTTGTTCCATTTTGATATTTGGGGTCCTAGTCGTGTTCGTGATCCTCACGGACATCGGTTCTATCTTGTAGCAATAGATGATTTCTCTAGACTTGGGTTTTCTTGTTAAAGAATAAGTCTGAAGCTGATCATGTCATTATCCTTTCTTATTGAAATTAAGAATATTTTTCTGCTCATGTGAAGTTTATTTGTTCTGACAATACCTTGGAGTTCTCTACTTTACAGTTGTTTGATTTCCTCAGGTCTCTTAGTATTGTTCACCAGACTTCTTATGCTTACACATCGCAGCAGAATGGTATTGTTGAACGTAAACACCGTCAACTTCTTAATGTCACGAGGACTTTTTTTATTAAAAGTCGAGCTCCTCATTCATTCTGGGGTGATGCGGTCCTCACTACAAGCTACGTGTGAACCGCATGCCTTCCATGGCTCTTGGAGAAAAGATTCCTTTCTCAATTGCATTTCCCGACAAGGACCTATTCTCTGTTACTCACATGGTCTTTGGGTATGTGGCCTTTGTCCACAATTTTACTCCTGATCGTGATAAGCTCTCTCCAAGAGCTGTCAAATGTGTGTTTGTTGTCTATTCTCGTAGCGAAAAGGGTATAGATGTTTGATCATGATCGGAGAAAGTATTATGTGAGTGTTGATGTCACGTTTTTTGAGTTTGTCATATATTTTTCTCCTACAGGTGACAGATTGTCTACCTCTAACTTTGGTAACGAGTTTTTGTTCCACCACCGCTTTCGTTTCCATCATCATCTGCTCAGGTTGAGCCTCAGTCACCTCCACTACCTCCTTCACCACCACCACCTTCTACCTAGGGTTGGGCATTGGGCTGGGCCGGCCCGACCCGGCCCAACCCGACCCGTATAACCCGACCCAAACCCGAACCCGAAATTTAATGGGCGGGCCGTGGGCCCTAAAATGAGCCCATATTGATTAACGGGCCGGGTTGGGCCTTAGAAGGCCCAAACCCGTTAGCCCGAATAGCCCGATCCATTCTAAAGCAAGTATATTTATATCCAGTACGGTATAATTATATCAATTATATTCATGTTCATTCCAAATACCATGTTCTAACTTTACTATCCTTATTCAAGTGTAGAATAAATGCTTAGATACATTAATAATCATATCCAATAGTGGATTGAGGATATTATTACATTAATATACAAGATTATTACATTAATATGCAATAATGGAATCTGTGTCCTCAAGTGTTACATCATGTACACCTGTAAGTAACCAATTTGTATTGGGTCATAGTGCCCGCATCTACAATAGAATATGTAATGGTGAATTGAATGGTGGTTTAAGTCGCCATATTTTTACCACATTTGTATTTCCAACATACAACTAATGTTAAAATCACAAATTAGTTAGCATACTTTATAGTTTTAAACATGCACACATTCATAAGAAACAACCACACAAATGCAAGAAGAATGGAAGACATGATATTCGTATACATAGGTGTTAAATTGGGCCGGCCCGACCCGAACCCGACCCATTTTATTTGGGCCGGGTTTGGGCTTGGGCCTAATTTTTGAAAATAAAATGGGCCTAGGCCCGACCCGTTAGCCCATATTCTAAAATGGGCTTGGGTCGGGCCAAGGCGAACCCGGCCCGAGCCCGGCCCATGCCCAACCCTACTTCTACCCTGGCACATTTTCTACCATGTTTTTATATTCGCATGCCCTCTACTCATCCCTCTGGGCATGTGCCTTCCCCTTATCTAGTATGCCTCAGGTATGTACCAAATACATTGTTTCTACTAATGGTACTGGAGACATGCTTGTACCACAGGACAATGTCCAGGAGGAGCTGATACCCTCTTCAGCGAACAAAGAGGTCGGTGATTTTGTTGTGTTTATTGCCTTGCGGAAGATGCATCGTACATGTGCCACTTAATCTCTAGTTGTTCGTGTTTCCTTGGTCATATTTCAGAGGAGTACATGAGGTTTGTAGTGGGACTCTCTGTTATTGCTATCCCACAAACATACCAGTAGGCAGTACAGGAGAGTAGCTGGAGACTTGCCACGGAGGAGGAGATGGAAGCCTTACAGTCTCGTGGTACCTGAAGCATTGTTTCTGATCCTTATGTGTATCTGTCGTAGGGTGCAAGCGGATCTTTATGGTGAAACAACTGGCAAAAGGCAGTTTGGATCGCTACAAGGCGAGGCTCGTAGCGTGAGGGTTTACCCAGACATATGGGGTGGACTACCAGGATACCTTCTCACCGATAGCTAGACATTCGACCTTGCGTATTCTTTTATCAGTTGTTGTGACTCAGAACTGGCCGCTTTACCTACTTGATGTGAAGAATGCTTTTCTATATGGAGATCTACAGGAGGAGGTATACATGCAGCAGCCACCGGGGCTTGATGCTGAGTGGGGGTCTCAGAAAGTGTGTAGAATCTACAAGGCGATTTATGACCTGAAGCAGAGTCCGAGATCATGGTACCAGAAGCTCTCAGAGTTAATAGAACACAAGGGGTTTGTGTGGTCTACTGCAGATCATTCACTTTTTGTTCGGAGGACACAAAGAGGTACAGTTGACATTCTAGTTTATGCTGATGACATAATTGTCGCAGGTGACGATGAGCAGGGTATTCAGGCTGCTAAGGAGTTCCTTTGTGAACAGTTTGTGACTAAGGATCTTGGCAGTCTATATTACTTCCTCGGGGAGTTTGCCAGGAACCAGCGTGGTATTGTGATGACCCAAAAGAAGTTTGTGATTGATCTCCTACTAGAGACAGGTATGACAGGGTGCAAGCCTGCTACTACCCCTATGGATCCGAGCATGATATTATATGATGGTGACACTGAGGTAGATAAGAGAAGATACAGAGAGCTTGTTGGGAAGCGCCTTTAGGCTGCTATCACCAAACCAGACATATCCTTTGTTGTGAGCATGGTGAGCCAGTTCATGGAACAGCCCAGACATGTACAAATAGATGTTGTCCATAAGATTCTGAGATATATGAAGACTTCACCATGTAATGGCCTTATATTCAGCAGAGGTGCATCTCTTGAGGTGACAGCTTGTGCAGATACAGATTATGCAGGATGTCCTACAGACGGGAAGTCTACATCTGACTTTGCAGTCTTTGTTCGAAGTTCACTCGTGTCATGGAAGAGCAAGAAGTAGACAGTGGTTGCTAGATCCAGTGCAAAGTCTGAGTACAGAGCCATGGCTCAGGGGAGCACATAGATTATGTAAGTTACATCAGTCTTGACTGATCTTGCAATTGAGATACATCTTCCTATGCAGCTTCTATGCGACAATCAAGCAGCTCTATTTATTGCAAATAATCCAGCATTTCATGAATGGACCAAGCATATAGAGATGGATTGTCACTATACCAGAGGCATGATCCAGAAAGGACTCATATCCACCTCCCATGTCACTATTGGAGATCAGACTGCACATATATTCACCAAAGCACTTGCTAGAGGTCCTTTTCAGAGATGTTACAAGCTGAGCATGATAGACATATATGCTCTAGCTTGAAGGGGAGTGTTAAGATATTTGTATCTCTGAGTGTGTATTTCTTATTTATTTTCTTCCATGTACCTCTTATTTAATTTACCTAGGTTTTATCCTATATGATAGCCCTAGGGTCTCTATGAAAGTATGCAATTCTATTATCTCCACAATAGACATGTATGCTCCAGCTTGAGGGGAGTGTTCAGATAATTGTATTTCTCGATGCTTTATTTTATTTTATTTTACATATTTCTTCTATCTATCTTATGATATTTTCCCATAGGGCCTGTTTGGTTACTGGGTCGGACTGGATTGGGGTATCCTCATGTGAATAGTAACTGTTTGGAGGGTTGGAATGATAATTGTGATGTGATGTAACATTGATTATGTGTTATATGAACTTTTTTAATGATTATAATATGTTTTTTGTTAATAAGTGTATTTGAACATGGTTAAAAATCATTATGCCAAAGAAATTGTAAAGTCAATACAAGTAATCCCAACTCAGAAATGCAGGGTTGTAGTTAGGGGTATGCCAGGGTACCCCGATGTACCCTGGCAACCAAACAGGCCCATAGAGCTTTTATCCTATATAAGAGAGATCTAGGGATACCATGAATAAACAATTCGATTCCACACCTTACCACAAACATGATATGTGCATTTCCGTGTAGAGGCTCTACGGCAATGGTCGACATGTTCTATTCCATAGTACGATTAGAGGGAACACATGTGAGAAACTGTACACCACCTTCCCACCCCACCACCACCCCCCACCCCCAAACCCTAACAAATGAATAGGTAATGATCGATGGGATCCAATGTATCCCCAACGAGGAAGAGGCAAGTGTGGCAATGATTGATGGGATCCTATGTATCCCCAACAAGGGATAAGTGGCAAGTGTAAGGAAAAATCAGTCTACTGGTCGAAAAGATTAAGTGGCGGGCCTCAAATTTCAACAAAATTCCACAAAATTTCTCCAAAATTTCCATTTCTCTAGGTCACAGAAATCGAAATGCTATCTTATTTATTTTTCTAGGATTTCAGCGAAATGTCATCGAAATTGCATATCATTTCAGCGAAACATCAAAAATAAGGGAATCTACCTTTCACTTTCATCGACTTTGCATATATTAATGAATTTTTACTTATTCATTCCTCGATATGTTGAGTTGTTAGAGTGTTTTATATTGTTTGAATAAGTTTCTTTTACTTAGTTTTTAAAGTTTAGATCTAAATCCAAACCAATCAATTCGACACAAGATTTAAGAATTGGATTCAAGTTTTACCTGTAGAGATTTTTTTGTTCTTTTTTTATTTTGATATATAGTTTTAATTAGTAATTATTATAAGTGTCACCCCATTGTTATAGATAAGGTGATTATCATGGTTTTTGCTTCCAGTTTAACAGATAATTCTGACTATAGGCAACATGTTGCTCTACATATCAACATGTTATGATTATGACGATAATACTTCTTCAAAACTTATATTTAGAATTCTATTTTACAAATAAGTGTGCATTTTTATTTTACTTATTAACTTAAGAATATTGAAAACATTTATTTTGGGAAAAGTCAAGTTTGGAGTTATTTCCGAGATTTCCAATGATTCCACCAAAATTCTTTGAAATTTCTCTTTCTGAACTTTTTTTTGAAGCCAAGAATGAGGGATACACTCGAAGGTGTTCATCCAAAGATTTATTAAAAGGGGACAGAAAAGGGGAGAAGGTACAGGAAAACACTCAGAGTGCTAAACACATCAAGAGCTTAAAAGGCTTGACACCTGAACTTTTACATTTTCCAAGTAGAATCTTTACCCTGAGAAAAGAAGTGCGTTCCTGGCAAGCCAAATAGCCCAAAGCGTAGCCAGCGGCCACAGTAAATCACACCTTGCATGGTTGGAGGCCGCCACCAAGTTGCTGCAAAAAGCACCCACATAAGAGAGGACAAGCCAGCGCAAAGACGGGTTGTCTCAAAGAGGAGCCACCCGAGAATAGGAAAAGAAAAGGTGCTCCACAGTTTCAATCTCCGTGCCACAAATGAGGCACCAGTCAGAAATTGCTCCAAGTAGCCTGGAGCATCAGTCCCACGTCATGAGCCTCTTACGCATGAACAACCACAAAAAGAAGCCAATCTTCTCAGGTAGGTGTAGCCCCCAAAGGAAGGCGCAATCTCGCACTAAATCAGGCGAGAGGGAGGGGGGGGCCTAATGAAGTCCTTGTCACGCCAAACCCACTGATCACGTCCAGAAGAGGGGCTGGGGATGGTGGCGTCCCTCAGAAAGTCCAGAAGGCCCATGAAATCCTCCAGGCGTTGGTCAGAGAACTTCGAGCGGAAATGAGGCATCCGGTTGCCATTGTCCCAGCAAGCAGTGACCCGCACATCCGGATCCGAAATGAGAGTAAAAAGACGAGGGAAACGAGAAGCAAGGTCTCCCCGGTCAGTACAATTATCCCGCCAAAAGAGAAATCGCTCACCATTCCCAAGTACAGGACTAAAAAACTCCCCAAAGCCGGTGGTTACCTTGAGAATGCCTCTCCAAAAAAGAGAGGGCCTAGCCGTGTCCACAAGCAAATCGGGCGACGGCATCGTGCTGGTGATCGAATAAATTTGACGAAGGAGACGGGTGCAGAGGTTGTCGCTGGTACCCAAAATTCTAGTCACCCACTTCAGCAAAAGCGCCTCATTGAGGAAAGCCAGGCGGCGGACACCCAGGCCACCCTCACTTTTCTGCAGAGTGATGTCCTCCCAACCGACCAGATGCAAGCCCGTCCGAGCCTGATCACCCTTGCACCAAAGGAATCTTCGCATCAGCGCTTCAAGCCTCTTCCTAATGCCATACGGGAGCAGCCTCGTGGAGGAGTAATAGACAGGAATTGCTGAAAGGACAGACTTCAGGAGCACCAATCTGCCACCTTCAATCTCAGGCTCCCTCTGGTAATGTCGCCTCCTCCCAAGCATCGATGGTCGCCATCTTCCAAGCTGCCCTCCAACGGTGTCGCATATGGCAGCGTATCTCTGTCGCACCCCTCCAATCTCGACGCTCCTCGCTCCTCCCAGATGATGGTGCGCTCCTCATTATCCGCACAAGGCGGTGTGCCTTCTCTCCATGGAGGCGACACTCTCCAGGTTCCTCTAGCGGCAGGGTACTGGCACTCGCAGATCTAGGGGTTCTACCGCAAACCCTACCCCCGACGATCCCATGGAGAGCACCTTCCTCGCAGCGGCTCCCCCCCCCCATCGTCGACGAAGCATCCAGGTGGATGACTTCTCTTACGGTGATGCATCCTAGTGGAGAGCCCCTCCTTCTGTGATTCATTCTGGCGGAGCCGCTCCTCCTCTCGCAAGCAATCACCTCTCGGTGGCGCCCCATCTCCAGCAGGGGTGGCTATCTTTCAAAGGTAGGATTCCAAAGGGAACCCTAAATAAGGCTCATGGTCCTTTAAAAAAATGCCGCAAATTCCAAGCCCGAGTGAGTTGTTGGTTAATTAAAATGAGAAAGAGAATATTGGGCCCAAGTGGGCCAATATGAAAAAAAATGCTTTTTTAAAGGCGCGTACAAAAAAGAAAAAAAAAGGAAAAGTCGTACGAAAGTTTAAAAAGAATGCAGGAAAAGCCATAAAAAAGGGAAATGGCTTAAAAATGTTTAAAAATGATTCGAATGGCAAAAAAATTTGAAATGAGATCAAATTATCTTTTAGTTTCTCCCCATCTTCACTTGTCTTCTCCCAACTTGGTCAACGTCATTGTTTTCCGACTAAGTCTGGGAGATAGAGTCATAGGTCTGTTCTAGATTCAAATGTCATATTCTCCAGACCTGCCGGATTTCTTCAGACTCTACGATTCAGATATTCAGACTCAACGTCAGATTGGTTTCGAGTCTTCAGTTTCAGACACGCACATGTATGTGGTCTTCTTTTCAGAAGTGCACATGCATGCCATCATTGTTTGTGGTCCCCATCTTTTGTGTTTCGACCAGGGTCTTCATGTAATCCATGGGGGACTCTAGAGTAGAGATCTCATTCCCTATACCATGTGAGCTGGGGTTTTCAAGTGGTTTCATAAGGACTCCAAAGTAGAGATTCCACTCTCTGAGCCAAATGGGAGAGATCCAGTTCTCCGACGAAGAGACTTTCATACTCTATTCTCCAGTGTTCGTGAACTCCAAGACGAAATCCTTTCGAGGTTCCTATGAAAGAGAACCCACTTTAAGGTCCCTATGAGAGAGACCCATCTTCAGTGATCTGTGTATAGATAATTAGTGACGTCCTTAATTCGGTCCTTTCAGAGATGGAGCGGTTGTCCACATGTTGTAGCGGGCCAGAGTTCTCCATGTAGAGACTATTTTCAGTTGCAGTGACTCTGACAGGCGCATTATAGAGCACATGCTCTCCGACGAGGAGATTCAGTTTGACTCACACTCCAGCCCGTTCATCCTCCTCACCTACACAGCATGAGAACCAATATCCTTGACAGCAACCGGCAGTTGTACGCGTTGAGTTGATATTGTCTATAGTGTCTTGTATTGTGAGTTGAGATTTCTTTCTGTTTGTCCAAATTGAGCAGTACATGTTCCAGCTTGAGGGTGGGTATTGGAGTATTTGGTTATGCGTCACTTGAGTTGTAGATGGGTAAATCGATCACTTTACGATCTATTTACCTCATCCTATGGTTTAGTCCCACATCTACAGTCTGTGGGATGTGGAGACTCAGTGAGGGCTACATAAGAATCCCCTCACCCCCTGTATCCGGTGAGAAAGTTCAATAGACTATCAGCCCCTTGAGGCGTTCTCCCATTTCCCCTCCTAGTCTTCGAGGGACAGTTGTTCATCCCGTTCATTATGGAGGAGGGTTCCACGTTAAATCTCGTGTTCTTCAATATTTTTATCTTTATTTCTGATATGCTTCTGTATTCCTATTTTCTAACAATAAGTGACATTAGAAGGCCACTTGCGTAGCATGACATACGGGGCCCATGTCGAGCAAAATGACAAATTTTGTTGTAACAAATAAAAGAGAGCCTTCTGTGATAAGAAAATTCCTTTAAAGATTAAAGGAAAGTTTTACAAAGCAGCCGTGAGACCTGTTATACTTTATGGATCTGAATGTTGGCCTGTGAACCATAGACATGTGCAGAGAATGAATGTAGCAGAAATGAAAATGCTAAGGTGGATGTGTGGACACACACGTAAAGATCGGATTCGAAATGATGCAATCAGAAAGAAAGTTGGCGTAGCTTCGATCGAGGATAAGATGCGAGAAAACCGCTTAAGATGGTTTTGACATCTGCAAAGAAGATCAACTGATGCACTAGTTAGGAGATGCGAGTGTTGGCATGTTGAGCCGGCTAAGAGAGGGCGAGGACGGCCCAAGAAGTGTTGAAAAGAGACCATACGAAGGGATCTTAGTTTTGTGGATGTAAGCTTGGGATTGGCCCAAGATAGATCTGAATGGAGGCGAAGAATCCATGTAGCCGACCCTACTTAATTGTGGGAAAAGGCTTTGTTGTTGTTGTTGTAGTTGAGGTCATTTTTTTAAAAAAAAAGAGAGACCACGGGGTAACTAAAAAGGAGCGCTGACATTTGAGGTGATATTGGAATGAATCAGAACCCATGAAATAAAAAAAATATTTTTTTAATGGTCAACCAATAGATCGAGTGTTGGGATGTTAAGCCGATAAAGAGAGGGCGAGGACGACCCAAGAAGTGTTGGAAAGAAACTATACGAAAGGATCTTAGTTTTATGGATATAAGCTCGGGATTGACCCAAGATAGATCAGAATGGAAGCGAAGAATCCATGTAGCCGACCCTACTTAATTGTGGGAAAAGGCTTTGTTGTTGTTGTCGAAATAAAAGAGAGCCTAGCTAAAGAAGCGCCAAAAATCACAACAGTGGATAAATGAAACCACCAAACAGTGCTTGATCATCCAACATGCTACTCGACAGCAATACAATGAGTAACGGCTAGTAGTCGATAAAGTTGCTAACATGCTATACATTGTCGAATAATCTGACATGCCACTTGGTGCAATTTACTGACCATCTCCTTTGGAGTGGATGTTATCTCAGGGTAAGCAATCATTAGTAAACCATCTTACAGTCATATGTAATGAATGATCCGGCCCCCAATCAGCATCGATTCATCTATCAACTACTTTAGAGTCAACCTAGTCTCATGGTACCAAAATACCCAAAAAATCGAGCAATTGTTGTTGATTGACCAATTTCTCACAATCGAGAAGCCACTATTAATCGAATAATTAATCATAGGTTATATGTCAATGTACGGTCCAACCTACCGCTTAGTGCTCCATTCACTGACCAGCTGCTTCGGATTCGACTTCATCCCAATGCATTAATATAACCCAAAATCATGCAGCCGCTAGTAATCAAATAGTTGCTCCCAACTAAGTAACAACTAGTTGTCAATCACTTGCTTGCATGTTATACGGCAATAAAGGATGTGACTTGCTTGTTCCAAAGACCAACTATTTTTTAATGTCACATACTTTATTTGGGATTTTAATTATTGTTGAGTTATATATTCCAAGTTCGAAAATTATCTGAAAGTAAATCCTAGTTATACTCTACAAATCAAATTATAATTACCCATCAAAGAGAAGAGTTCAAGCTCCACAAATTAGCATTTTCCGAAGAAAATTTACTCCCAAATGATTATTACATGATGTGTTGAGATATTAGCTATCATTTATTACTTTCTTGTATTTTCTTTCTTGGAGAAGGCTTATAATTCTATCTCACATGAGATATTGTAGAGAGTTTTAAAGAAGAGACAAGTACATATCCTATACATTAACCTCATAAAGGATATGTATTGTAGGGTTTTATCTTGTGTAAGGATCTAGTTTGGGAAGACTGACTATTTTGACATCAACATTGGTTTACATCAAGGTTCAACTTTAAATCCATTTCTTTTTACTTTGATTATGGACAAGTTGATAAGTCGCATTCAAGATGAGATACCATAGTGTATGTTATTTGCTAATGATATTGCGTTGATTGATGAGACTAGAAACGGAGTAAATGAGAAGCTTGAGGTCCAGAGACATGCATTGGAAACTAAAGGATTTCATATAAGTAGGGCTAAGACTGAATATATTGAGTGCACTTTTGATGGAAGCAATGATGAAGGAATCGAGGTGAAGATAGGTGACGATAACATTCAAAAGAGAGATTCTTTTAGATACATGGGATCTCTTTTGCAACATGATGGGGAATTGATGGAGATGTTATAAATAGAATAAATGCATGCTGGATAAAGTGGAGAGGGGCCTTTGTTGTTTTCTGTGATAAAAAATCCCTTTAAAAATCACAGAAAGTTCTACAAAGCAGTTGTGAGACCTGTTATGCTCTATGGATCTGAATGTTGGCTTATGAACTATAGACATGTGCAGAAAATGGCAGTAGCATAAATAAAAATGCTAAGGTGGATGTGTGGACACGAGCGTAAAGATCCGATTCGGAATGATGCAATCATAAAGAAAGTTGGTGTAGCTTCGATCGAGGATAAGATGCGAGAAAACCGTTTAAAGTGGTTCGGCCATTTGCAAAGGAGGTCAGTTGATGCACCGGTTAGAAGATGCGAGTTTTGGGATGTTGAGCCGGCCAAGAGAGGACGAGGAAGTCCCAATAAGTGTTGGAATGACACTATACGAAGGGATCTTAACTTTTTGAATCTAAGCCCGAGAATGACCGAAGATAGATATGAATGAAGGCAAAGAATCCATGTAGACGACCCTACCTAATGTGGGAAAAGGTTTTATTGTTGTTGTTGTCCATCTTACGTAATATGCCCAACAAGTTTCTCCTCTATATAAAAGAACCCCAGGGCCTCATGAATAAGCAACTCATTCTTTTCTCTCCACATGGTATCAGAACGACGCTACTAGACTGGAGTTCTTGTACCCGTACCCTAACCCCACCTTCTACCCCCCTCTCTCCACTATGCGTGCCACCAGCAAGTTGTCGTTGCTCGGGACACCTTCGAGGGCCATGTCGTCGTTGGTTGTTGCACCTCCAGCAGCCCATTTTGTGTCCTGTTGCAGCACCGTCAAGCCCCTCTAGGGATTCCTTGTGCAACTACAGACCCCCTAGGACCCATGCATGTTGTTGCCAGGATCCGAAGCTCGGGAATGCAGGGAGGCTCATCGCAACCGGGTGGTTCTTTGCGGAGGGGGGTATCGTCGCTGAGGGGGGCCTCATCGCAGCGGGGGGGGAGGACTCTAGTTCGTCGGGGGATGAGGGTGTGGGTTCCCTCGTTGCGAAGGGACGTGAAGTGCTAGTGGAGAGTGGGGTCTCTGAGGGCGTTGGCGGTGGCTTGTTCGCTAGAGGTAGTTGCGTTGAAGTCGGCAAGGGGAAGCGGGTGGTATGCAGGGTGGTTGGGAGCCTGCGGGGTGGCGATGGCGAGGTGCATGGAGTTGGGAGGGCGAGGAGTGGGAGCTTGTTTCCCACAAGAAGCCGGGGAAGAGGTGCTTCCGTTGTGGGGCTAGGGGCATTCTGTCCTGTACCTCCGAGGTGTTTTTCCTGCGGGAGGGTGGGCCATCGTCGTACCACCTGCTGGTTTGGTTCCGTTCCTCATCCCACGGGTGTTGCGGTGCATGGCTCTGAAGGGCTTCCCATGCAACGTTTGTCCTATGTGATTGATGATCGACGGAGGTATCATAGTTTCGCGGCTGTGATTGCGGGAGATACGAAGGTTGTGGATGATACGAAGGTTGCGGGAGATGCGATGGTTGCAGATGTTGCGAAGGTCGACGTGCAAGACGTCGATACCCATGCGGTAATTAGGTACGCATTGCGTGGCTACATCTCTGTTGAGGCGCTGAAGGCACACCTGTTGGGATTCCTTGGCTCGTGGTTTACGGGGGACGTAGTGTCTCTAGATGCTCCTCGTTGCTGCGTGCGTGGCCTTTCCTCGGGACAGAGGGAGCGCCTTCTCCGAAGCGGCGGGTTGGGCGCTGTTTATTGGCGACCTCTTCGTTTTGCGGATGGAGCGGTTACAAATGTGGAGGTTTGCGTGGCGATGGTTCGTGGTATTCCTTTCTTGTCCCGATCGGATCACTTCTTGAGGCGGGCCCTTCGCCGGTGGGGTACGGTTCTGGCGGTGGTCGAGGACGGGTTAACGCCCGGCTCGGATCCGGAGGTCGCGCTTGTTTTGTTGGAGTACAACAAGGCGTTGCTGGCTGGTCCGGATGGTCCGGTCTTCTTCGCATCCTTGGATGTTGGCCGATTCAACTTCAGGGTGGAGATGCAAATCGTTGAACCACCTACTCCGCCGGAGGTCTCGATGTTGTCCGATGTCGCTTCGCCTTCTGCTTTGGCGATGGGGTTTCCGAGGGACGCGTTGCATGGATTGACGCGCGAGGACGATACGGTGCATCCTTCGGGGGTCTCTCCTCTGGTCATGTGCCTTCTCACTCAAAAATTCTCTTTGTCTGCTGAGGTGGCAAAGTTGGTACCTGCTCTCTCTTCACCGCCACTTTCTTTGGCTTCGGCTTCGGATCCCGGACTGCAGGATGCTTATTTGGATTCTTTGGCGATCGGACCCAGGGGGTTTCTAACCCCTTGGATACTCTTTTGTCGGGCGGTAGGGGCTTCTCGGTGCCCGTACCTTCTTGGTTTTTCTCAACTGCACTGGATCTCTCTGTCCCGACACCATGCTTGAATCTTTCTTCAACGGGTGGTTGGGCGCTTCCTCCTCGTGGGTCCTGGACCACGGCTACAGATACCCCCCCCCCCGAGTCGTCGCACGGCTCCAGCGCTCCCGTGTCATCTGTTGGGGGCTCGTCGTGCAATTCCACTTCGCCCTCCGCCAGCGCTCACCCGGCCTTGGTCACCGACCTGAGGGAGAATTCTTGTGGCGCTATAACGTCTGTTGCTCTTTCGCCCCACCATGGGGTGCCTGCTGATGCTCATCCTGTTGAAGGGTTTGCTGACAAGAGATCCGATAAGAGATACAGGCAACGGAGTAGATCTCGACTTGCGCTCTCCAAGCCTCAGACATGCTCAGCTCTGAAAGCATCCATCGCGGAGGCCTCTGGAGTGATCCGCATTCAGGGGCAGCGATCTTGTTCTAGATGAAGATTCTCTCCTGGAACGTTCGGGGGCTTGGGGATCTGGACAAGAGGATCCTTGGCTCGCGCTTCATTGAGTGGTGTTGTGATGTGGTAATGCTGCAGGAGACGAAGCTCTAATCCTTTTCTGACGTTGTGTGGAAGTCTTTTGGTGTTGGAGGAATTGATGAGTTCAGAGCTCTGGATGTCGTAGGTGCATCTGGAGGGTTGCTGGTAGCCTGGAGATCATCGGTCTTGGCGTTTAGCTCGGTGCTGCGCGGGAGACATGTCCTCTCGGTTCTCTTGGTATGTGTTGATTCCTCTACGCCACTTGCGGTCTCGTGTGTTTACGGGCCTTGTTGTCATATTTTACGAAGGGAGCTGTGGGAGGACCTTCACGAGGCGGGGAGAGCCTTCGAGGGTATCCCGTGGCTCATAGGGGGCGATTTCAATGTTACTCTTCGAACAGCGGACAGATCACGTTACAGGGATGGTCAGGACCCGAGCTCTGATGATTTTGCTGACGTCGTTGACTCATTGGCCCTGGAGGTTATGGATGCGGGGGATTTGGCATACATTTGGAGGAGTTCCAACTCTCACTCGCAAATTGATAGATTTTTGGCTTCGGCCAAGCTTCTTGATTGTTCCGCACTCTCTTCCGTGGTGGCTCGCCCACGGGCCTTGTACGACCACTCACCAATCCTTTGGAATTCCGGTGATCCCCCTAAACAGAGGGGTCTCTTTAGATACGAGAAGTGTTGGCTGCTGGAGGAAAATTTTAGAGAATTGGTTGTTTCACACTGGTCCAATGTGGAGGTCTCTGGTTCGGCTGTGTCTAGGTTTGTTCAGAAGCTCGGATCCCTGCGCGCAAGGCTGGGCTCCTTCAAGAAGGATTCCAAGGCTGTCAGATGTGCTACTAGGCTGGAGGCTGAGGAGGTGGTTAGCAGACTTGATGCTCAGGAGGATCTTAGGGAGTTATCGGAGGATGAGTTGGCCACTCGTTCACTTGCCCAAAATTTAATCGCGTCTGAGGACCGTAAACGTGTCACTGAATGGACGCAAAGTTCAAGGAGTGCTTGGATTAGAGAGGGGGATGCTAACACGGCGTTTTTCCATCGCATTGCCAGCGGGAGGCGTGTATCTAATGCCATGAGATCGATAACGGTCAATGATGTGCACGTGGATGGTGACAGAGAAATGGGGAAAGCGATTGTCGACCACTTTAAGGATTTCTCGGCGAGGACTATTCCCATGCTTTGGAGATGGACGGGGCTCGGGGCTGCATCTTTGCCGACCTCGATATGCGCGGAGCTGACACAGGATGCCTCCTTGGAGGAAGTTAAGAGTGCGGTTTGGAACTTGAACGCAGATGGGGCTCCGGGCTCTGACGGTTTCCCGATGGCTTTCTACAGAGATTTTTGGGATCTCGTTGGCACTGAGATTCTGGGCCTTATCTCCAAGTTTTGTGAGGGCAATGCTGGCTTCGAAAGGATAAATAAATCCCTGCTCATTCTCCTTCCTAAGTCCGTGCCGGCGGATTGTATCGAGGACTTCCGCCCCATTGCTCTCTCTAACGCACTCTACCTAATTGTGGCGAAGGTGTTCGTCGTGCGGCTCAGTCGAGTGCTTGAGTCTATTGTGTCCCCGCTCCAGTCTGCTTTTATACATGGTAGGCAAATCTCGGACTGTCTTACTCTTGCATCGAAATTATTGCGGATTGGAGGAGAAGGGACAAGCAGGTTGTTTTATGGAAAGTAGACTTTGCAAAGGTTTATGATAGTTTAGATTGGAAGTTACTTTGGTCGGTCTTGCGAAGAAGGGGATTCCCGGACCAATGGATATCTTGGATGAAACGTTGCGTGACGACATCCTCTTTCTCAGTCATGGTGAATGGCCGCCCGGAGGGTGGCTTTTTTCAGCCACGTAGGGGCGTGCGTCAAGGTTGTCCCCTTGCTCCCCTTCTGTTTGTCATTGTTGCGGATGTCCTGGCACGCATTGTGCACTGTGTGATTGATTGCGGTTTCTCGGCCGGTTACTCCAAGGATGCCTTGCTGATCCCGCTATTGCAGTACGCAGATGATACTATCTTCTTCACTGATGGGGGCGTGACGGAGGCTTCGGGCATGTCTGTGGACCTGGATCTTTTCAGTGAACTATCCGGTCTCTTCAAGAATGCAGATAAATCAAAGATCATTCCGTTCGACCTCTCTGTGGAGGAGGCTGACGCTTGTGGTCAGGCTTTAGGATCGGAGTGTGGCTCCCTTCTGATTGACTATCTTGGGATGCCCCTGACGGTGGGAAGAACGAAACAACGGGATTGGCTCAAGGTGGTTGAGAAGCTTGAAGTGAGGCTGGCAGGATGGAAGTCGGCCATTCTCTCCAGAGGGGGCGTTTGGTCCTGTTAAAGGCGGTTCTTTCCTCAATCCATGTTTACTTCTTGTCCAATCACCGCTTGCCGAAGGGGATACGGAACCGTCTTGAGAAGCTAATGCGTAGATTCTTATGGGACAAGCATGGGGAAGAATCGGGGGGGATTCACCTTGTTGAGTGGGATGAGATTGTACTCCCCAAGAAGGCAGGGGGGCTGGGGGTCCGGAGGTTGGATTAAATGAACGAGGCTTTGCTTCTTAAATGGACAAGCAGAGTATAGGGCCCTGGGGAGGACCTCTGTAGCAACATTCTGCGTAAAATTTATGGTGTTCGTGGTGCGCCCTCGAGCCCTAGTACCAGTGTGGGATCTCATATGCCATTCTGGAAGGGGTTGGTGGAGGTCTTCTCCTGACATATCTCTCTGTTTAGGCCGGTTCTTGGCAATGGCGAAACCTTCGCCTTCTGGACTGATGATTGGACTGGGGGGGGCATTGTACACACGGTCCCCTCGCCTTTATGCTCTAGCGGTTGATAAGGAGGCGTCAGTTGCATCTTGTTAGTCGGATGGTAATTGGTTCCCTGCCTTTTCCTCTAATTTCTCGGACCAGAGACTCGAGGAATTTCTTTTGATGCTGGATTCTATCAAAGAGCTGGGCTGTCCCTCGGCGGGGAGAGATCATTGGGGATGGCGTATGGGCCCTTTTTTGGTTAGGAAGGCATTTGGGGCGATTTGCAGGCCTCCCCCTTCGCGCTCGGAGGAGCTGGTGCGTGACTGCGCCTTTTTTGGAGCCTCGGACTTCCTGAGCTGATTGGTTTTTTCCTGTGGTTGTTCCGTAGGCAAAGGTTGATGACGAGGGACCGGTGTGTTAAACTTCTAGGCTCCGTCTCTGACAGGTGCCTCTTGCGCGAGGAGGCGGTTGAGTCCCTTGAACATCTGTTCTTCAAGTTCCCTAAAACGATTTTGGTTTGGGGTGAGGCGAGGATGGCTTGGTTATGCACGGCGGACTTGGCCTCCTTTTGCAGCTCGTTGATTGCTAATATGAACAGAGTACGGAGGGAGCTCCTCGGTCCCGTTTCCATCCTGTGGGCCCTATGGCTGGGCAGGAATGCGGTCCTCTTTTCCGGGCAGAGATTCTACAAGGAAAATGTGGGGATACAGTCTGCTACGTTGGTTGATGAGTGGGATATTTAGTTGTTTGTCTTTGTTCCTGTTACCTTGTCTTCCCCCGCTTTATTAAATAAATAATATTTGGGGCGAACACCAACGAGTGTTTCCCCCTGTTTTTGGCTTAAAAAAAGGATCCATGGGGACGTTCTCATGCACTGTTGATGAATACTCATTCATCACTCTTTATTCTTTTATTTTAGCTATTTATCTTGGCAAAACAGCATGTAGATAGTTGTAAATACAATAAATTACCAAAATGCATGCTATTGTTAATATTCAATAATTAGTATGTTTCTGTGTAAAAATAAAAGAATAAAGAAATAAAGAAAAAGGAGATATTTAGAATAAATATCGAGTGACCCGAACCCAAGGGAGGGCCAAGCAGTGGCCTGACCGCAAAATAAAACAAGTAGGGAGAGATAGGGCCATTCACCTTGCACATACACCCTCCTTCATGTATATATTTTATTTTCATAAAAATAAAAAAATAAAAATGTATTTTTATTAATTTGTATAAATTTATAAAAATAAAATAAAAATTAGAAAAATAAAAATAAAAAGAAAAAGAAAAATAATTTCTCTTTCCACATTGTACATGTACCATGTATATATGTATTTATCACTATTTATTTCACTTTTTGTAATAATTAATAAAAATCAAATAAAAATTATTTTATACTCTAAATTTTATGTTGTAAATAAATAAAATATCAAATTAGAGTATTTGTACAAAAATAGAATAATAAAAATAAAAATATAAAATACATAGGGCGGCCGATACGAAGTGACACCTGTATATAATATAATATAATGTATATACCATAATTTACTTTTCAAAAAAATAAAAAAATAGTTTGAAAATAAATAAACATTTTTTTATTTTGTAAATATTTTCAAATAAAATTGTTTTCTATTTTTTATTTAATTCATAAATATTTTTTACTGTCTGAATTCTGATTGGTCCACGGGGGATTGTTGACCCCCGATCAACTCCCCCCCTGGACCACCTCTCACCCGGATCCGATTCCCTGCCCGATTTCTCAAAATATCCCCGAATCGATCCGACCTCTATCTTCTCCAATCCAGGGCTCCGATTATCGAGGATTGGTCCATGACCCTCGCCCGACATCATCTTTAGGTATCCGCTCCTCGATCCGCGTGCTTCACTCCCATCTTTATCGGACCTTGCATCGTATATAATCCACGGGAGTCGCCATTTTCACGCATCTTTGGCCATCACCTTCAGCTCCTGACCTCCATTCCCCTTCCTTGAGTGACAGCTAGAGCGGGGGAGTGTTGCAGCGAGCGACCGAGGCATCTAGCCTCAGATCCAGCGAGCCCTCTCGCTGTGCTCCGCCACCGGCGAGTCTGAGCCTCTGGAGACGTCGCTCCATTGAGGCGAAGATCCCCAGAGATCCACGACCTCCAACCTAAACGAACTCCTCCATCAGGTAGCGTAGCTAGCCAATAGTTAGCTTTGATTTGCGAATTTTAGATTTCCGGCCAGAAGCCTTCATCGGCCAGTTCTCCGTTCTTCGATCACCCATCTGTCACTCCGACCATCCCATCATCTCCACGAGACCTCGCTCCACCTTCTTCGCCCTTTCATTCCCCCTGGTTCGCCCCGGAACAGGTCCCTGACTCTCCTCTGTCGTCGCCTCGCCGGAGAGCATCGCTCCGCCTCGCCCCGTCAACCCCTTCGCCCGCTAACGGGTCGAGGCACTTTGCCCTCGACCCAGCAATCTTCCTGTGCATGTTTGACAGAAGAAGGACCTCATCTGGAGGTCCAACACCCGAGCACAGGAGCTCCATGTGCTTTAGCGTCGCCGGGGTACTCCAGGATCTCCCGGCCTCATCGGAGCCCCCTATTCGTTGCGGACCATCTCCAGCGTCGTTCGCCCAACAAAGCAGCATCGGAGGAGCTCCCAGCCGCGCGTATCGGCCGTTCGAAGTTCGTCGGCGACGAGTTCTTTGCCGCTCATCCAGGACCCTCCTCCGCTGTCCGATCGAGCTCCTCTGCCAGGTCTAATTTCAGCCATCCATCTACGGGGAGCTCGCATCCGTTTGATCCATCTAAGGATCGAGCCCCAGCCGTCCATCGCTGAACCATTGTCCACCGTTCCCAGCCGTTCGGTCTTAAGTGGATGATGCTAGACCGTTGGATCGCCCAATGATAATAAGGGTAATTTACACTTAGGCCCTCCTTAGTTTTGCATTTATTTAGTAGTCTTGTAAATACTTTTAGCAAGGTTGCAAAAGTCGGTAGTCGGTACTCGGTCGATTGGGTCACTGACTAAGGATTAATCGGCAGTCGGGCGACTAATCGGATTTAGTCGGACTTTAATCGACTTTGAATTTTATAATTATTTTAAATATATAACTCATTTTTATACATATATTTACATAGATTTTGTACATTTATATACTACCATAATAAAATAAAAGAAAATATTGAATTTAAGTAAAATATTAGGCATATTATACTAAGTTTGCTTATAAAAAAAGTAAAACATTAAAAAAATACGGTATCTCCGAGTGAAAATTGGTCGATTAGTGTACCTAGTCGGAATTAGTCGGTACTCGGTCGGCCACCCCACTGACTAGACTAGTCGGACCTACTAATCGGGCCAGTCGGGCGACTTTTACAACACTGACTTTTAGAAGTTATTTTTATGTTGGACAATTTGCACTTAAAACCTCGTGTGTGTTTTTGAATAATAACGAGGGGTAGCCCTCCCAAGATGGGAGTCACCACAACAAAATTTCATTAATTAGCGGGAAAGTACATCAGCTGGAAACCCAGAAATTGTACAGAGCGTTACACTAAGCTACAACATTTTCATAGTAGAACCGCTGCCCCTTGAAGATGACATCATTCCTGCCGAGCCAAATAGCCCACAGCGCGGCAAAAGTCCGGGAGACATCACCGGAGGATCCAAGCCCCATCGCCCGAATAGATCTCCAAAACAGATCTGCACAGGATGCATGTACCCACGGCAGCCACAAAGAATCCCACACATTTGCCGAAGTCCTGCAGCCGAAGAAGATGTGATCCGCATCTTCCACACCACCCTCACATCTGTTGCATTCGATGTCCGTCACGCCCAGCAGTCTACCCCTTCTCACTTTGTCACATAGCCGATCTCTCCTTAAACACCACAGGAACACCTTAACCCGAGTAGGAATCTTTGTTGCCCAGATCATCTTCATATCCGCACATAGAGCCTCATCTCGGTCCATCACACTTCCGCACAACTTCCTATATGCAATCTTTACCGAGAACTTACCGTCTGCCCACTCAAAGTGATCAGGCTCGCCCGACATCTTCCCGGCAGAGGGAATCTCCGTAAGCAGCCGCAAATAATCCTGCAATCTCTGATTCGAGAGAGCCGCCAGAAACCTCGGTGCCCACGATCCAGAGTCGACCACCTCCGCCACCAGCGCCCCCTTGTCAACGGCAAGCGCCATCAGCCTAGGGAAGCGGATCGCCAGCACCCCCTCTCCCGTCCAATCATCCTGCCAAAATCTGAACCGGAGACCATTCTCCAACCTCGGGCGAAGGAAGGCCCTGAGCCCCGGAATCACGGCACGGATCCCGCTCCACAACGAAGACTCATGACGCTTTCTTGCAGCCACCAACTCTCCCGAGACCCCATAGATCGCCCTCAACAACCGCAACACCAGCGAGTCGGAAGAACCCCAAAGACGCACCACCCATTTGGCTAACAAGGCCTTATTCATTGATTCCACATCCCCGACTCCCAGGCCACCCTCCGAAACCGGTACAACAAGATCCTTCCAAGCCACCAAGTGCAATCCCCTCTTTGCCTGCCTCCCATCTGACCAGAAAAAGGATCTCATCAACGACTCCACCTTCCTTTTGACCCCAACAGGCATTAGACGGGTCGAGAAGAAAAAGATCGGAATGGCGGAGAGGACGTGCTTCAGCAATGTAAGCTTTCCACCCTTGAACAGAGTTGTAGCCTTCTATACCTGCAACCGCTCCTCCATTCTACGAAGAACATAGTCCCAATCAGACTTCTGCAGCCTAGCGTCAACCAAAGGCAATCCCAAGTAAGTGATCGGCAGGCGCCCCAGAGGGCAACCTGCCCAAGCGGCTAACCTGTTACTCACCTCATCCTGCATCCCAATGGTAACCAGAATCGACTTCTGTCTGTTAATCTGCAAGCCAGATAGGCAACCAAACATGTCCACCAATACAGCCGCATTGTGGTTCTGCTCCTCCGTCCCCCTCAAGATCAGCGTGTCATCCGCATACTGCAGCACCGGAACCCCAATCTGAACCCCTCGCACCAGCTCTCTTCAACCGCCCTCGGGAACAATACCGTCACGCAATCCGCCACCAACATAAAGAGCAGGGGAGCTAGGGGGCAACCTTGACGCACCCCCCTCTGTGGTTGAAACCATCCTCCCTCTGGTCCGCCATTAACCAACACAAAGCAGGAGCAAGTAGTGACACATCTCTTAACCCAAGCAATCCACCTTTCTGGAAATCCCCTTTTCTGCAACGTTACCCACAAGAATTTCCAACTGACAAAATCATAGGCCTTGGCATAATCAATCTTCCAAATAGCCCCTTTCTTCCTTGACCTTTTTCCATTCACGAGTGATTTCCGAGGCGGTCACGATTCCTTCTGCCATACATCTGCCAGGAATGAACGCAGATTGTGCTGGTAAGATCATGCAAGACAAAACATCTCTAAGTCTGCTCGCCAACACCTTGGCCACAATGAGATAAATGCCATTAGAGATCGAAATAGGCATGTAATTTCCAATCTCTACAGGGTTCTCTTTCTTCGACAATAGAAAGATCAATGCCCTGTTAACCTTCTCAAAACCCATGTTTCCATCCCTGAATTCATTCAGAACCTCCAAAATGTCGCCCTTCAGCAGGTCCCAGAACTCCCTGAAGGAGATAGAGAAGCCATCCCGGCCCGGAGCCCATCCACATTCAACTCCCAAATGGCCCTACGCACCTCCTCCTCCGTAAATTCTGCCACCAGCTGTTTAACTTTTGAAGTTTTATAAATAAGAATTACAATTATGCCCCTGTGTGTCTGACTCACGTGTCGAACGCGTGCTATTCTGGGATTTTTGCATACTTGGCCCTAGACTTTTTATGCTTGTTAATCTTTGGCCCCTGGAGCTTATTTTCTTTACACTTAGGTCCCTGTATGTTCTGTGTGTCTGATAGGCTTGAATAAAATAGTAAATCTTGTCCAAAAATTATGAGATTTTGAAACATGGCTCCTGATATGTTCTATCTAATTTGAAAAATCAACTAAAAATATTAAAAACCCTCTAAAAATCCAAAAAAAAATATCCTGTGCTTGTCTTTGTGTGTTTTTGCTTCTGTCTGAATTTCATTGCATTTGGACTTATAATAACCTAAAAACTGAAAAACACTAAAAAACTTAGAAAAAATATTTAAATTTCTAAAAAAATCAAAAAAATGCAATTTTAGTTTTGTAGTTAGCATTTTATTTCCAGTTTCTCATAAAATTATTGCTTGAATTTTATAGGCTATTTAGATATTTTTGAATAGCCTTTAGATTTTGGCTGCACAGTAGCTTGTATTTCTCAACTTATTTCATTTTTATAAAATCAACTAAAAATCATAAAAATCTGAGAAAAATACCAAAACATCTGAATATTTGCAAAATCCAAAAATATTTTTATTTTAATTTTCTGACTTGGTTTAGTGTGTCGAATAATTGTTGGTTTGTGCATTTCGCTGAAATTTCGTTGTCGACGTCCCATGCACCTAATGTCGTCGTCCATGTCACTATGAGGACACATGTTATCAGAAGCATGGATACTATACATCTGCTCGCGTGACCGAGTAGATAAGCCTCCAAACAATTCTCCTCAGGCAGATCCATGCCTTGATAATCTTGTCTCCTATCTGATGGAGATAATGACTCCTGTTACCAGCACCACTACAAGTTCACCATGTGTTGCAGTCGTTGCTAGAGCCTCTTCGAGCTCCTCATGTATAGCCTATGCTTTTATCGGTTGTAGCCAAGAGGATATCACAGAGTGGATCATGGATTCCGGTGCTTCTCACCATCTATGAGGAGGTAGAGCACAATTTAGTCCCTACAGATCTATATCCATGGTAAATGAGTCATCATTACGAACGTGATTTACTTACCTATCACTGGAAAGGGGAAGCTGCATTTGACGCCATCCATGCTCCTGCAGAATGAATTATATGCCCATGACTTTCAGATGAATTTGCTCTCTATTAGTCATATCACGAAGGATCTGCATTACTATGCCATTTTTGACCCCTCTTCTCTTGTATTTCAAGACATACTCACTAGCAGGATGATTAGATGTGGTCGTGAGCAACGAGGGCTCACAGACTGGTCCAGACTCCTCACGCAGGTGCCTCAACTACTCTCACTGGATTAGTCCCACCATACTTGTGGCATATTCAATTTGGTCACCTTCCTCTTGTCATGTCCTCCCATAGATTTCCATGCACTCTTCCTTCCAGTACGAGGCTTGCTGGCTTGGGAAGCATCACTGCTCTTCTTTCCATGGTCATCGGAGTCGTAGCAGTAATCAGTTATTTGAGCTTGTTCGCTTAGATATCTGGGGTCCAGTCATGTTTCTGATCACTAAGGACATCGTTTTTATCTTGTTGTAGATGACTACTCTAGACTTTCTTGGATCTTCTTCTTAAAAAACAAGCTTGAAGTTGGGTCTATCATTAAATCAACTATTAATAAAATAAATAATATTTTCTTTGGATTGTCAGGATTTTACGCCCTGACAATGCTTTAGATTTGTGCACATTATGGCTATTTGAGTCCTTCACGTCTCTTGGCATCGTACACCAGACCTAGTATGCCTACACATCTCAGCAAAATGGTATTGTCAAACGCAAACACCATCATTTATTTGATGTGACCAAGACCTTTTGATCCAAAGTCGTGTTCCTCACTCTTTTTGGGCTGATGCAATTCCAACTACTTGTTACTTGGTGAACCACATGCCATCTTCTAATTGAAGAGAAAAGATACTTTTCTCGATTGCATTTCCCGATAAGGACATGTTCTCCCTTACACATCGAGTGTTAGGCTATGGTGCCTTAGTTCACAATTTGATGCATGGTCGTGACTGACAAGCATGGTTTTAAAAAATGTGAGGCGGATCGATGCGGTTTTCCTTTGACGAGGTGAAGCGTAAGCCTTAAGGTGGTCAAGGTGTAATCCTCGAATTATATAGAAAAATATACATAAAATACAATTAAGCATAATTATATATATTTATAAAATCATAAATTTAGATATTCCCCAACATATTCACCATATATGCTATGAGCATGAGAATATATAATATTCTTTGCATGACTTACTTCAAATCCTAATTCGTATCATGGCCTCAAATTTCAGCGAAATTCGGTCGAATTTCTGTCGAATATCGATATCCAGTCGAAATCGAAATTCGATCGAAATGACCGAAATGACCGAAATATGGGGGTCCTAGTACAAAAAATGACCGAAATTCCGATTGAAATTCCACCGAAATTCCATAGAAATTATGTTTTGGTCGATACCGAAATGGTAACCAAAACCGACATTTAAGGCCTTGATTCGTATTGTCATCCATATACAATGCAAAGCTTATTATGACCTCCATTAATGTTGGTGGGTGAAGTTCTTGTCGATATATAACACTTTCCTTTACAGTGTCTCGTCTCGAAATGAATGTTTTATATGAAAATACTTTTTTAAATATAGAATAAATATAGGGTAAAACGGAGATGCTCCCTTGGGGGGGGGCTAACTTGGCTCCCCCTGCCCCATTCTTCGTATTTTTATTTTTATTTTTTAGGAAAATGCTTCTGTGGATTTTCATAACTTTTTTGAGGAAAAAGAGGATGTAGTCCCAGAATTGGAGCCCACCGCAAAATTATTCATTCAAATAGAGAAACCGATTACGGGTACGCTACATAGTTACATCAGAACCAAAAACAGCGAGAACAGAATTACATGTTTTGCCACATGTTATAAATAGAAATATAGAAGCAGAATCAGAGAAAAATATTTAAATAAGAAGAACGAGGAATTTTTTACGTGGAACCCTACTCCCTAAGGAGTGGGACGAAATCACGGGAGAAGGCCTCAAAGGGCCATATGTTGCATTCAACTTTCTCAATGGATACAGGAGGTCTGGGGCTCCTTATATAGCCTTCATAGAGCCTCCAAGTCCCACCACTGGTAAATGTGGGACTAAGCACATGGATGGGGTAAACTGATCCTGGAGGGATCCAATTACCCTCCTATTACATAAGTGGCACACAACCAAATACTCCAACACTCCCCCTTAAGCCGGAGCATGCAATGCTCAGCTTAAACAAACAGAAAGAAACTCAACTCACGCTACATGACACTATAGACAATATCAACTCAACATGCACAACTGTCGGCCGTTGTCGAGGACATTGCTTCTCATGTCGTGTAGGTGAGGAGGACGAACGAACTGTAGTGTGAGTCAATTGAATCTCCTTGTCGAAGATCATGTGCTCTGTATTACGCATGTTAGAGTCCCTGCAACTATAATGAGTCTCCTAGTCGAAGTACTCTGGCCCGTCACAATATGTGGACAATTTCTCCATCTCTAAAAAAGGATCGAACTGAAAAGGCTGTGGAGTGCAATCCTCGTCAGAGTCCACGATCACTGGAGAATGGAGTCATAAATAGCCTCCTCGTCGAAGAACTGGGCATCTCCCATCTAGCACAGAGAATGGTACTCTACTTTGGAGTTCCTATAATACCACATGAAAACACTTGCCCACATGACATAGGGAATGGTCCTCTACTCTGGAGTCCCTATGGCTCACATGAAAACTCTGGTCGAAACAACAAGAATAATGGGGACCACGACAAATGATGGCATACATATGCACCTCTGAAAAGAAGACCGCATACACATGCGTGTCTCAACTAAAAACTCGGAACCAATCGTCGAGTCTAAACATCTGGTCATCTGTAGAGTCTGAAAACCGGCTGGTCTGGAGAATCTGACATATCAATAGACATGTAACTCTACATAATACTCTCCCTTTCTCCCATACTGGTCGGAAAATCAACATGGACCAAGTCGGGAGAAGACAAGATAATATGGGGAAAAACAAAACAATAAGCGGAACTCGCATTTTTTTTTTGCTTTTTCTCTCTTTTTTTGCAATTTTTTTCTTGGCTATTTTCCTTCCCTTTTTTTAATAGCCAACTCATCTCTCATTTTTTTGTAGATAAGTCGTTCACCATTTTTTTACGGCTTTTCAAATCATTTTTAATTTTTTTTTGCAAATATGCATATGGCTTTTCTTTTGTATGCGCCTTTTTAAAAAAAATATCTTGGCCCAGTTGGGTCCAATCTTTGTACCCCCCCTGTTTATGAGAACGCTCCCTCCCACCCTTTTTTTAACGATAGGCACCTCTCCCCTTTTTTCTCTTCATTCATTCATCGTTTTTTTAAGAACTACCGTCATCCCACTTGGGCTCTTACATCACAAGCATGCTTAGGGCATTTTTAGGGTTCCCGATGGAGCCCTCTCTCTCATCACTTTCCGCCCCCAATGGGGCTTATCTGATGTTGTCTCTGTCGCATGACATATTGAAGAGCCTAGATCGAAGGAGCACTGTTGCCGCAAGGCTACGCATTTGGAAGAATCGCCTGCAGCTCGCTCCGCCTGCGCGCGGAGCTGGTGCCATGGGAGAAGTTTGTTGGGAGTGGGGGCGCTAAAGCATGTGTCGCCTATACGAGGGTGGTGGCCCCTGTCTGAAGGATGTTGTTGGGTTGTCGCCGCCCAATGTTGTGGGAGAACCCTCGCTGGATGCGGGAGTTCGGAAGGATGGTGCCGCTGCCTGGACTCGATGGAGAGGCGCGATGCAACAGAGTATGGCAGCAGAGCCACCATTGGATCATGCACATCGAGGTGCGCTTCACAAAAGATGAGGAAGGGAGCCCAAGCCTGCATGCTTGGTAGCCCTGGCCAACGGGCTGGGGGCCCGCCCGCCCAGCCTGCTCATGGGTCGGGCTTGGGCTTCAGGATTTAAGCATGGGCCGGCCCGGCCCGCAAAAAATAAAAAATATATAAATATATGTCAAATTATACATGTATTAATATGATATGCTTTAAGTTTTTCATTTGTGACACTAGTTTTAAATAAAAATTCAATAGTTTACATGTCAAGTAACATGTAAACTACGTATATTAGTTATATAAAGTATAGTTGGTATTAATAAAATCATTTATATGTATTAAATAGCATTAAAAAATCAATGAAAAGGGACCAAAATGGGCCATGGGCCGGCCCATGGGCGGGCTTTGGACAGAAGTTTTTTAACATCGGCCCGTTCGGCCCGGCACATGGGCCGGCCCGGCCTGCAATTTGGTCGGTCTAATGCTTGGAGACTCATGTGTACCACCTGAGCGTGGTTGCGACCTGGAGGTGCCATACGAGAGACATCGCACTACCAGCAGGGGGTATGAGATCTAACATTGGGGGTGTGCGGCACCGTGACGTTTGGGTTCTGCCAGGAGGAACCACACCCCTAACCTAGGGTTCCCCATGGGGATGGATCTGGAGGAAGAAATTGCTACAGATCTCATCAACGAAAGGAGGGAAACCCCATGTCGACCCCTCAGGATCCGGGTACCCGTTTACGCGCAATTCGCAAGATATCATTCACAATTATATCGCACAAGTTGTAAAAATAAAGGGAAAATTTTTTCGCGACTATGACATTCATTCTCAACACATGACCACAAGTAAAAGAGACAATATGGCACCAAAATTCTTTTCATTAATATTCATATCAGTTTACAACGTAAACAAAGATCTTCCATTACATCATATATCCCCAAAGTGTAATACAAAAGAGATAGCATTTACATCATTATTTGAACAAAAACTGAGACAAGGAATTCATACCGTCTCGTATATACTCTGTCTCCTGGAAGCATATAGCTACTGAGCGGCTACTGAACTGCAGGCTGTTTGCCTGCCACACACAATAGGAAGAAAAGGCGTCAGCGGTTGCTGGTACCTCCCAAAAACTGATATAAATTAACGGGCATTTATTATTTACAAGAGAAACAAGTAGAAAGGCGAGAGCAACTCAAATTAAGATTAAATTCTACTTGCAAATGAAAACGGTTTTTCAGGTTACTTGTAAGCATCTCAAATGTTCGTAATGCATTTCTAATGACTTTCCCTTGAACCCGGCATTTCCCATATGTAACATTATTTCGATAGCAGTTGCGTACTCATGAGTGTGTGAGGGGGAATGCATATATCATTTTCCTTAGAGATCATGTTGGTTAGTGAAAGAATGGAAAAGTTGAGATTGTAGAGATCTATTAATTTATTTAAATTCTTGGGTAGAGAGAATGGTCTTTTGATCTTAACTTCTCAATTCCTCAACCTTCAATGTTTCAGATATAACTCCAGATGTTGTAGATGTAGATATGGATGATCTAGATATAGAATCGCCAAGTCTGTTTGGCGAAGTAACTCAAGCGGTGAAGAAGCCTGCAAATGGCTCTTCCGTCTCGCCCTCTAATTGGAAGCGCGGTCCAATAGAGGGATAGGTCTATTCTCCAACTACGCCACTGAGACGGGTGAGAGAGACTCCCTAGAAAAGTCGCTCTAGAAAAACAGCCCGACTAGTACGGGCAGACGAGCTCGTACGTAAAAACTGAAAACCAAGGATCCCCCGCCTGGGTATCCTAAAAGACAGGGTCAACGGAACTGGTCTAAAGTCAGGATCCCAACGAGGCGTAAAAACACTGCGAGCTCGCGTAAAAACCGTGTAAAAGACTGGAATCCTAGACCCGCGCACTTGGCGGCCGCTGCCCTAACTGGGCTTCCTTTCCTCCGCCCAGGTGAGAGTCACCGCGCCCTCGCACGATCATGGTAAAGATCACCATGATCGGCACTATTAATTGAAATGAATTCAAAAAATCAGCCCACTTATTTAGTTAATCAATCCTTTCACCCTCTTCTCTGTGTTTATCCTTTTAGATCTAGGTACTTGGTAACCACTTATGTATATATCCCAACACCCTTGATCTTTTTTTATTAAAAGTTGGCACTATTGAGAGTTAAGCAATATAATTGTCTAGAAATTTCCAAAATGTTGATACTTATACTAATGGAAGTAGATAACTAAGTTTACACAGACTTTTGAACGCAAGTGGGGTCCAGCCATAGCTCTTATTTATATTATTACGTACCGACTTTAAGTTGTTTCCTATTTGCTGTATGAACTCACCTCTCTTACTAGAAAATGATCCTAGTTTTAATGAGGAAAAGAGGTTGCCAATATATATATATATATATATGTTTATACATATAAGAACATTAACTGGTACCCAATGTCCCCTAATTCATAGAGGTCTTATTGTATGTAGGTTCATGAAAGGTCATATACCAGAACTAGTCGTTACAAGTTCGAAACAAATTCCTTGTATTTGAAACTAACTTTTCTTCCAATATTTATTACCGAACCAACGATTTGTTGTACAACTATTATTTATTATATATACTTATATTGTAAGATAACAACTTACTGTATCATAAGTAACATGCCTTTAACTCGCAAAATGGTGCTTCAGCCTTAACCATAAAAGCATGATTTATTAAAATTATACATGTGGAATTATGTATTTATGGCCTGGCTAGATCTAATGAGTATATACATATAGCTTATTTCGGATAAAGATCTATTAATTCATATATTTTAACTATAGGCTGACTCTTTCCACCTGTAACTAGTATTATTCTAGACATAGCCTTGTTTATGGATAACTTTAAGATAAGACAAGGAGCTTATTGACCAATTTAATATCTATTGCAACTGTGTTGAAGCAGTCCTGAGATTTTCAAATATCCATATATTTCTATAAAACCTTAACATGACTTGTATGAATATGAAACATCATTAATAAATCCAGACCGATACCCAAGTTCAAGATTTTACTAAACAAAACTTTTAATATTGTCAAATTTTCAACCATTGATGAGATTTCAACAACCAGTAATCTGGATATGGATTATTCCAATAATAAAAAAAAATGTCCCTCTATAAAATTCTGGATTCCAGATCATGATGTTTATTGAAAGATCGATTCCCACAATCTCAGATTGTCTGTAACAATTGTGATTATAAAAAAACAAGACATGAGAAATGGGATTTCTGATGGGGGCGAACACATTGAAGAAAATGTGAAGCCTAAGCATTCGATTAATAGGCTTGAGTATAAAGATTCTTTAGAAAGGAAGATGCTCATCTCTTGAACATAATGGTAGTGATTCTTTTTATTAATGTGAATAACAAGGGATGAAACCAACCTCTATAATTAAATGATGGATTTTAAATCATGGATTAATCTCAATCCCACTAATTGAGACAGAAATAGATTGTGAAAAAAAATATGCATGGCAGCAAATGGGGATAGGGTAGGAATGTACCTTAAAATCCCTAAATTTTGAGAATTAGAACAGCATGCAGGAGTCTGTAATGAAGGATTCAGCAGCTAGAATGGTTGCATTCAGCAAGGGACTGATTTGGAGCAAAGAAACATCATCTCCAATGATGCAGTAGAAGAAAATGAAGAGCTCTGGAGGTTCCAGCAGTTGCTGGACAGCAACAGGAAGCTGCAATTTGGGGCTTTCCAGGGAAGTAGTTCCAGCTGCAGCTGAGGAAGAAGACAATAGTAGCCTGACCAACCTCAAGGGCTTCAAGAGATCAGCAGAATTTGAGTTTAACTGAAGCAGTAGTGGCTGGAAGGAAGGGCTGAAGACTCTCGTTGGGAAAGAATTGGGGAAGAAAGGGTTTTTTGGGGTCTATTTATATAGAAGAGAGAGTCTTATGGGTTGACAAGTGGATAAAGACTTTAAACCAAGTGGAATTAAAAGAATAAGGCAAGTGGAGGCTGCTGGAATTTCCAGCAGCAGCCTGTTTCTGTTTTTAAATAATTTGTTTTATATATATTTTTTTTTCTCTCTTTAATTATTAAACTTAAAAGTGACCGTATTCGCGCATCAGGTGTCGGATTTCGACGTGAAATATCTCGAATTGATCGTCTCGGGACGACGATCAATTTGAGTACAATATTGATATACTTTCGGTTGGGTTTTGAACCCCCGAAATTTTCGGATACGGTTTTTGTTTGAGGTTAAATTTTGCGATTTAAAAATATCAAACGACCTCCGATTGACGAACGGTCGATTCCGTTGGTCTTGTGTTGTCGAATTGGATCTAATGACGGTCTCGGTTCGTTTCGGGGTTTCCGAATTTGCGTCGCGGCTTTTCACGGCACGCATTGCAAAGGGACCGATTTTTGGTCGATTTCGCCCGAACGACTTTTGATTCATAATAAATTTACCGTTTTAGGTTGTTTGGCATTGACCAACAACGTTTTTACGTTCATTAGACCCAAAATCGGACGACTTCAGGTTTGATTGGAAACCGGATGCTACAAATATAAAAACCTCAAAGGGAGTCTCGTCCTCGAGACTCGAGTTAAGGCTATTCGGTGACTTGTTTGAATTTCATATGTCCATAAAAACCTCAAAGGGTTTTGAACCCATAAAAACCTCAAAGGGAAAACAAGCCATATATTTATAATGTGTCTAATTACAAAAGCTTGTGTTGACGATTACATCAGAATAGCTGCGGATATCGTGCCCGCATGTCGGCTTCAGTCTCCCATGTCGCTTCCTTGACGCCGTGTCGGTGCCACAAGACCTTGACCAATGAAATCTCTTTGCTGCGAAGCTTCTTCACAGCACGATCAAGTATCCGGACAGGCTTCTCCTCATAGGTCAGATCCGGCTCTACGTCAAGATTCTCGTAACTGATGACGTGCCGAGGATCGTGGACATACTTCCTCAGATTGGATATGTGGAAAACATCATGAATAGCTGAAAGATGTGGAGGAAGGGCTACTCGGTATGCCACTTTCCCCACTCTAGCCAGAATCTCAAAAGGTCCAACATATCGCGGCGCCAACTTGCCACGAACACCGAATCTCTGCACTCCCTTCATGGGAGATACTCGCAAAAATACCCAATCTCCAACCTATAATTGATAGGAGTGTCATTAATATGAGAATAATTTGGACATATTTATATATGTCATAGATGAAGAAGAAATAATTAGATTACCTGGAACTCTAAGTCTCTCCTTCGACGATCCGCATAGCTCTTCTGGCGGCTTTGTGCCGTCAGAAGCTTCCGCCTCACAAGATCAACAGCTCTCGCAGTCTCCTCCAAGAGATCCACGGAATATAAAGCATGATCACCTACCTCACGCCAACTAAGAGGTGTGAGGCATCTCCGCCCGTATAGGGCCTCGAATGGTGCCATGCCAATACTGGAGTGATAGCTGTTGTTGTACGTGAATTCCACCAAAGGCAAATGGTCCTTCCAGGACCCTTTCCACTCCAATGTGCATGCGCGAAGTAGATCCTCAAGCGTCTGAATGGTGCGCTCACTCTGCCCGTCTGTCTGCGGATGATAAGCAGAACTCATCTTCAGCTCTGTCTGTAGTGCTGACATGAACTGCTGCCAATAGTGAGATGTAAATCTCGAATCTCTGTCAGACACCACCTCTCGTGGTATACCATGTAGCCTGATAATGTTATGCACATAGAGCTTGGCTAATCTGGATGGAGTATAAGTCGTGTGGACAGGTATGAAATGGGCTGACTTGGTCAACCTATCAACAACGACCCATATGGAATCATGGCCACCTGGCGTCTTCGGCAATCCTGTGACAAAATCCATAGAAATGCTCTCCCATTTCCACTCGGGAATAGGGAGAGACTGCAGTAATCCTGGTGGTCTCCTGTGCTCAGCCTTGACCATCTGACAGGTCATGCATCTGCTAACATGTAGCGCCACATCGCGCTTCATCCCATCCCACCAGAAATGTCGACGCAGATCACGGTACATCTTCGTACTGCCTGGATGAATAGATAACCGTGAACTGTGTGCCTCATCAAGTATGTCTCTGCGGAGCTGCTCGTCATGGGGTACAACGACCCGTCCTGCCTTCCATAAAATAGACTCCATCACAACAAAGTCGTCAAACTCGTCCTTGATGGCGCGCATGTATCTATCATGAATCCAAGGATCGGTCTTCTGGCCCTCAACAATACGATCCCAAAGACTGCTGTATCGTGGAGGCACGGCGGTAGAAATGGATGTGCTCTCCTGAGGATGCCAATCACTCAAAGCTGCAAGTGTATCCCACGTGTATAGCCAGTTCGCCGTACCATCAGCATGTGCTCTCCTGCTAAGTGCATCAGCCACCACGTTTCCCTTACCGGGATGGTAAGAGATCGTGCAATCATAATCCTTCAGCAATTCGAGCCATCTACGCTGCCTCATGTTCAGCTCCTTCTGATCAAAGATGTACTTCAGACTCTTGTGGTCTGTGAAAATCTCGAAGTTCACCCCATATAGATAGTGGCGCCAGATCTTCAAGGCGAAGACAACTGCCGCCAACTCCAAGTCATGTGTGGGGTAGTTCCGCTCGTGCGGTCTCAACTGTCGTGATGCGTAAGCAATCACCTGTCCTCTCTGCATCAATACTGCTCCGAGACCTTCTCCAGATGCATCCGTGTAGACTGCATAGTCCTGAGTGCCCGAAGGAAGAGCAAGAATAGGTGCTGTGGTCAACCTCTCCTTCAGTGTTTGGAAGGCCTGCTCACATGAATCGTCCCAAATGAATGGAACTCCCTTCTGTGTCAATCGTGTCAATGGACGGACGATGCGTGAAAATCCGCTGACAAAGCGTCTGTAATAGCCCGCTAATCCGAGGAAGCTCCGAATCTGAGTGACTGTCTTGGGCTGCTCCCAAGACATAACTGCATCTATCTTCGCGGGATCAACCGCAATGCCTGCTCCAGAAATAATATGCCCGAGAAATGAGACCTGGGATAACCAGAACTCACACTTGCTCAACTTGGCATATAGCTTGTGTTCTCGTAATGTGTCTAAGACGATCCGCAGATTATTAGCATGATCCTCTTCATTCCGTGAATAGATGAGCACATCATCGATGAACACCACTACAAACTTGTCCAAGTATGGACGGAAGGTACGGTTCATCATATCCATGAAAGCCGCAGGTGCATTGGTGAGCCCAAACGGCATCACCACAAACTCGTAGTGTCCATAGCGAGTCCTGAAAGCTGTCTTCGGAATGTCCGACTCGCGAATCCTCAGCTGATGGTAGCCTGATCGAAGGTCGATCTTCGAGAAAACCGAAGATCCCTGGAGCTGGTCAAACAAATCATCGATACGTGGCAAGGGATAACGGTTCTTCACCGTTCTCTTGTTCAGCTGCCTGTAATCGATGCATAGTCTCATGGATCCATCCTTCTTCTTGACAAATAGAACCGGAGCACCCCAAGGTGACGTGCTCGGCCTCACGAATCCCAAGTCAAGCAACTCCTGCAACTGCACCTTCAGCTCCCTCAACTCGGCTGGTGCCATGCGATATGGTGCCATTGAGATCGGCTGTGTATCTGGCAACAATGTGATCTCGAACTCAATCTCCCTCTCAGGAGGTAGCCCTGGTAGCTCATCAGGAAATACGTCAGGGTATTCTGAGACTACTCGGATGTCCTGTATCATCGGCTCCTGATCAGACACCTCCCGAACAAAAGCAAGATATGAATCGCAACCCTGATCAACAAGTCGCTGGGCTCGCAACACTGAAATGTACTCCATGGTGGAGTCATGTGTAGTACCCTCAAAGGTGAACTCTGGTAGATCTGGAATCCTGAAGACAACCGTCTTCCTAAAGCAATCAACAAGTGCATGATGAGTGGATAACCAATCCATGCCCAATATCAAGTCGAACTCATCAAGCTGCAGAAGTAGGCAATCTGCGATCATCTCATGACCTCCTATCAGTATGGGCAAGTGCCTGACTATTAGAGATATGACAAATAACTGGCCACCCGGCCCTCGGATGTGATATGGAGACGATAGCGTCTCTGCAACTCTATCTAAAGAAACAAGCAATCTCGAAGCAAGGAAAGAGTGTGTCGCGCCGGAATCAAATAAAACATGGAAAGGTCGGCCCAAGACTGAGACCATACCTTTCACTACAGTAGCCGCTGAACGTGCCTGCTCCTCAGTAACGGCATGTAACTGTCCCTGCCTGGCTGATGCAGCACTAGAACCTGCCACACTCTGCGTCTGTCTCTGCTGCTGCGGTCGCCTGAAGTTGGAGTTCCTGCCACGGAAACTCCCTGAACGCTGTGTCTGAGGCTGTGGCTGTGAAGGCTGTGGCTGAGGCTCGCCAGAAGCCTGTGGGCACTGTGCTCGGTAATGTCCCCACTCGTGACATCGGTAGCACCGGACTGGTCGAGTAGAGGGAGTAGCTGTGTCCGTGCTCCGAGCTGGTCCTGCAGGTGGTCTATCTGCTCGCTGCGACCCAGATGGTCGAGCGGACTCTGTACCTCGTCCGGCAAGTGCTCCTCCTAGAGTAGTCGATGGAGAAGAGCGAGCACTGCCAGAGAATGTCGAACCTGTAGGTCGGAACCGTCTGGCTGACCTCTGCTGCTGGAACGGTCGACGTATCGGCCCAAAATATCGCCGCGGTCTAGGCGGTGCTCCAGACGAGCTCCCGTAACGTCTCCCTCTGATGTCCTCGAACTTCTCCGCAGCATCGGTAGCCTCGGAGATAGAAGTGATGTGTAGTCCAGCCAGCTTCTCCTGCACCTCCTCTCGCATGCCGCCAATGAACTTCTCCAGATTTTCTTCGGGAAATGCGCCCGCTGCTCGTGTGTGTCGTGACAGCTCTGTGTATCGGATAAAGTAATCCCGGGCTGTCATCTGTCCCTGACGAAGCTCTGCAAACAGTCGGCGCTGGGACTCCCTCCACTTCGCAGAAAAGAAGTGGGCTCTGAACTTCGTCACAAAATCGTTCCAAGTAGGCTCTCGGCCTAACTCGGACACTACGGCCATCCACCATCGCTCGGCGAAGTCTATCAGTGAGTACTCTACGAAAGATAGCCACGTGTTTCGTGGCGCATTAATCGCCCTGAGCACTTTCATTACTCTCATCAGCCACTGCTCAGCGTCATCTGGTGGACCTGTGCCCTCGAACAAGGGTATGTTGGCCCGCTGATAAGAAGTGAAGACTGACTGGTGCCTGTGAATGGCTGCAAACTCGTGTGCATCCTCGTCAGCAAGGTCAACAGGGTCCTGCTCCCTGTCTAAGTCTGCATCCTCCTGAGCTCCATGCTCTGGTATGTCCTCTAGTGCATCATCAGGGTGAGGCTGCTCCACCTCAACGGACTGGTGCTGGTCCTGTCGTATTCCATCCTGGGATGGATGGTACGTGAAATCTGACAGGTCCTCAAATCTCATCTCTATGTCCGTCTGCCTGTCAGCAATCTCGGTCTGCTGGGCCAATATCTGCTCCTGCTGGCCTCTCATAGCAGCCTGCTGCTGCTGAAGATCAGTAAGTGCGCTCAGTATGCGTGCCAGCTGATCAGAAGTATCCTGACCTGGTCGAGATGCCATGGCTCTGCATGAGAATCATAATTAGTCATAAGGATGCCCTAGACAGTTATAAATGCTTTTCTCTTCTTGGGATATGAGATGAAAATTAATGAAATTGGTGACATCTGTGGTTATTGAATATGAATGTCATATTTCCCTTCTCGAACTCACGACAAGTCGGTAGACTGTCGCTATTCGAGATCTTAATGCGATCGGAATTGTAATATCGCGAATGTGCGTATCGGAGTACCACTGCTCTGATACCAAACTGTGAACCCCTCAGGATCCGGGTACCCGTTTACGCGCAATTCGCAAGATATCATTCACAATTATATCGCACAAGTTGTAAAAATAAAGGGAAAATTTTTTCGCGACTATGACATTCATTCTCAACACATGACCACAAGTAAAAGAGACAATATGGCACCAAAATTCTTTTCATTAATATTCATATCAGTTTACAACGTAAACAAAGATCTTCCATTACATCATATATCCCCAAAGTGTAATACAAAAGAGATAGCATTTACATCATTATTTGAACAAAAACTGAGACAAGGAATTCATACCGTCTCGTATATACTCTGTCTCCTGGAAGCATATAGCTACTGAGCGGCTACTGAACTGCAGGCTGTTTGCCTGCCACACACAATAGGAAGAAAAGGCGTCAGCGGTTGCTGGTACCTCCCAAAAACTGATATAAATTAACGGGCATTTATTATTTACAAGAGAAACAAGTAGAAAGGCGAGAGCAACTCAAATTAAGATTAAATTCTACTTGCAAATGAAAACGGTTTTTCAGGTTACTTGTAAGCATCTCAAATGTTCGTAATGCATTTCTAATGACTTTCCCTTGAACCCGGCATTTCCCATATGTAACATTATTTCGATAGCAGTTGCGTACTCATGAGTGTGTGAGGGGGAATGCATATATCATTTTCCTTAGAGATCATGTTGGTTAGTGAAAGAATGGAAAAGTTGAGATTGTAGAGATCTATTAATTTATTTAAATTCTTGGGTAGAGAGAATGGTCTTTTGATCTTAACTTCTCAATTCCTCAACCTTCAATGTTTCAGATATAACTCCAGATGTTGTAGATGTAGATATGGATGATCTAGATATAGAATCGCCAAGTCTGTTTGGCGAAGTAACTCAAGCGGTGAAGAAGCCTGCAAATGGCTCTTCCGTCTCGCCCTCTAATTGGAAGCGCGGTCCAATAGAGGGATAGGTCTATTCTCCAACTACGCCACTGAGACGGGTGAGAGAGACTCCCTAGAAAAGTCGCTCTAGAAAAACAGCCCGACTAGTACGGGCAGACGAGCTCGTACGTAAAAACTGAAAACCAAGGATCCCCCGCCTGGGTATCCTAAAAGACAGGGTCAACGGAACTGGTCTAAAGTCAGGATCCCAACGAGGCGTAAAAACACTGCGAGCTCGCGTAAAAACCGTGTAAAAGACTGGAATCCTAGACCCGCGCACTTGGCGGCCGCTGCCCTAACTGGGCTTCCTTTCCTCCGCCCAGGTGAGAGTCACCGCGCCCTCGCACGATCATGGTAAAGATCACCATGATCGGCACTATTAATTGAAATGAATTCAAAAAATCAGCCCACTTATTTAGTTAATCAATCCTTTCACCCTCTTCTCTGTGTTTATCCTTTTAGATCTAGGTACTTGGTAACCACTTATGTATATATCCCAACACCCTTGATCTTTTTTTATTAAAAGTTGGCACTATTGAGAGTTAAGCAATATAATTGTCTAGAAATTTCCAAAATGTTGATACTTATACTAATGGAAGTAGATAACTAAGTTTACACAGACTTTTGAACGCAAGTGGGGTCCAGCCATAGCTCTTATTTATATTATTACGTACCGACTTTAAGTTGTTTCCTATTTGCTGTATGAACTCACCTCTCTTACTAGAAAATGATCCTAGTTTTAATGAGGAAAAGAGGTTGCCAATATATATATATATATATATGTTTATACATATAAGAACATTAACTGGTACCCAATGTCCCCTAATTCATAGAGGTCTTATTGTATGTAGGTTCATGAAAGGTCATATACCAGAACTAGTCGTTACAAGTTCGAAACAAATTCCTTGTATTTGAAACTAACTTTTCTTCCAATATTTATTACCGAACCAACGATTTGTTGTACAACTATTATTTATTATATATACTTATATTGTAAGATAACAACTTACTGTATCATAAGTAACATGCCTTTAACTCGCAAAATGGTGCTTCAGCCTTAACCATAAAAGCATGATTTATTAAAATTATACATGTGGAATTATGTATTTATGGCCTGGCTAGATCTAATGAGTATATACATATAGCTTATTTCGGATAAAGATCTATTAATTCATATATTTTAACTATAGGCTGACTCTTTCCACCTGTAACTAGTATTATTCTAGACATAGCCTTGTTTATGGATAACTTTAAGATAAGACAAGGAGCTTATTGACCAATTTAATATCTATTGCAACTGTGTTGAAGCAGTCCTGAGATTTTCAAATATCCATATATTTCTATAAAACCTTAACATGACTTGTATGAATATGAAACATCATTAATAAATCCAGACCGATACCCAAGTTCAAGATTTTACTAAACAAAACTTTTAATATTGTCAAATTTTCAACCATTGATGAGATTTCAACAACCAGTAATCTGGATATGGATTATTCCAATAATAAAAAAAAATGTCCCTCTATAAAATTCTGGATTCCAGATCATGATGTTTATTGAAAGATCGATTCCCACAATCTCAGATTGTCTGTAACAATTGTGATTATAAAAAAACAAGACATGAGAAATGGGATTTCTGATGGGGGCGAACACATTGAAGAAAATGTGAAGCCTAAGCATTCGATTAATAGGCTTGAGTATAAAGATTCTTTAGAAAGGAAGATGCTCATCTCTTGAACATAATGGTAGTGATTCTTTTTATTAATGTGAATAACAAGGGATGAAACCAACCTCTATAATTAAATGATGGATTTTAAATCATGGATTAATCTCAATCCCACTAATTGAGACAGAAATAGATTGTGAAAAAAAATATGCATGGCAGCAAATGGGGATAGGGTAGGAATGTACCTTAAAATCCCTAAATTTTGAGAATTAGAACAGCATGCAGGAGTCTGTAATGAAGGATTCAGCAGCTAGAATGGTTGCATTCAGCAAGGGACTGATTTGGAGCAAAGAAACATCATCTCCAATGATGCAGTAGAAGAAAATGAAGAGCTCTGGAGGTTCCAGCAGTTGCTGGACAGCAACAGGAAGCTGCAATTTGGGGCTTTCCAGGGAAGTAGTTCCAGCTGCAGCTGAGGAAGAAGACAATAGTAGCCTGACCAACCTCAAGGGCTTCAAGAGATCAGCAGAATTTGAGTTTAACTGAAGCAGTAGTGGCTGGAAGGAAGGGCTGAAGACTCTCGTTGGGAAAGAATTGGGGAAGAAAGGGTTTTTTGGGGTCTATTTATATAGAAGAGAGAGTCTTATGGGTTGACAAGTGGATAAAGACTTTAAACCAAGTGGAATTAAAAGAATAAGGCAAGTGGAGGCTGCTGGAATTTCCAGCAGCAGCCTGTTTCTGTTTTTAAATAATTTGTTTTATATATATTTTTTTTCTCTCTTTAATTATTAAACTTAAAAGTGACCGTATTCGCGCATCAGGTGTCGGATTTCGACGTGAAATATCTCGAATTGATCGTCTCGGGACGACGATCAATTTGAGTACAATATTGATATACTTTCGGTTGGGTTTTGAACCCCCGAAATTTTCGGATACGGTTTTTGTTTGAGGTTAAATTTTGCGATTTAAAAATATCAAACGACCTCCGATTGACGAACGGTCGATTCCGTTGGTCTTGTGTTGTCGAATTGGATCTAATGACGGTCTCGGTTCGTTTCGGGGTTTCCGAATTTGCGTCGCGGCTTTTCACGGCACGCATTGCAAAGGGACCGATTTTTGGTCGATTTCGCCCGAACGACTTTTGATTCATAATAAATTTACCGTTTTAGGTTGTTTGGCATTGACCAACAACGTTTTTACGTTCATTAGACCCAAAATCGGACGACTTCAGGTTTGATTGGAAACCGGATGCTACACCCCAGCAAACAACTTCTGTAGCGGCAAAGCCTTAGCATAACTAGGGTTTCGAAAAACCTTCAACTTGAACACGAGCTTGAGCAAAATCTCAAAAAAAAACTTCAAGAACAAGCAAGAACTGAATCGAGTCTCGAACCATTAACTAATGAATATAAATTCCTCGAGAATCGAACCCGCTCTAATGCCATGTTATAAAATAGAAATGTGGAAGCGGAATCAGAGAAAAATATTTAGACATGAAGAATAAGATATTTTTACGTGGAACCCTACTCCCTAAAGAGCGGATAAAACCACGGGAGAAGCCCTCAAAGGGCCATATATTGCATTCAACTTTTTTAATGGATACAAGAGGTTTGGGGCTCCTTATATAGCCTTCACAGAGCCTCCAAGTCCCATCACTAGTAGATGTAGGATTAAACACATGGATGGGATAAATGGATCCTTGCCCACCTAGCATAAGTGACGCACAACCAAATACTCCACCACCACATATACAACAACGCTCTATAATGTCTCAACACCCTCTCACAGAGAAACGGATGACCCCGGAAGATTTTCTCATTTCTAGCACACCATATTGCCACCAGCATAGCAAAAGGACTAGTCGTGTCCTCCTGAGAACTACCACACCGCCCCAACTGAACGCCAGTATGATGTTTTGTCCACCGAGTAAAGCCAAGGCACAGCCGCCTACTCCCATACCGTGATCGAGGTACAACAACCAAAAAAGAGATGCTCTAAATCCTCTTGTTCAAGGCCACATCTATCACAAAAGGTCTCTCCGATACCCAACAGCCTTACCATGCAAGCCTTTGAAAGCAGTCGGTCTCGCCTCGCCAACCACATGAATACCTTGATCCGCATCGGAACTCTGCTAAGCCCAAATAAGCCCATAATCCGAAAAGTCCTCCTGACGCACCTCGTGCGTCCTACCGAACAGATGATATGCCTTATTAACTGTAAAGCTCCCCTCCTTCCAAGTAAAATGATTCTTGCCCCCGCCGAGGCCACCAACGTTAGCCAGAGCCCTCAAGAGTGCCACAAACTCATCGCACCTCTGGTCCGAAAGAGCAGCAGCGAAAGTAGGGCACCAAGCTCCCGCCAACCAAATCTAATGTACCAAAGCACCCTTGTCCCTCGCAATGGCAAAGAGATGTGGATACTTCTCACTGAGGGAACCCACCCCCAACCAATCATCTTTCCAAAGACCAAAATCCTTCCCATCACCCAGCACCAGTCTCACGAGATCACCCAGCTTCGGTAACACACTAGACACCCCCCTCCAAAGTGACGAAGGCCACCAGCATGCCTATGTTCTCCATGAGCCATTGAACCCATAGATGATATGTATCACTTTGCAAACCAGGTCATTCGACTTTCTCCATATTCTAAGGGCCCACTTCGCCAGTAGTGCCTTATTCATGAGCTCCAAATTGCGGATCCACAAGCCTCCCTCCCTCTTCATCGGCGTATAATATTAGTTATTAACAATTTAATTTGTTATATACTCATATATATTTATGGGTAAAATGGGCTAGGAGGGCTAACTTGTTGTTCGTGACCCACTTTTCCTATGTTTTTTTAAATATTTCCGTGGATTTTCATAACTATATCCATATATTATGTCATTCAAGTTTCGTGTGAAACAGAGACTCCTATGGCCTCCATCCAGATGGAGTCGATTTCAAAAATTCTGCGACCTTTAAAATTTGATTGTCTGTATGGAGGATGTAGGAGTCTCTGTTTCACACAGAACTTGAATGATATAATATAGGGATATAATTATGAAAATTCACGAAAGTATTTTTCTAAAAAATAAAAATAGAAAAAATGGGGGAGTAGTCAAGCTAGCTCCCCCAATGAGGCAACCCCATTTTACCCACAATATAACAAATTAAATTGTTAATAATTAGTATAATACTTAAGATATCATAAAAAAATAATACAAAATATAAAATAAAATTGAGTATTATATCTGTGCGGCCCGAGGCAGCACCTTGGGACTGCCTCAACGCCTCGAGGCGCACGCCTCACCTGGGTTGCTTGAGGCGAGCGCCTCAAGGCAGTTTTCTTGGAAAACCACCTCGAGGTACGTTTTTTAAAACCATGGTGACAAGCTCTCCCCTCTTGTGCCAGACTTACACACGGCTCGTAGCCAAGGGCTACACAAAAAAGAGAAGGCATCGATTACGATAAAGACATTCTCTCATGTGTCCATGCTTAAATCCATCAGGATATTGCTAGCTAAAGGTGCATAACAAGCATACGACATCTGCCTAAAGAGGTAAACCCCATTGGGTGTAAATAGACCTTTAAAGAAAAAGGAGACCTGATGAATAGTCAGAAACTTTCAAGGCACGACTCCTAACCAATGGCCACACACAGAGAGAATGCATCGTTTATGATGAGACATACTCTCTAGCGGCCATCATTGTTGTAAAAGTCGGCCGACTAGGCCGACTAGTCGGTCCGACTAGTCGAGTCGGGGGGGTAGCCGACTCGACTAGGCCTAGTCCGCCATTAGTCGGCCAACCCGACTAATCGGGCTGACTAGTCGGCCTAGTCGGCCGACTACTTGGCCGACTTTTACATAGAGGTTTTTTGTTTTATTATTTTTTATTTTTTTAAATCAAACCTATTCTAATATGCTTAATGTTATATTTAAAGTCAATTACTCCTTTTGTTTCATTATAATAGTATAGAAAATGTTCAAATCTATACAAGTATATAAGAATATATGTACACAAAATGATTTATATTACAAATATATAAGAATATATGTATAAAAAATGATTTATATATTAAAAATAAATAAAAAAATTCAAAACCAACTAATGACTGACTAAATCCAATTAGTCGTCCGACTGCCGATTAATCCTTAATCAGTGACCCCACCGACCGAGTACTGACTACCGCTTTCTGCAACCTTGGCGGCCATGCTTAAATCCATTAGAATATTGCAAACTATAATGGCACAACTTACTTACGACTTCTAGCATATGGATGTCAAGACTGCATTCTTTACTGGATACATCGACGGAGAGTATACATCAATAGAATTTTCTGCATATCTCAAAGAAGTTGGAATTCATAGGTAACTAACATGCCCAAATACACCGCAACAAAATGAAGTTGTGGAAAGGAATAATTAATATCTTACAGAGGTATGTCGAAGTTTTGTTGCATGCAAAACATGTTCTGTTGAGATTTTGGGCCGAATGTATGAAGACGATAATGGATATAGTCAGTTGTTTACCTCAATCGAAACTTCATGTCTCCTTTCCAGAAATCATAGAAGATGAAACTAACTATAAGTCATTTCAAACATTTGGATCGATTTTGCTATGTGATAGTACTTGACCATTTTCACGGCAAGTTTGAAAAAACATAATCATATGCATCTTTATTAAATATGATAATGAGAGTAAAAGGTTGAAATCCAATTACAAATAGATGTTATACATCAAAGAATGTTGCCTTCAATGAAGCATCATCATGGTAGTTACTACAAGAGGTTGGGTTATCAGATGAAAAGGTTTTGAAAGATCCATGTCATGAAAATAAGGGGGAGCTTCATCAAACGGAAAGTAGCCTTGGAGAAAAAGAGAAGATGTTGTTTAAAGTTGTTGAAAAAATAGTCAATCCCTAGAAAAGTGGAGTCCGTCAAGGAACTTCAGAGGAGTCATGACCTGCTCAATAGAAAATTATTGAAGAATCCAGTGTTGCAATAGTCGGCCGACTATATCGAATAGTCGATCCGACTATGCGGTGCGGGGGATCCCCGACTGAACAATAAATAGTCGGTCGATAGTCGGCTTGACTGAATAGTCGGTCCGACTATTCGATCGACTGGTCGACTATTAGCCGATTGATGAGTTTAAATTACTTTATTTCTAGTTATTTTTAATTCCGAAAGCTTACCATTTATAGCAATATTACTAGAAATGACAAAGATTCGTATATGTATCTCGATAATTGGTACTTTTATCTTGGATTCTTGTTAATTGATGGTCATATATGTATAAATATATAAGAATATATGTATTAGAATTAAATATTATATTTAAAATATTTAAAAAATAAAAATCGAATAATTCCAAATAGTCACCCGAATACCGAATATTCTCTCTTCAGTGACCCCTCCGACTGAATACTGACTTCTGCAACATTGGAAGAATCAACTACAGCATATCGAAGGTCTACCAAATTATGCGAGCCTAATCCCAAGTGCGTCCATGCTGGAGTGGTTAAATATATGGAGAATGATGGAAGAAGGAATTCGCAGGGATTCCATTACCAACTTCCCTATTTCTAGAAATTTATTAAGTGATTATTGCTGCTTTCTAAAAATACTCGTGCAAAGGAAAAACTCCCATTCTCCAGAATTTTCTTGAAGAGATTTAACTCTAAGACTCTAGAATTCTCCTTGTACGGTCAACACCAAATTTCTAGAGACTTCCATATCTTTCAATGCTCTTGTAACACGAGTACAAATAGGTCGTGGCCTCGTGGATTCTATTTATGTTGTGGTATCAAGTGAAGAGCAACAAGCAAGAGACAACAAAGTGAAGAAACATGTCAACAAGAAAGAAGAGCAAGTAAATTCAACAAGAAAGAAGAGCAAGTAATTTACTGTAGTGGTAAGTGCTAGAATGAGTAAGAGAGTTAAAGTGGTTGCTATTTAAGTAGTGTAGGTATTTTGTATTTAGGAATAGCATTATACAATGCTTCGTCTTTATTTGAATCAAGTATTATACACCAACTTCCAACATTCTACAGAAGGTGTGATTCCGAAAGGATCGACTGATTCAACAAAATCCAGGATGTCTCTTTCAAATATGAGCTCGCGATAGCTTCCCAATGCCATATCAAATATGTGTGGAAAGAAGGAATAAAAAAGCAATAAACCGACAAACATGGCCACCTGCCAACCAAAAATATTCACTCTTTCCTACTTGTCCACATAAACCACGGGAATTCCAGCTTCAAACTTTTCGGACAAGCATCAATGAAATATAGACGAAATATAGACGTGCAGTGAACCATTTCATGGAGGCGTACATATGCACACCCCACCGCGGGCCATCAAAGGTCAGATGAGTTCCGTCAGACAAGACTGAGCGAGAGGATACAAACGCGGAAACAGTCGCATACCTTGGAAGAACTCCGCAGCGGTGGGATTCGCACGGAGCTGATGGCTGGGCTGGTGGCCGTCGGAGGAGACGTGATCGGAGATGGCTCTTAGCCGGCGCTGTGCGGAGGACGAGGGATCCATCGTTCTGGGAACGGGGTCCTGTCGGATTGGATCGATTTTGGGTTGTTTGGCGCAGAAGGGAAGACTAGTGTGGGGTGTTTGAGTTTAGCTCTGGCACGCGGCTCGACGCAGGATGGAGTTTATCTGTAGGCGCGGTGGGTCCTCCTGAGCTCGTCGATACGTGGATAATGCTACTACAAAATAATAATCATGAATATATAATAAAAGGTTTATTTTTCTGGACCAAAAAGTATATTTAAGAGAAGGAAATCTCATTGGATTCGATTGATAGTTTAGGTTGGGTTCTTCTTACAGTGCCTTTGGCTGTTGTTTTGGAAAGAACGAGTGGTTAATGATCCTACTTAGCCGGCTCTTTTTACACCGGATTGATGACAGCAAGTAAGCAATTAATCGACTGTGAACATCGAGATTGATCATGTAGAAGAAAACATAAGTTAGGAACAATTTAAACAATGAATTTTTACCCGGCAGATCTTATAAATTTTATCAATTACTTATACGACCTTTGAAACAATCTAAATCTCCCTCGATCCCGTAAACTTGTCAACTCTTACCCCATAAACCCTCCAGTTAATCTGTTTGAAGCCCGTAGGGGTTCTTGGGGTAATTTAGAGGATCGATTGAGTAATTACGTTGTGCAAAAGGTTCAGACCAATGGGAGAGGGAGGCCTTCTTTCTTTAATGATTCCCGTTGCTGAGGGCTTCGGACTAGGGTCGTAGAGGTAATTTAAAAAGTTCATAGGATTTGCCAGGTAAAAATCCATTCAAACAAAATCTAGTTGAATCTTAGTCGATTAAAGAGAACATATGCGGTGCCCTGAGGCAGTGAAGGTGGGAAGAAAGTATCAGTCCTGATATGCTCGGAACGAAGGACTATCTGGAAGATGGAAAATAATAGCCCACGGTTAAAGGCGACTCAAACCACCATGTCTAAGTCAAATCACGGATTTTGAGGTTTAAGTGAAAATAATCATGCTAGAGATTGTTGAAAGGAATTATATGTTATAACCATGAACTAAGATGAGAAATTTTAGCCTCTCGAAACGGTAAGAGATCAATCTCCAGTTACACTGGTACGCGTTTATTTTGGGATAAGCTCTTATTACACAAACTCATTCATTGCTTCTTAATACGCGTAAGAAAGATGCAAACTCACACTTCAGAGTATTTCTTTTTAGAGGCATATTTGCTATCAATAACTCATATGTCAATGAAAAAGTACAATAATTACCATGGGGTAAATAATAATCATGCAAGTTTTGGTCCAACCTCGTGTCTTCAAAAGGTACATTTGTTGCTTCAATGTTTTTCTATAAAGGAAAAAAAGCATGAGCTTGAGTGAAGAGAAAAGGGCGAATGGAGCAAAGGTGAAGAAAAGAGTGTGAATAAGAGGACAATAAACCAGCAAAGCATGCAGCATCTTGGATTAAAGAAGAAACGTAGGATATGCCTCCTTTCAACTTTTATGACGAAAGAGTTGTTTGGCCAAATATTTTGTCTTTGTTGAACATGTAGATAAGTCGAGACTTTGTTATCTTTGCATATATAGATTTATTTCCAATAGGACGAAGTCCTTCGTGAGTTAAGGAAGGTTGCCTTCTTTTTTGTAAAAAAATACGATGACTTTAGCAGAACACATATACAATTTGTATTGTCATGTGCAATATGTTTATATTATAATATGTAGTTTTGTGTACGATTTTATATTCATTATGTACAGTTATAATGCAAACTGTATACATATTCTACGAAAGTGCTTGTGTTTTCTACAAAAAAGAGGGTAGTCTTCTAGAACTCAGGAATGATGCATCTTATTGGGAAGGGCCCCCTATATACACACATTATTAATTATGAAGAGAATAGAAACTTTACAATAAGCCTTCATCAAACCTTGTTGGAAGGGCTTTTTCCATGACTGGAAAAGGGGACCAGGGTTCTAAGCCCATATTACAATGTATAACCTAATATCCCAACTATCCACTCTTAGTGATTATGCATTTCTTCAAAATTTGACATGAATAAGTATGTTGAGACAAATGTATAATATCATCAACAATCATAAAGTCATGTAGCGTGATGCAGTCCACTATCGACATTTTGTATATGGGGATGAAAAAACAATCAAGACCACAATGGATATGTTTTTTAGAGTTTTATCACTAGTACGCTTCTTAACTTCTACAATATCAACTATACTCCTTCCTTTTTTTTAATATCAGTTGTACCCCACTTCTTACAAAATTCACATTCTGATGTTTCCTTTAAGGTAAAGTAGGGGCATGACTGATGTTACAAAAGAGAAGAACCGTGGATTTTGTAAGAAGTCAAGGGGCATAACTGATATTACAAAAAAAGAGGTACAATTGATATTGTATAAGTTTAGAATGGCACAAGTGATAAAAAACCCATCTTTTTGCGCAGTTTCCCTATAACATTTGTGATTAATCCTATATCAGTTTCAATGTCCAGCTCATCTAATTTCTTCTGTATAATTCTAACATGCATAATACATGGTTTCCATCACTAGAGGGGTCGGAGAAGAAGTAGTAGACTCTTCTCATATGGGGAAGAGGGTGGAGTAGGGGAGAATAGAAGTAGTCCCTAGGTTTCCTCTCTTCCTTGTATAAGGGGTGGGAGAGAAAGTGAGGAGTAAATGGTGGAAGGTTCAAATCGGTTTAAAATAGATGAATGATCATGATTGGGACTTCTCTTTAAGTTGGTGGAGAAGATTGCAAATATCGTTGACATAACTGATCATGGATTTGTCAAGGTTTGAGTCCCTATAACCTACAAGATTTAGTTTTCTATTTTCTTGATTGGTTGTTGTTGATGAGTAGTTTGTGATCTTTCTGGTTAGCCTTCGAATCTTGTTCTGACTTGGGATTGGATGCTCAACTCTTGCTTGGATTCAAGCACAATGCCTTGGTCGATATTTGTGAAATTTCTTTTAAAGGAGCCCAAGAATATTGAAATTTGAGCTCATCGCTAAATACATGGCCATTTTAGCATAAATAGGTTAAGATTTATTTAGGATTTATACCAAATCCGAAATTAGGAATGGGCTTGTAAACAGAGGGATGTTTGTTGTCCAATATCTTAAACATTTTTGGCCACCAATATCCCTTCATCGGAGCTCCATCATGTTATTGTTATATTGGTTTTTGAGTTCATCGTGCCAACGATCCAAGATCTAGAGAAGCTGACAACCATCCGCATTCTTGTCTTCTTATAGCCATCGGAGAGGAGCTCTCAAGGGAATATCCTCAGAGGTTATAAATTTCTCACTCCCTATTGTTATTGGTTCTACATTGTTGTGTCGAATTGAATATGCTTAAGCAGCCCTAAAATCATAGGAATTTCATGGATCATGTTTGTGTGTGGATGAACTTTTTCCATCTTCATACTTGTTGTGTTAATGGTATGTGTAAAATGCAAGAGAAGAGGCATTACGAAGGATGATGGAGTACAAAAATACCATTTGTCACCAAATCACTGTAGGTGACATAAGAGAAGCTCATTAGGGGTATTATATAATTCAAAGGTGTGTTCTCACTTTCTCTTAAGGTTGTATCTATTCTATGGTTTTGGAAACTATCATAGATAGACTTGATTATCATGCAATCAAGCAAATTTCCTACGGTAACGTCAGAAGAGGACAAGTTGTTATCCAACGAGTCCTTAATCATAATGTCATAAACAATAAAATCATTGAGATATAACACGTCTTCCTAAGTAAATTTAGCATATTTAGGGCCATGGCATGGATCATATAGTTAGGTGTATCATCAGCCTCAATTGGTCCATATTCACCATTGTCTTGTAACATGAGCGCCCTTGCCTCAAAATCACTAAGAGCCTAACATAGGTTAAGAAAATTTTCCCAAGGATTATAGAGGCTTGATTATCACCTGAAGGATATGGGAAATCCTTAAGCGCGTCACAGAAGCGTGATGATCGTATCTAATGCGATCAGAGCGACTAGTTGCACTAGTGGCTCGGTGCAGCGGAATTTAAAAATTTTAAATCATATGATGAAACCACATGATCCCAAGAACATTTCTTGGATCGCTTCATCTAACCACAAAGTATTATAAATACCTCTTGAAGCGTGGTTGCGATCACTTGATCTCTAAAGCAAGAGATCCTCCTGACTCAAGTCCGATCCACGAAGATGGCACTTGCGGGTGCGATGATGAGACGTGTGCTTCCCACAATCCACGATGAAGATCCAAACCTTGAATCTCCTTATTTCGTCCAACAAAATCCGACGTCTCCTTCTTGTGCAAGACCAAAGAAGATGAAGATCCACGAGTAATCGAGGCGACAACACGACGGCGTAACTACGACTGCAGTTCTCTCAAACTTAAGGTGGACAGCCACCCTTAGAGAGAGAGAGATGACGTGAGAATGGGGATAGAGAGAGAGTAGATGTCTATATCAAGGGCTAGGGCTGCCCCTTCTTATATATTAGTTTTGGGAGTCCATGGATCACAATCCATGGGATACACAAAATCAATGGTTAGATTAATTTGTATTTTTAATCAATGGCCATGATCGTTGTTGTTTAATAAAACAACAACTTATTAATTTATATTAAATTAAATATATGATGTGTTATCATCAACATAATTTAACTCAATAAAATTAATTATCACAAGATAATAAAAAAAGATAATAATCATCTCCTAAAAAGGGCGGCGTCACCCATGACCAATTCAAGGGTGACGCTACCCTTTTATTTGCGGATTTTTATCTCCTTTTTATATTATCTCATTATCTCTTAATTATTTGCAACAAAATTTATTGCAAATATATTCATTAAATTAATTCCAGATTAATTAGCGAATATTTCAATCATGCCATTGAAAAATTGTGAATCACGTTCAAAACCCAAACAAAATTGTAAATTACATTTCTAATTCATTGCTTAATGTGAATCCAATTCACATTAACAATCAATTAGTAAATATTATTTACAAATGTACTCTCTCTAATATATTATAAATCGTACTTATAATATACACTGATATTATGGATAGCATGGATAGTACTATCCACATTCTGCATTTCCTTGATAATTAAATCTCATCTAATTATCTTGGATAATCATTCTCATAATATGAATCTCATTCATATTATTCTTGATAATTAAATCTCATTGAATTATCAACATCTTGTTGCTTGGATACATAATTCATAAAAGGAATTATTCTTGAACTCTTTCAAGAATAGTGTGCTTTCTCCACAGATACTTGGAGATAAGGACCGGGCAATTGTATTGTTCCATGTTTAGTGACTTGGACATTGAGATCATATCTCAAATTCAGATATTACGGACCTCTAATAGATGCTTGATTAAATCAAGTCCGTAAACTTAATCTTCTCATTGCATCTGAATCTTATTCAGAGCAATGTCCAACACTTGGATTAAGATCAAGTTACTTTTCTACTGAGAGGAGTCACTAAAATCCAGACCTGTTTCATCACTCCCTCGGAATAGAATTGTCATGGTTATACAATCGTTTATGATCACATCACCCTCAGGTATTCCCAATATCTGAACATCCTGCATACTGGAAGACCTTCAATAAACCCGAAGTTATAGATCTCTTTTAGATTGTCACCTTGAGTGTTTTGTCATTAAAGATTCTCATTTCATCATTGGGATTTGGTATCGATCACATACTTTTCAAAAGCATATATCATACATCTAGATTCTGTCAAGCTTCATAAGATAGACAACCATGCATGGGATTTATGGATCCCAATATCTCATGAGTGAGCTCATGTCTTCCGGTTCAGAAGTGGACCTGCGTGATCCCTTTGAGAGATCGTATTACTCATATGCCCTTATATGCACACCAGCTCGCCGGTATATAGACCTTGATTAGGTCATCAACTTATTGGTCTACCAAATGTACATACTTAGACTTATAGTAACACATCTATCTCCGGTCAGAGGATGTGTGCCTATATCATGACAGCATACGATGTAGGACTTCAGTTATCTCAATCTCGTTAAGTCAACTCTTTGACCTAACTAATCTGACACCTCTGAATCTCTATTCTTATGCAGAGAACATGCATCAAGAGGTCGGTCAGATATCGCCTTTAGATATAGGATTGCCATCTCCCACTCAGGCTGGAGATCACATCTTGATGATCATTTGACAGTGCTCGATGAGTCCTCAAGCTAACTCTTTAAATATTCATCCAAGCACTAGCCTCTATGATTCAACAATTGAATCAACAGCTTTATGATGTCAAGATAGCCATGATACATAACCCTATTTGTATAGAGGGACCTTATAGTGCATTCACTTAATTTCAGACAGGGAGTGAAATAAACCAATAACTTTTATTGATATATCAAACATTACAATAACAATTTAATGTAGGAACGGTTCGCCCATGGCTCACATGTCCAACACTACCTTAGATCGATGAGTAAAAATATGTCAGGTATTGTAGTAGCAAGTCAAGATAGTCAATCATCAACTAAGGCACCCATTTGTTATTTTAATGGAAAGGGTACCAAGGTGGAATGCAATGAGGTATCTATAAATTAATAACAAGTCCGGTGTATACACTAAATTTCGATCTACTTATTGGATTTTTTGTATTTTCCAAACAATTTTTAATTTTTTAATTTTTTAGAATTTAGAATTATTTTTGAATTATTATTATACATATAAGTATTGTAAGTATATGTCTAATATTTTTATTTTTTAATTTCATAAATATTTGGTTTTAAAAAATTTTTATTAAAAAAGAAAAAGAAATTTCTATATATACGTAAGGTAAATTTGGTTTTAATATGGATAAGAGGTTATAAAAATATAATAAAAATGTTTTTATACACTTTTCTAAAGTAAATAAAACCAAAAGTAAAATTAAAGAAAAATAAGGTTTTAAAAATCTATTTCAATAAAAACAAAAGAGGCGTAAAAATAGATTTCATATAGAAAATTTTGGGATAAAATAAGGTGTTATTTTTATTGGAGTTTATAGTGAATTAGATTTCCATAATATTATTTTGTTATGTTAGATTGTGTATGATTTATGAACTTTTATTGTTTGGAATTTTTAAGAGATTGGTATAATATTTTTTATGATTTGTGGGTATGATAAACTATATACTAAGAGTCATTTACTGTTATTTTTTAGAATATTTGGATAAATATGGAAATGTTTATCAATTATTTAAGCCATAATCATGATATCAAGTAATTGGATTTTCAAAATAGCAAATTATAATAGAAAATTCAACCAAAATTTTTAGATATACCACTCAATAAGAGTTGACAACATGTATTTTTTTTGCAGAATGACATTAAATATGGTCTAGATAAATGAGATGAGTTAAATTCTATAAGATCACTAAAATTTGTATCTTTTATATTCCTTTAGCCAATAATTGGAGTTATAAGATTTGTACAAAGATCAAATTTCAATACACTACTCAAAATCCTATGATTTTTTCATTTAAAATATATTATTTTATCACAATCATAATATATATAAATAACCACAAAAAATCTTCGAATTGTTATGGCATATATAGGAAGAGTTCAGTAAGTTAATACAAAAATTATCATCTAAAGACAAGCAATGTCTTAAGAGAAAAGAGAGTTAAAACACATTGTGTCACTGAAATTTTCCCAAATATAAAAACAATACAATGCACTAATGCATGAACGTATCAATAATTCTAGCCAAGTTCGGTTTGAGGTGAAAAAAGACCAATACATCACCCCCTCATGCAGGTCTTTAAGTGAGGAGGGGTGCTTTGATGGTTTCCAAAAGCTTGAGGTGCCTCGATGAAAAAATCATATTCAATATTTATGATTAGATGTCTCTCCTCAATTGTGGTTGTTCGATATGTGAGTTCTTGAGGATCGTAGGACAACTAGAAGAGGGTGAATATTAGTGACGATGACAGAATAAAACATTCACGTAAATAACTGTGTACAGAACAAACCAACCACCAAGCTATTATACTATGTTTTTATCCATTTGGTTTATTTGGTTTAGGGTTTTTTTTATTAGTTGAGCCAACCAAATGTTTTAATATTACCGAGATATTTATGTAGATATCTCATACATTTACAAAGCTGATATCTCTACAACTCTAAATCAGGCACCAAGTTCACCGCCACATGTCTAAAAATGTGCAAAATTAAGGATGGGTGAAGTCCGACTGTCCTTTGACTTCATTATATTGGTCCAACTCAGAAGATCCAAGATTAACCCATAATCTTTTGGATCTAACACCAAAAGTTCATGCATAAAGTGTTATAAAAATAACAATAACATCTTTATTAATGTCAGCAACAGAAGTAGTTGCATGTGTGTGTATTAGAATACAAGCCAAACGATAATATCTGTAATAGTAGGGACAAGTGATTAGACAAAATATCAAAATAAATAATGTCATCTAGTGTTTTCTACCCAAACAAAGTAGTTTAGACTGCTTGTAAAATAACTAGAAGACCATGAGGCAATAAATGCTTCTAACTTGAAACTTTCTCAGATCGAAGCTATCTGCTTGAATTTCTCTCATGAAGATCAAAGAACATGAGAAATCTAGAGAGAGAAAGAGAACAAGTTATTAGAATATTTTTTGCTTTAGAGATCAGATGAGAGCTTATGTGTGAGAACCAAGCCATCAGAAACAAATCTGGCAAGAAGTCAACATCATTTGATTTAGTTAATCAATCGAGCACTTTAAGTTGATCAATCAGGCTAAGTTGATCGATCAAAGTAATCACCTAAGTAGACACTGAATCTTTAAATTCGAATGTTTCTCGATATAAAATGTTGGTGGTTGATTAAGATTGGTTGATGGATTAGAGAGTGAAAGCACAACCAATCATCTGAGCTGGTCCTTCATATTACTAGCATGGTCAACCAACTAACAAGGGTTGTTAATCAATTCTATTTGTTCAACTATTCTTGATTTGGAAATTTCTCAGAACTCAATGCTACAACAATATTACATCAAAGATATGACAACTATAATTGAATTTTTATATAACAAAACAAAACTTGTGAGTGCAAGTCCTTAAAGATCCGCATTCTGTGTAGTTGAATTAACCTACAATCATGTAAATAAACAAACTAACAAGCGACTTGTGTTATGCGTGTATGTCATCTTTAAAAGCAATAAAAGGAATGAGAGAGTAAGAAATAAAAAAATATCAATCTCTCCATTTTTTATTGATGCCAAACACTTTTAAATGATTACAATCTTTAAATCTTAAAGAGCCTAAAATTAAAGATACAATTTAAGTTTAAGTTTAAGTTAAAGCCCCCCCTTAAACAAGTAATTCTGAAGGGCTCAAAAAATCTTAATTCTAATTTTGTATTTCTCCCCCTTAAACATTAGTAAAGAAAATTTACTTCTTTTTTTCACTTAGCATTTTCACTTATCACCTTTGGGATCAATAAAAAGGAAGTGCATAAAGAAAATAAAGATGTAATTCACTAACAAATATGGATTTTATTACAAAAATGTTTGTGAACACAAACTTTAGTTCCCGTACGTAAAAAAGTGGAATAAGTAAAGACAAATGAAATAGAAAAATAAGCTAGCTAGGGATAAACTAAAAGTTATGGAGAGCAATCACCATCATCCATTTCACTTTGTGCCAGACGAGAGTACTTGTTCCCTTGAACTATGATACGTTAAGTCTCAAATCTGTAGATATACTCAAGAGTGCCATATATATTCATTGAACTCGTCGTCATCATCATTATCTTCTTCTTCTAAAATAGTAGGCATGACAATCCTTTTACCATGAGAGGAAGAAGGTGTTGCTAAAGGAGGTGGGCAACAAGGAGGATGAGGTGATGCACTAGGTCCTAGTAGAGAAGGAGAAGGCAACCAAAGTCAACTTCTCAACGTTAGTAGAGAGCTTGAAAAGAAGCTCAGCTTAAGAGTTGCCAAACTAGGAGTAGTCATTCACCCGAATTAGACATCATCATATTTGTAATCTCTTGCATCTTGGATAAGTGCAAAAAGAAGGCGTCCATCATGTCATGATGAGTGAAAGCATGACCGTGGGACATACGATAGTTCTGATAGTCCACATCTTGTTGTAGTAGGATGGGTTGGGTCAAACAAGAGGAGGTACACAATCCGATAAATGAGGAGCATGAGTGGGTAGGACTAGACTGCCTTGGGATGACATAGGTGAAGTAGATGGTTATCATCCGAGTCTTAGTTGTATAACATCGCTTCAAGTCCAAATGGCTTGACCTTGGTAATGCAATGAGGGCCCACTAGAATGGTCACAAAGAAGTAGTTTAGAATGTATAGGACAAGGACCCCAAGAGATAAATGGTGCACCGAGTTTGCCGTGAGGATCAATAAAAGAAAATGGCACTAGTAGGAGTGATCAATGTAGTCAATAGTGACATACGAGAGGTTAGTAGTCTTATTCCTAAAAATTCAAAAGAAGTCGTGGTTGAGAAGATGGGCAGGGGTTTGAAATATGGAGTAGGGAGAGGACGATAATCTATGATGGACTGGAACGAGAGAATAGTATCATGACATTCATTGAGAGAGTATCATGAAGAGGTCACCAATAGTTGGTCCTAAGCCATAATAAACAAGAATGTGACTGATCACCGAACTATATACCACAAATGTGCATGCGTGTGGAAGTGGTGTGAAGATGATAGTTAAAGGGATCGCCGACATCAGTCATGTTCGCATAAAATTTCATGACAGACGTAAGATGAGATGGAGTCAACAACTGAACTTTGAGAATCGTATAAAAGGAGGGAACAAAAAAAGTATGCATCTGGTCTGAATGAAAAATGTCTTCGTAGGAGGGAAAGTGGTCACGATAGGCATTCCAAAGAATAGGTCGACAAGTTGAGCGTGTGTGGGATTGAGAGAGAAAATGAAGGTGATGATTTCGAGCAGACACATGTTTCAAGAGATTGAACTTTCTTGATGCACTTGAGAGGCATGATTCCAGAGGAGGGGATCTGAATCATGAAAATGTCCCAATAAAACACAGTTTTCCTAAAAAAGAAAACCAAAAGAAACATGAACATGGTAGCGGAAGTGATTGATCGGGGCAGATGGATTGACTAATCATGAGGCGAAGGCTTCTCAAGTAGAGAGAGTTTATGGAGACGAGGAGGAGTGGAGGTTGCTATGAGTGGTTATTTATGTTTTGTCTTCTTAAACTACTACGTTGAACGCTTTCCACTTTTGATGAATGAACTTCGAAACTTTTATCTTAACAAAAAGTGTAGCTATGCGTTGGTTAAAATAATGAGGTTCGTTCTATGATATAGATGGTGATCCGACCTAACAAATAGATTATTTTGTATTAACTATCGATGTCCATGGTTAAGTCCCGCGATTAATTACTTTCGAGTAAAGACAACTGCTGCTGCATGATTGGTGCACAACCTTGGATGACATGGCAGGTGAGATCGTCTAATGTTATGGGTTTGTACGTGCGTCACCATTGGATTGAATTGCCCGGGAAAAGTTTCTCCAGTTCCATTTTGAAGCATCACAAATAATTGTATATATATGACCCGTGATATGAAAAATCAACAAATCAGAGTGGCGCAGCGGAAGCGTGGTGGGCCCATAACCCACAGGTCCCAGGATCGAAACTTGGCTCTGATAGAGTGGCATCTGTAATTGTTTTACACGAATGTCCTCTTTTATTTCACAATAATAAGGTGTTTCCTTCTAATCCCTTGGCATTATTCTTTTTGCTATCATTTCCCTTCGTCTCAGGGGCTTCCGCTTCAATAAAGATCTGCACTAGACCGCAGTCTTCACATTGCTCTTTTCTTGATTTGTAAGATCGATCTTCTTGGGAGATATGTCTCCGGTCTACCACCAGTCCCTCCTAAAGATCTCCATATAAGCTTCTGTACGTAGTCCTTGGGTTTGTTTCCTCATTATATACTCCTCCTGGAGATCCTGTTGCCCAAACTAACGTCGATCAGTACCGGCACTAATGCCTCCACAAACCTCTAATACTTTCCCAACTAAACTGCATGTCTGCTGTGCCGAAAAGCTGAGTACTGCTGTCGACTAATCAGAGTATTACATGATCTTCATATAATTAATTCTAGACCTGCGTGCTCTTCTTACGCATCTCTCTCGAATATCAAACAATCGAAATGCGATTCAACCCACTATTTGTGCATGCATTTTACCAACCTCTAAAGAATATATTTAAGAGTGTGATTTGGAAGTAGATTTCTTGCCGGACATTGTCAACCAGTAAATCGACTTGGAGGAGGAAGAAGAAGAACACATCTATAATGCGTGCGTGGTGGACTTGCAATTTAATTATGTGACTCCGAGAGATGACTATCATGACTCTAACTTAATCCAGTTAGGACTACTGTATCCATGGCACCAAGGCACATGGAACGCAGCAGCATGTTGCTGCTATAATTAAATCCGAGGTTTATATAACACTTCCACTATCAAAAAGCCCAGGTCTGATAATACTAGCGAGTTTGTCTCTTCCTCAAATGAGATCTTACACTGCACTACTTGTGCTCACCGTTCTCAACAGAATGGAGTGACTGGCCACAAACATCATCATATCCATGACATTGTGCATACCCTATTGATTGATAATCATGTTCCCTCTACTTATTGGGGTAATACAGTCCTTACCTATGCATGTCCTATAAAGTGAATGCCATCCACTTGCTATAATTAAATCCGAGGTTTATATAACACTTACCATTGTAAAATCTCTCTTTATGATTGTAAAGTTGCGATGAATAGAATATGTATCCACTGCTATTTTATTAGCGTCAACTAATATAACGCTGTCTTTCCTCTTAGAATTAATGTGTAATAGTCATCTCTAATTAGGCAACGGTAGCTAGAATCGTCAAGAGAATGGCGGTGTATAATGGCTGCTATATGCATACTAACATTCGCTATGCCATAGCCACATCCAAAAATTTGTAGTATGACAGATAATTAACTATAAAAGGAACATTATTCGATATTACATGTTTAATTAACTTTAAATATTATATAGTCAGGGAGGCTGGATCCTAGGAATGTAACTATGTGAATGTACAAGTATTAGATACTTGATATTTATTGTATTTTTGTGATTTTGATTTTAAAAATTTTCAATTGCACTTTCTTTTTATCTCTTCATAAATTATTGATGAACCGCTGATCGTCCTTCTTAATGTGGCCTCATTGTAATATTATGGTCAATCAACGATCTATCAGAAATCGAACCGAATTATCTAGGATTGGCTCGATTTTAATAAAAATATTTACCGAAAAGTCCAGGGTCAAACTCAGGACACAAGCTACCTTAATGACTAATAAGATCCTAATATCTAAGTTAAGTGGCAATTAATCTATCAGGTCAACAAACAAGCAATGCAATGCTGAACATGATGCATGAACAAAATCCTTTTCTATTTTCATTTCATGCAAGTAAATTTAAAGACAACATGCAGTAGAATGCAATGCAAACAAAATTGTGTACAATAATAAGCCCAAAGTAATCAAGTAAATAAGAAACAAGTGAAGATCCAATTTCATTAGCATTTGATGCATAAAAAATAATCTATGTGTAAGAAATTGACATTTAAATAATAAGTGAAATGACACATTATGTATCAAATAAACCAGTCATGTTTCACATATCAAATAAACAATTAAAGTATGCCATTAAGATAGATAATTAAGTGAGCATCACAATGCAACTGAAATCATTAGAAAACAAGTTTGCATGCTAAGGATATAAAGGAAATGATTTAGGGGCATAAATGTGAGATAAACATGCAAAATATTTACAAAACCATCACAAATAGGCCCCTAGAGGGGTATTTTTGCAAATATGAAACTCGACGGACCTTCCCTATAAATAACCAAGTACACCAGGGCATAATTATAAATATTAACAGTCAATAGGGATCCCGTTTAAAATACCCAAGAGAAGCACATGCATCACACACCTGATTGCACATGCTTGTAACTTTGAAGAGTCACAAGGATACATATGTAATAGTCCCAATCCCTCATGCGCAAGGTAGGTGGAGTGGAGGCTTGGGTGATGGTTCATGGTCGATGCAGTTGGCTCGGGCCACGTGGGTAGCCTGCGTGGCCTTGGAGCAGGCTCGGTCCCATCGAGGCTTCATGTCGGGAACTGAGGTTGTCATGTCACCTGGACTGTCTAATCAAAGATGATCCGACGGTAAATGCTCTCCCGAGCTCCTCCATCTCCATCCTTAATGTGGCAACGATTATGTCTCTAACGAGCCCCCAACTTCCTCCTCTAAGTGTCTCCTCAGGCTCTGAAGGTTGGAGAAGATTATAGGACAACTGGCGAGGATCTCAAATGTGGAGAGAAGAGCTGGGAGGATTTGGATGGTCGAGGCAACATCCCATCATTAATGATGAATATCTAGAATGGTGCAGCTCCAAATCTTCCGACCATTGAGAAAACGAAGACATGCAAGGTATTAAGGGATATCCAAGGCAAGTGTATGCGTATAAGGTGAGTGGAATGGTCATTGTGTGCATGTGAGAGTGAAGGGATTAATGGGTTCTCCTCTGGCGAACCTGAGAAGAAGGGGGCATAGTGGTCTAAGGCATGGAAGAAGGGAGAAGGTGAGTGGAGGCTTCAGCATAGATCATAGATCCACAACGAATGTTTGATCCATATTAGACAAGGGTGAAGGTGGCTAGATTTTGATAATAAAATACAAGAACATAAAGAAAATGAATAATGAACTTACCTAGAGAATTGAAGGCTAGGTCGTGGCAGAGCGGGGGCTTGGGTTGAGGTAGAGTTGACCTCTGATCTTCGCTTGACCTGGTCAGCCTACCTAGAAGCTATGGGTCTACACCTGAGCTATGGGTCGTCTTCGTCGTTCCTAACCTCACTCCTCTATCACGGGAGGAGTAGGACTACTGAGCCGTGCCTCATGAAATGATGGACAGAGTGGAATGGAGCTGGTGGAGGAGGTTTTGTAGGGGAGAATGATGGTTACAAGAGGTGATCATCAGGATTTCAACTATGGTTTCTAGGCATATGAGAGGAGGAACGTGGGAGAGAAAGTGATTTTATGGGTGAAGGGTGTAGGGTCAATGACGAGGAGGTGGTGAACCAGCATGGGGTGGTTGGAGAAATTCGGTGAAGTTGGGCAATTGGCGGAGAGATCGTGAGAGAGAGAAATTGGGCGGAGGTTGATGGAAGCTGACAACCATTGGATCTCGCAATCCAATGCTCAATAGCGAGGCATGAGCAAAGGGCCCTAATTACAATCAGGGTGATCATGCAATTGAGGAGGTAGGAGGGTGGCAGAAAAGGATCAAGCCACGTGGACAGACCTGGGGATGCCACATGATCCAATAAGAAAAAAGAAAACTAAGAAAAACAAAGAAAAATGCAAAACAAATATGTATAAGCTTCAAATGAAAAAGCGTTAAACATGAAAGTTGTAGATCTTTTTGAGATGTACAAGTTTCATGTTGAACAAAAAACAAAATAAGTCATATGTATATACTTATATTTTTGTATATATTTTTAAGGATTTAAAATTTTTATTTTTATTTTTTTTAGATTTTTTGTATTTGTAATTTATATTTGATTTTAAAATAAATATGTATAATATTTATATTTTTTGGATTTTAATAATTAATAAAATATATAAAAGGTACATTAATTAATTATTTATGTACATTAATTAGGGTTAATTATTTACAAAGGGTTAATTGTTAATGTTAACTAATTAGCTTTATATTTTATTAAATTGTTTAAGTCAGAGGGATAACAAACAAATAATATGATAATAAACCATAGATTTATCACCCCTATTCTTAAACCTTTCTCTTCCTTGAGAAAATAAAGAATGAAAAAAGTTGGATTAATCCTTGACAGTGCATGTGAATATTCAAGACTTGATTCATTAAGAACCCTCGGTTTTAGTGATCCTAAAATCCTAAGCTGAATCAAGCTCTAGTCAAAAGGAATCCATCTTCTTTAATTACCAAACTCTTTCTGTGTACATATAGCCTAAGGATATGACATTAAGTGCGAACTGCATTTTTGAGAATCCAGCTGAAACATCACTCAAAGTCCCAATCGAAGAGACTCTCCCAAGAACCCAATTCTTAATAATAGGGAATAAATCATTTAATGCATTCAATCTACCATTTCTTTAGTTGTCAGACTTGAAAGTGAAGGTGAAAGACCAGTTGATGAAGGGCATAGGTTTGTGTCTTTTCTTTTCTCGCCCTTAGTGTGCCCATCAAGAGAGAACTGAGTCACCTGCACTTGTTTTCCTGGGAATGCACCGGGGTGTGTCTCTTTTGAGTATATGTTATACCTTCGACATCCAGACTTAGACCACTATACGATGCAGAGACCTACTTAGGTGCTAGCCCGACTTATGAAAGATCTAAAATGTTGGTCCAAGTGACACTTTAAGACCAATTGATGAAGGGCATAGGATTGTGTCTTTTCTTTTCTCACTCTCAGTGTGCCCATCAAGAGAGAACTGAGTCGTCTGCACTTATTTTCTTGGGAATGCACTGGGGTGTATCTCTTTTGAGTATGTGTTATACCTTCGACACCCGGACTTAGATCACTATACGATGCAGAGACCTATTTAGGTGCTAGCCCGACTCATAAAAGATCTAAAATGTTGGTCTGAGTGAACACTTTGAAAGTTGGGAGCACTTACTTTTGGTAGAAGCTCTTTGTATTTGTCTTTGATGTGTAATAGATTCTCTTTCTCTTCCTTTTTTTATCTAGCTCCACTACTTTTACCAAGTTGGCCCATATTGATCAACATTTTTATGTTTTATCACACCCTGGCACTTAGGTCAATATTAAAGATAGGTACAAGAACCTTGTTCCCATATCGGTTTAAGGTGTTGACACTTTCATCAATTTCATGCGATGCGCGAGCATCATTAAGTTGGGTCTAGACTCAAATCCCTCGTCCATGTTCCTCAAGTGAAACCTCATCTCATCTCATCATGAATGCAGTTGTGCATGTGAGGTACATGTTGTATTCTTTAAGGTAGAGAGCAAGTATTGTGCTCCAAAAATTCTCAAAAAATAGGGTTAAGTTCCCGCTTGCATGTAGTTTCACGCTATAATTTTAGAATAGCATTTTAGGACTTTTTCCTATTTTATAAAAATAAAAAAGGACTTGTATATTCCCTATTTGCCTTAAAAGTTACAAAAAATTATAAAAGTAAGTTTGAAAATTTCCAAAAAATAGTGTGTGTTTATTATAATATATAGTATCCCAGACCAAAAATCCCTAAAAATAGATAAATAAAATGATAAAAAAAATAAAAATCTCCAAAATCCTCTATAAAAATCTAAAAAAAATCCTTAAACTCCAAAACTATCCGTTTCTATTTTATAATTTTCTTTATAATATAATTTATCTATTAAATGATTTGTAAAATTTTGGACATTATTTGCTATTTCTAATTTCCAAATTAATCTGGCCTATTTATTTAATCCTTGATTTATATATTTTTTACTTTAAAAATCCATAAAAAAATAAGAAAAAATATTTAAAATCATAAAAATAGTAAAAAATATTTAAAGCCCCAAAACATTTGATTTTCCATTTTTTCTTATTTTTAAATATATTTATAAATTAATTATCATATAAGGTATTATATGTCTATCACTATTAATATATAAGCTTTAATATTATTTATTACTATATATGTTTTTATAAATATATTAAAATAAAAATATAAATAAATATATATTATAAGATGTATAGTTAATTAAAAATAAAAAAATATATATTATTTAAACCCACATTCTTTGGTTAATTGTGTGCATACAATATGCATTCAAACATATATTATTTATTCATTATTTATTTATAAATAGTATTGAGCACTACATCGTCATGCTTTCTGTGTTCCACACCCTACTCTGCTTGTCACTATACACATTTATTCATAGGCTATATTATAAATTTTGATTCACACCTTCTTATTCATTGATTGATATATATTGTGTTGTTGATTGTTGATTTCGTCGCTTGCTCTTGTGAGTGGCCGCCTGATGAACTGCTAAATGCATCTAATAATATTGATCCATTGTAGCGCGAACACTTAACGTGTCATATAGAACCAAATGAGTAATCTCTATGAAGAGGATTCGACTTTAATTTTTAACCTAGGAAGTCCAGGGTCAAACATAAGGACACGAGGCATAATACGATTATTTAGGTGTTAAATCATCCTCAAATAGGAATGATTTGACGGTACATGTACCTCCTCCTCATATGAACGTCGCCTCTCACGCTTGTATTGGTTCTGGTCTCTAACGAGCATGCTCCAACTCCTCCATCTTCATCTGGCATCGAGAAAGGTTGATGTACCTTCCTTTATTCATGGCAAAGATGTCGATCTCCACAGGAAACTCCGTGGGCTTCTTAGAAGATGAGTCAAAGGTTTCTCGCAGGAGGACCTCCTCTAGAATGGACCACCTTGAAGAATCCAACCATTAAAGAAGAGTGGAATTGTAATGGTTAGAAAACATCATAGCGACGTGCGTGCTTGTTGAGGTGAGTGGAATGGTGAGCTATGTTAGGTGAGGAAGATGGAGCCCAGGTGGTTCCTCATTCATCATTGAAGGCGAAAGTGATTAGGTTGGTAGGTGCAAAAGTACAAGGAGGACGGAGAACATGGCCTCCGTGTGGAACACGGATCCACGGTGAAGGTCGAAACCAAAGCAAATGAGATAGTAGATCTCATACCTGGTTGAATCAATTGAAGAAAAGATATGTAGCCAACCTGTACAAGAAGAGAACACCATAAATATGGAGTGGCTTGGGATTAAGGTCTTCACAGACCTTGGGGTCTTCTCTCTAGTAGTCCAACCATACCTATGCACTCATACAACCGCCTAATGGCGTTGTAGCTTGGCCATTCTGACCAAGGGTCTCACCGGGCCGAAGGTTGTCGTGGCCTCCGTCGATCCTTCCTCTCTCTGTTATAAAGAGGAGGAGAGGGATGGGTCTTAGCCTAACAGTGATGGAACACCGAGTATGGTGACTGGCTGATGAATATTTGAAGAAGAGGGCGATGTTGGTGCTATCCAAGGTGGTGGTTTCAACCGCCACCCGAGATGGGTCGGTTAGGGTTTCAGAGATTTTTAGGAGTTAGTGCGGGTTAGAGGAATTAGGTGATGGTTAGGGTGGTGGTAGTTAAGCGAGAAGAAGGTTATCGATGAAAGGAAAATGGGGGGAAGTTGGGAAGTTAGTGAGGTATACGTTGCCTGGAAGAGTTGATTCGGAGGTTGGGGATGAAGAATCAACCGTCTGATCAATATCGGAAGGTTATCCTTAAGGCGACGTCTAGTGGCAGTGATCTGAATAGAGATCATATCAAATGGTTGAGAGAAGATCTCTAAAGAATGTTGAGGATCGCATTCGATGGGGGCTATCAGACGGTAGTAGAAGAGGTATGTGGAGGAAAGGAAAGCGGGGCACGTGGGTGGTCCAGAAGGCGCCACATGGCTCAATCAGAATTGCAGAAAATTAAGAAGTCAGAGAAAAATTAAAAAGGATTAGTTAGAGGGAGAATTAGGAAAAGTAGTAATTATGAAAGTTGTATATCTCGATGAGATCTACAATGTTCATGTAGAAGTTAAAGAGATCAGAGGTTATCTATACATAGATAAAATTAAATATATATATTAAACCAATATAGAACATTTTTCTTTCCTTTTTCTTTTGTTTGTTATTTTGGGTTTTTGTTTTATTTAATGTTAATTTATTTATATACACTATTAATCTAATTTTTATTTGATTTTTTATAAGAGATAAATACATATAATATTACACTATAATAGGGTTATATTAATATAATGTAATTAGTGTCAATTATATATAACACATAATTTGATAATTAATGTTAATTAGTCAATGAATCTTATTGTTTAACCTAAGAAAGAGAGTTAATAATGATGATTAATTATAATAAATATGGGATCTATCACCCCACTTATACTTACGCTAAGCTCGTCCTCGAGTAAATAAAGAAAGAATTTGTTAGAGAGTTTGTTCAATTAGTGAGATCCTGACAAGTGCAAGTGAAATTACCAGGCTTGCTTTAACGTAGAACACTAGGTTTTAGGAATCCTATAACTCTAAGTTGATACGGGTATTAATCAAAAGGAATTCAACTCCTCTCACTATTAGACTCTCAATATATACATATATATAAGAAGTATGACTTAGGGTAGACTGCAACCATGAGAGTAGAGTCAAAAATAACACCAAAAATTCCAGTCTCAAAAGTTTTCCCAAGGACCCAACCCTCAACACTAGGGAATAAATCTAGTCTTGCTTCAATCTACCATCTCTTTAGTTTGTTAGACTTCAAAAAGATCGATGGAAGACCAGATTATGGAGGTTATTTTCTCTTCCTCTCATTGGAACAAGGTTATCTCAAGTGCCAATACTCAACACAATTTTCATTTTGATTTTTACCAATCAGTGTGTCCGTCAAAAGAGAATTTGGAATCATCTGCACTTGTTTTCCTGGGAGTACATTCAAGTGTGCCTTTTTGAGTACCTATTATACTTTCTACACCCAGACTTGTAGCATTTATGATGCAGATCCCTTTTTAGGTGTTAGCCCGACTCCTAGTCCTAATAGCGGTGGTCCAACTGGACACTTTGAAATGGTTGGGAGCGCTTGCCTTTGTTGGAAGCTCTTTGATATTTGACTTTGTATGGTGAGAGCTTTTCTTTGAGCATTTCTTTCTTTCTTTTCTTTGCTTTTGGCTAGCTCCACTGTTTTTACTAAAAGTTGGTGCACTGATCAACTTATTAAAATAATGTCATCACACCCTGGCACTTTAGGTCACATTCAAGATAGTATGAGAACATGTCCCATACTGGTTAAGATTTCTGACACTCATGTTTCATGAAGTCATCATTAATTTTGTCCCATCCTCGAGCATCATATAGATTAGGTCCAAACTCAAGATTACAATTCCTGTTTCCTTAGTGATACCTTGACTCATCTCAATCATAAATGCAATCGTGCATGTGATATGAAAGTCAAATTCTTTGAAGGAGATTAAGCATGAAATATAGCATGCATATCCTCAAACTAGGGAAGTATTTATTCTTAAGTCTAAGACCCTAATGATTACTACATGATAACTCTAAGTCCATGGACTCCTAAAACAAAGTGTTAACGATCATCTCAAGCCTTGACTGCATTGTGAAAATGTCAAGGAATGACACCAATTAATAAGTTAATTTTTTGTGATTTTTATTTTTTTCCATTTGTCTAAAGTTATAGAGTTAATTAATTAGACTCACTTACACCCTTAGCTTTGAAAATATTTTTGAAACTTTTTGCAAACATTATCACATAAGTATAGAAATTTTCCAAACATTTTACAAATATTTTCAGAATAAGTAAAACCCCATGTTTCCAACCTCAGCAAAACATTTTTCCAAACAAATGTCACATAAATATGTAGGTTTTTAAAACATTTTACAAATAATTTTACAAACAATGTCAAATATTATTTTCACAAACCGTGTAAAACACTTGAAAACCATGTCAAATATGTATATAATTTTCAAAATCATTTCAAAATATTTTTACAAACATCAATTCAAAAAAAATGTTATATGATACCCATAACCCCAATAGTTTGAAACTTTTTTAAAATATGAGTTATGGATAAAGTATATATACAATAGACCCCTATACATAGCTTTTGCTATGTCTTCATAGCACAAATTGATATGAAGCCACATCTCGTACTAAATCTAAAATAATATACACAATAAAAAGAATCATTAGATGAAGACATTGACTCGGGGTCCCCCTATACTTAAGCTGACAAATAACTTAAGTATAAAGATATGAATTAAAAACTTGATGACCCGAGGGGAACAATCAGAACGACAAAGGATCCCCCCTATACTTAGGGTGAAAATAAGCCTAAGTGTAAAGAATAGGAAGCTAAGTGATGAAGGGATCAAGGTTAGCTGAATATCTAGATGATGAATCTCAGGAGATAATAATGGGGCCTAGGGTTTCGGGAGGCTAAAGAGTCAAGTAAGATCTAAACAAACCTGATTATTTCACCAACACATACAGTGAAGACCATACATATGGTCTAATTATCTTGTTTCTTTTATTGGTGATAAGACGAAATTCGCTTGCATTACGAGCGTGTTGAATTTTGTTTGGGCTCTATCCTAGGGATTCATCCTCACCTTTCAATGAATGCATATATACCTGCAAATAATGCGATGTATACTATTCCAAAAACAAGATGAATTTTAGATCCATTTTAAATACATCAACTTACATTAGCAGTCCCATTTTTACAAATTAGGTTTTCACTTGTATTAAATCTTTAAACACATAAGTCATCGTCTACCTCCAATCCCATTTCCATATTATTCTAAGTGAAAAATCATGAAAAAGGAAAGATGATACAAATGCAAAATCATGATGCGATGCTCAAGAGAAGTACGTACAGTGTCTCTAGCTCTCTTCATGCACATGCAAGACTGAAAAATATCATCTAAGTGCATGCAAGTTGATGAAAAACTGGACCTAATCATAAGTTCTATTAGCGGGAAGAGATTGACATTATTTGGGCTAAGTTGAATGTATATTATATGCGCCTGATGAATCTTAGAGATAAGTGAAACTCATAAGATGAAGTTAGTGTGCCCTAACTTACAAATCCAGCACTTAAGAATAATACAACGAGAGTAGCTCTATGAGCCGTGTTCCTAGATCCTAAATCGAGCACTCAAGTTGAGTCCCAACCAACAAGGGTGAAACGGACTCAACAAACTGATAAAGTGCTAAATGCATATATTAATAATAATCCTTTATAGCACATGCACTTAGTGTGTCATATATAACCGAAAAGAATCTCAGTGACGAGGTTCTCGATTTTAATTTTTAACCTGGGAAGTACAAGATCGAATACAAGGACACGAGCCATAATACCATTATTTAGGTGTTAAATATCAAGGTTAAGCAATAATTAAATCATCTAGGTCAAAACAAACAAGGCATGAAATGAATGTATCACAAAATAAATGCGAAGACTAAATACATTTTTAAAGCAATTTAATGCATGTTAGAAAATCAACAGAATGAATAAATGATAAAACTCTAACATATGCAAATATATTCACTAATATGCCATAAAATGGTCATTCACACTTAAGCAAAGAATTAATTTTAATCTAGGTTCAATCGAGCACTTCAATTTAGAGTCAACTTGCATTTAATGAGCATACAAAGCATGTACATAGACTCTAATGAAATAATCCTTAATTTTCTATCTAATCAAAAAATAATCCATATCAGATCAAAGATATTTAAATGAGGATCGAAATGGCACTGAAATCATCTTAGTTGGATAAACAATGCTCAAGTTATCCATGATTAAATCCAAGGGCATAATTGTAATAAAACGTAAATAAAACATGCACAAAAATCATAACAGGTCCCTGGAGGGATTAGAATGTAAATATAGAAAACTTGTTCATAATATTATAAAATACCTTCTACACGAGGGCATATTTGCAATAATGAGAAACCGACGGTGTGACTTTGCATTTATCCCAGGCCCGCAATGCGTGAGGCGCGTACGTTCCTAGACTAGGGCGGAGGTTTGTGGCTCAGGTCACGTGGCGTGATACAATGTTTCAGCTGATGGATCAGATATCCCTGATGCTGCAGGCTCGATCTCCCAGGTTGAGTTTTGGAAAGGTGTAGACGTGGCCACTTCTCAACCGTCAGATCATCCCTAAATTGGAATGATCTGACAACAGTTGTAGTTCTCCTTCGGAAGAGAGAAACCACAAATGACGGCGTAATAACTGGGCTCCAATAAACCTGCTTCGCCTCCTCCTTCTTCATCTGGTGTCATGGAAGGTTGTTGGATCTTCACAGAAGTCTGACGAAGATGATGGTTTCCCCAGGAAGGTCCAATGGATTCTTTAACGACGAGTCGACGGCTACTCATAGTAGGTTCTCCTCTAGAATGGAGAAACCTTGAGGCCTCCGACCATTGAAATAGATTCAACCTACATATGTTAGGACAAGATAGTCGAAGCAATTTGAAAGTGACTGTGTGAGAGCGTGAGGGCAACAAAGGGTTGATCGAAGGTGAAAAACATGGTGTCTGAGTGGGTCGCTCCGTCTTTGCAGGCGAAGAACTTGGATCGAGGTGCTGGGTATGATAGGACTGGGATCATGGAGGATGAAGCCTTCCGCTTGGATTGTAGATTCACAACAAAGGCTGGATCCATGTCGGATGAAGGAAATAGATAGGAGACATGATTGGAATAATTGAAGAAGAGAAGATGACAACCTATTTGTCTAACCTGTACATGAAGAAACTTCACTTATGGAGGTGGTTGGCTTGGGATTGAGGTCTTCTCTGACCTCTGATCTTCGCTCCGAGTGTCCAGCCATGACACAAGCTCGAATAATGACCCATTGGCACTGTAGCTTGGCCTTTCTAGCCAAGGGTCAGCACCGAAAGATGAGCACCATCATATCTCCAACATCTCCTCTTATTTCTGTCACAAAGAGAGGAGGAGGGCTGGAGCATCTTTGCATAAGGGTGGACAATTGCCGATGACAACGGCGGTGGGGTATTTGAATTTGAAGAACTGCAATTACGAAGCAGTTTTGGCGAAGGTTTCAACTGCCACAAACATGGAGTAATTAGGGTTTGGAGGTAGTTTATGGGTGTGGACTGGAAGAGGGGCATAAGGAGAATGCGAGGGAAATGGCAGTTGGTCGGGAGGGCAATCGAGATGGTTGGAATAATTAGAAGAAGATGGGCGGTTTGGATGAGGAAGACAACAACTAGAGGTTAGAGATGAAGCGGGGACCATTGGATCAGTTGATCCAACAACTAGATTTTTAGCAGAAAGAAACGGATGGGATTACATCAGAGGAAAACCATCACATGGCGATGGATGCAACACGTGGTGAGTAAAGAAATGGGCCACATGGCTCAATCTGACAGTGCCACGTGGCCCAATCAGGATTGAAGAATTTGAGTAAAATGGAATAAAATAAGAAAGAATTAGTTCGAGGAAGAATTAAGAAAAGTAGTAAACATGAACGTTGTAGATCTCAATGAGATCTACAATTTCATGCAGAAGTCAAAGAGATCTGAGGTCATTTATATATAGATAAAAATTGAATACTAATAAAAATCATATAAAATAATTTTCTTTGATTTTTCTTTTACTTATTTTTTGTATTTTTATTTTGTTTTATATTATTTTATTTATACAAAATTTTTTTCTAATTTTTATTTGAATTTTAATATGAAATAAATACATAAAATATTACACCATAGTAGAGTTACATTAATATATAGTAATTAATGTTAATTATTTACAACATCGTAGTTAGTAATTAGTGTCTATTAGGCAATGAATCTTATGATTAACTTAAGTAAAGGAGATAAATATAACCAATTAAGCTGATAAATCTGGGATTTATCACTCACCAAACAAATAATAGAGTCCAAGTATACAACTATTACATCAAAAACATCAACAAAAATAATATTCGAGAAACTTAATGGCACCTTCTGCGATTCTTCTCAACATGAACTCCATCTTGAGCTTCATGCCTCCATTCTCCACAAGTGTCCTCGATGTATGGGCCCTATCATAGAAGAGAATAGTTTAGAAAATTTCAAAGATTATTAAAACATATAAATGCATAAAACATCACAACACAGGATTGACATTGATATAATAAAAATCAACTTAACCAAAATATAAAAACCTAAATAATTATATTAATGAAGCCTTGTCCCTGGCAGTGGTGCCACCTAATGAACCACTAAATACATGTAATAATATTGATCTGTTGAGCATGTGCACTTAGCTTATCTTACAGAATCAAATGAGTAATCTCTATGAATAGAATTTGACTTTAATTTTTAACCTGGAAGTCCAGGGTCAAACACAAGGACACGTGACATAATACGATTATTTAGGTGTTAAAAAATATAGCTTACATGATTGATAAATTATCTAGGACAAAACTAGCAAAACAATGCAAGCAAGCAAGGCAAGATAATGCACATCACCAATGCATGCATGGATGAGACAAAATATTATGATGAAACATATAAATGCATGTTAGAAAATAATGAAGTGTTCAATAAAATGATAGCACATGCAAATGCACTCATAATTATGCCCTAAAATGATTATTCAATCTTAAGCAATTATGCAACTTTGATCTAAGTCCTACTGAGCACTTAATCTGAAATATAGTTTCATTTCATGTGATTATATAACACCAATAATATATCTAATTAATAAATCAAAAAATGGGATGCAAATCAGAGATTATATAAATCCAGTTAAAGACAATGAATCAATGATCACAACCAAACTGAAATCAGCTCAATCGGATATTGTTGATGCGTATTTTCGAGGGTTTAAGTACCCGATTTTGCACTCGGATAGTCGTTGCGAACCCGCAAAAACACGATCAAACAAATAAATTATCGGACTTAGCTATATTGTGCACAAGGCAAAGTATAGGGTAAGTCAGGGTCGATCCACAGAGACAGGAAAAATTTTGCACTTCATAAAAATACTTTTATAAGTTTGCAAAATGTTTGAATAACAAGAATGGAGATGAAATTTGGAGAAGACAATAGTGCAGGTTGGTAAGTGCTGATCGCTCCCCTTCTATGCGGCAACTTCCGAATGGACTCGTAAGCGCTAACTCTTCGCGAAATTGGATATCCCGGCGAGGTGAGTTGGATGCGAATACAACCGCGAATTGAGGTCAAACCTCGTGTCATGTCCCGGTTTTCCAAGAGTCGAGGGTAATCACCGTTAGATATGGATCGTCGTAATAGTCTTGACAAATAGCTGCACGAAAGAGAAGACAACAAAATAAGATGGGTATAAAAAATGTAAAGTGATAAAATAAAGGCGAGATAAAAAAATGGTGGTTGGCGGCTCGGGAGGAAGCCTCTGGAGTCGGATTCACAGAGGGACCGAGGAATTGATGGTCGGCGGACGTCTATGGTGTTGGATAATTTTTAACGGCACTTGGGGTGGAGCCTCAGGAGTCGGATTCACTGAGGGTCCAAATGCACAAGTCGACGAGATCAGTTCGACACTTCGTCGATATATGATTAATTATGGCGGTAGAGTTTTGTTGGATGACGGAATGACGGAATAATCGGATGGTTGGAAGGTGGAGTGAATTGTTAGTGGAATACTCGGATGGGGCTTAATGGTGATTTAATGGAAAATTCCTTGTCCCCCCCAAAGATCCACTATCACGTTTTTATAGGCACAAACACAGCCGTTGAAGTTAGGGGATACATCTCTTCACTTGGAGATGCACCTCTTCATGTAGGCGTGAATGGTCAAAGCCCCTTTTCACATAAGGTCATCATATGGTGCTGTGTCACCATAGTGGACGTTGCCACTGTTTGGCTTTTTTTTTTTAATTTCCAACGGCCTCTATTTTCATCCACTCATTGGCTACATCCACGCATGGTGCATTTGTGCATTAATTCATGGGAATTGAAACTATTATGTATTATGTCATATCTTAATCTCTTGGCTAAGTAGTACCAATTTTATTGATTCGATGGATTCGTAAGATTCTCTAAGTATATCTTAATCTTGTTTACTCTTTAGAATTAGGAAATAGATTGTTGGATGCGAGAAAAAAAAATATTTAAACCGAAGTTAAGATAATACTTGAATCAGTTTTCATGAGTTTGTGGATGGGATGATTTTGCCAAATCTATTATTTGCAACATGTAAACTTATGACATTTGTTTGAACAAGAATGACTCATCAATATTTGATTTATATCAAGTGATTTACTCTATGACTTTGAGCAACATGGGGAAACATCTGCTAAGATATTTGCCAATGCGAAATCGCAAGGCAAAATATTCGGTATATGAAATGAAAGAGTAATCGCTTGTTTAATTCCTATAGGAATGATCTGTTCATTATTTATCTTGATAACACGTAATAATATCTAGAAAATATGGAGTTATAGTTGTTAATGGTTTCAATACAAAAGTAGAGGCAGAAGCCATGCTTAGTGTGCTCCATATCCTACTTGTGGGACTGAATTCAATAAGGGTTTGCTACCATAGGTGATGCACGATACCTTTATGCCAAGTTACTTCTTTGGAATCATGATTTGCATGATGCTTCATATTGTAGTAATCTCGTCTATTTTCTTTTCTTTGATGTATGTTTTAACTCATGAATTAGCAAAACTTATTTGAATTATGTGACAAATTATAGACTCATCATTCACCCATGCTTAAGATTTGCTAGTCCCTAGCAAATGTAAATGAATAATCTCAAAACTCTATTATTGACATATAAGTAGACCATAGCCTCAGTTGGTTATAATAAATTATAAAGTTTGAGATTGGAAATGAATCTCTTCCTATAATGCTTAGTCATCTCAAGTGTCCTCAAGACATGACTTAGAGACTTGCTCGATTCGGATGAAATGATACCTAGCATTAATAATGTCATTAGACATGAGTATGAACTCAAGTGTCAAATGTACTGAATTGACCAAATGCTTTCATCCACAATATTCTATCTCTGATACACTAAGCCAGGAAATATCTGAGATGGAGGCTCAGAGTATTATTACAATCTCCAACTTCATAATTAGTTAAACGCTCTACCCAACTTCCTCCAACTGGCCAGCAAGAAAAATAGGTTAATGTGTGGAGTATTGAGGTTAAGGCTTATTTGGTGGAGATGACTTTGCTCAGGTTTAAATTTATAGAAAGATATGAGCGAGGTTTAATATGTGACAATATTGCTCGTTATAAGATAATTTTGGAAAGAAGAAAATGGCATATGATGGTCACGAGAAAAGAATTTTCACACAATGGTTCTCCTGATTTTTTTTCTTCTTCTTCTTTTCTTTCTTCTTATTTTTTTTCTTTTTTTTCTTTTTTTTTGCAATCTGTCTCTCTCTCTCTCTCTTTTGCTATACTTCTTCTTCTCTCCTCTCTTTTTTTTGCAATACTTTTTTTCTCCTTTTCTTTATCCTTTTTTTTGCAATATCTCTCTTCTCTTTTCAAGAGAACCAATGTGCTTTAATATTTTCTTTAGGAAAAAAAGACATGTATTTTGTTGTAGATGGAGAATAGAATCTTGAAGAACATTTCTCTTTTGGTACATAATAGAAGAAGACGGTCAAAGAAGTCGAATGAAATGAAACAAGATAGGTTATTAATGGAAGAATTTTAAAGAAGTGGTGGATTTGAGAAGTTTGTAGTAAGACAAGCAAGAGGCTGGTATGTGAAGGTTTTAAGTGTGTACAATAATTGTGTGTAATGGGAAATTGCTTGACCAGTTGGGAACACTCCCTTACATTTTATGGTGGACTCTCTTCCTCACTTATATTTGGTGGAAACACTCCCTACTCCTCTACTCCATGATAAGCTCACCATCACACAAACTCTGGGCACAACCATCAACAGACCCCCTTAGCCTTTTGTATGTCAAGCTAGCATCGCAGTACAAAGCTCCTGATCTTTTCAGTATATAATATTTAAGCTCATTATTGATACCAAGTGTTAAAATTTGAATCGAGGCTAAGTCTCTTGATGTAAATGCAAAAGGACAAGAGAGAGTCATAAGCATTCTAAGCTTAGAATCACTTCAAATCTCATACTTCATGTGGTATTTAATGATGAGGCTATTATTCTCCCTATATGTAAAATTAGAGAGTTGAAGTAGGGAAAAGCAAATGAATGTGATGCAATATGCATGAAAAAATGCAAATTTTTTAGATATTGTCCCCCCATGCTTAAGATTTGCCATGCCCTCATGGTAAATGCATATGCAGTAAACTAGTTATGGGATGATGTATGAGATGAGATGGGCGGTGAACAAAGAAATGAGTGTGTCATGAGGGGTTTTGCATAACATGGATTTCTGAAATAGGCATTGATTTTTCAGAGTCAATGACGGGCTTGAGGCGTTGTCCATTCACTCGAAGGGTGGTGGATGTTTTAGAATCGGTTATTTCAACAGACCCGTTATCAAAAACTTGTGTGACAATGTATGGGCCTTTCCACTTTGACCTGAGCTTTCCTGGAAAGAGCTTTAACTTTGCATCAAACAACCAAACTTTTTGACCAATGGAAAAGGTTTTGCGAGAAATGTTAGCATCATGCCAAATTTTAACCTTTTCTTTGTAAATAAGGCTGTTATCATATGCTCTGCAGTGAAGCTCAGTTAACTCATTAAGGTCAAGTAGTCGATTCTGGCCCGCATGGGTTAAATCAAGGTTACATTTTTTTATAGCCCATAATGATTTATGATGGATCTCGACAGGTAGATGACAAGGTTTTCCATAAACGATGCGATATGGACTCATCCCTAGAGGAGCCTTATAAGCAGTGCGATAGGCCCATAATGCTATATTAAGGTGTTGGGACCAATCTTTGCGATCAGAACGAACAATTTTTTGTAGAATGGTTTTTATTTCTCGATTAGAGACCTCAGCTAAGCCATTAGTTTGGGGATGATAGGCGGTAGAAACTCGATGTTCAATTCCATTATTCTTCATTAGTTTTCGCACCGAGTTATTAAGGAAATGTGAACCCCCGTCACTTATAATGACCTTAGGTATGCCGAAGCGAGCAAATAAATCATTCAAGAACTTGATTACTGTTGTACTATCGGCAGCGCGAGTAGGTATGGCTTCGACCCATCTGGAGACGTAGTCGACTGCAAGAAGGATATATAGGTAACCATTTGATTGAGTGAAGGGACCCATGAAGTCAATGCCCCATGCATCAAAAATTTCAACTACATGGATAGGATTTAGAGGTATCATGTCTCTTTTTGTCATGGTTCCTGTAGTTTGACATGTAGGGCATGACTTCACAAAATCATGGGCATCCTTAAATAACGTAGGCCAGAAAAAACCACATTGGAGTACTTTTGCAGCTGTACGTTTTCCAGAGTGATGACCACCACACCCAAAAGTGTGGCAATGAGATAGGACACTTGGAATTTCAGACTCAGGTATACAACGTCTCCATATACAGTCGGTCCCTTCCCTAAATAATAAAGGATCTTCCCAATGGTAGTATCGAGAGTCAGCTATGAATCGATCTCGTTTTACCTTAGGCCAATCATCAGGAATTCGAGATGTGACTAAATAGTTTACCATATCAGCAAACCACGGTAGTTGTGATACGGCAAGGATGGATTCATCAGGAAAGATTTCTGATATGGGAATGAGTTGGTCGGTTTGTTTGGTTTCAGACTCATGGAGTCTGGAGAGATGGTCGGCCACGACGTTTTGCGCTCCTGCCTTATCTTTGATTTCAATGTCAAATTCTTGTAGCAAGAGTATCCATCTAATTAATCGTGGTTTCGAATCTTTCTTGGAAAGTAGGTGGCGTAGTGCGGTGTGGTCAGTGTAAACAACCACGTGTGAACCCAGTAGGTATGACCTAAATTTTTCAAGTGCAAAGACAACGGCTAGTAATTCTTTTTCAGTGACTGTGTAGTTTTTTTGTGCATCGTCAAGTGTTCTGCTAGCGTAATGGATGGCAACTGGTTTGCCATCTTTTCTTTGACCTAGTACAACTCCTACCGCATAATCTGATGCATCACACATTATTTCAAAGTCTAAGGTCCAATCAGGGGACTGTAAAATTGGTGCTTCAGTGATAGACCTTTTTAATGTCTCAAAGGATCTAAGGGCATCTTCAGAAAATTCAAAAGCTCGATCCTTTGAGAGTAACTCAGTAAGAGGTTTAGCAATTTTTGAAAAATCCTTTATGAATCTTCTATAGAAGCCAACATGTCCTAGAAAAGATCGAACACCTTTCAGTGATGTAGGTGGGGAGAGGTGAGTTATAGTCTCAATTTTCGATGGGTCAACCTCCATTCCTTTTTTAGAGACAATGTGACCTAGAACAATGCCCTTGGTGACCATAAAATGTGATTTTTCCCATGATAAGACTAGATTCACCTCCATGTATTTTTGCAATACCCGATCAAGAAATCCAAGACACTCATCAAAGGAATCACCGAATACAGAGAAATCGTCCATAAATACTTCCATAAAATCTCCCACCATATCGGCAAATACGGCTAGCATACATCGTTGAAAGGTAGCCGGCGCATTACACAGCCCAAAGGGCATCCGTCGAAAAGCAAATGTACCGTAAGGACATGTAAATGTTGTTTTCTCTTGATCTTCAGGTGCAATAGCTACCTGATTATAACCTGAGTAACCATCGAGAAAACAAAAATATTCCCTCCCCGCTAGTCTCTCAATAATTTGATCTATGAATGGGAGAGGGAAGTGGTCCTTCTTCGTGGCAAGGTTTAATTTCCTGTAATCAATACAAACCCTGAAGGATATTGAGTATCCTTAAGCGCATCACGGAAGCGTGTTGATCGCATCGTATGCAATCGGGGCAACTAGTCGCACTAGTCGCTAGATGCAGCGGGAAATAAATTTTTTTTAAAACTAAAGATGAAACCACATGATCACGAGAACAATTCTCGGATCGTTTCATCTAACCACAAGTATAAGGAATACCTCTTGAAGCGTGGTTGTGATCGTGAGATCCCAAAGTAGAGATCCTCCTGTCTCAAGTCCGACCCACGTAGAACGCACTTGCGGGAACGATGATGAGTCGCATCCTTCCCGCAATCCTTGACGAAGATCCAAGCGTCGAAGGCGAAGCAAGATGCTCTCCTCTTCAATATGCAAAGTGGACGGCCACTTGGATATTAAGAGAGAGACCACACGAGAATTAGAAAGAGAGAGAGAGTGAGTAGTAGTCTTCTACAACTCTAGATGATGTACTTTGGAAGGGTACCCTAGCCCTCCTTTTATATTAGTTTAGGATCCAATGGATCTCAATCCATGGGACACATGGATCCAACGGTCAGGCTTGGTCCATGTAAAATCAATGGCTATGATTGTTGTTGGTTAAAACCAACAACATTAATTTAAATTAAAATATGTTGCAACATTATCAACATAATTTAATTTAACAAATTAAGAGATAATGTGACAACAAAAAGGGAGTCAACCAACCACCCTAAATTATAGGGGGTTATTTTGTCTCCTTTTTATTTATCTTATTATTTCTTAATTAATTTGCAATAACTATTATTGCAATAATATCCACCAAATTAATTCCAAATTAATTTGTGAATATTTCAATCATGCCATCGAAGATATGTGAATCACATTCACATCCCAAACTAATTTGTAAATTACATTTCTAATTAATTAATTAATGTGAATTCAATCCACACTATTAATTAACAAATGCTATTTACATAAATTTTCTCTCTTCAATATATTTGTATTATAAATCATATTTATAATACACATATATCATGGATAGTATTATCCATATTCTCTAATCCATGATAATTAAATCTCATTTAATTATCTTGGATAATAATATGAATCATATTCATATTATGCTTGATAATTAAATCTCATCAAGTCCTTGCTTGGATATACATTTCATCAAATGAATTATTCTTGAACCCTTTCAAGAATAATGTGCTTTCTCCGCAGATACTTGGAGATAAGGACAGGGCGATTGTATTGTTCCACGTATAGTGACTTGGATGTTGAGATCTTATCTCAAATCCAGATCTTACGAACCTCCCACAGATGCTTGATTAAATCAAGACCGCAAATCTAATCTTCTCATTGAATCTGAATCTCATTCAGACCAATGTCCAATATTTGGACTAAGATCAGATTGCTTCTCTACTGAGAGGAGTCACTAAAATCCAGACCTGTTTCATCACTCCCTCGGAATGGAAGCGTCATGGATATACAATCGTTTATGATCACATCACCCTCAGGTATTCCTAATACCTGTACATCCTGCATACTGGAAGACCCATGGTCAACCCAAAGATCAAGATCAATTTTACACTGTCTTCTTCAGGGTTTGATCACTAAGTTTCTCATTTGATCATTGGGATTCAGTATCGATCATATACTTTCCAAAAGCATATATCATACCTAGGTCTTGATCATATACTTTCCAAAAGTATATATCAAACCTACAAATTCAGTCAAGCTTCCAAAGCGAGACGACCGTGCACGGAATTTGATTCTTCCCAATATCTCATGAGTGAGCTCATGTCTTCCGGTTCAGTAGTGAACCTGTATGATCCCTTTGAGAGATCGTATTACTCATATGCCCTTATATGCACACCAGCTCGCCGGTGTATAGACCTTGGTTAGGTCATCAACCTATTGGTCTGCCAAATGTACATACTCAGACATATAGCAATACATCTGTCTCCGGTCAGAGGATGCGTGCCTATGCTGTGACAGCATTCAACATAGGACTTTGGTTATCTCGATCTCGTTAAGTCAACCCATTGACCTAACTAATCTTACACCTCCGAATCTCTATTCCTATGCAGAGGACCTGCATCAAGAGGTCGGTCAGATATCAGCCTATGTGAGAAAGGATTGCCATCTCCTACTCAGGCTGGAGATCACATCTTAATAATCATTTGACGGTGCTTGATGAGTCCTCAATCTAACCCTTTAGATATTCATCCAAACACCAGCCTCTATGATTCAATAATTGAATCAACAGTTGTATGATCATTAAGACAACCATGGTATATAACCCTAATTGTACAGAGGGACCTATTATGCAAATTATTTATTCTTCATTTCAGATCAGGGAATGATATGTGCAATAACATTTATTGCATAATGGCTCGCCGTGGGCTCACATGTCCAACAATCTCCCACTAGCCCAAAGAGCCATTAATGGGCTAATCATTTAAACCCACACTCATGTGACAATCGTAAGCTATTTAGAAATAGCTAGGTAAGCTGATCAGTCACTCTGTTCCCGCGAGACTACGCCAAGTCCTTTTACGGCACTTGCATATCCCTAGGTAACAGTGCTCGCATCCAATACGAATGTTGCATCTAATGCAACCAATACTCAATCTTGACAAAGAAATTATAGTTTCCTTGACACTATTGCTCAGTAATTGTTATAACCAGCATATCCATAATCCTTATCAGAATACCCTTATTCCGGGAGATCACTATCTCTCATGGTATCCACAGTTAATACCTTTTTAGATCTCTATCTATAAAGTCTTAACTTCTTAAAAATAAGACATAGAGATCACCATCTCTAAAACCTTATCATCTTTGAAGATATTGTTATTACTGCAATCAAGTGTTTTATCTTCATAATAGGATTAGTAAAAGTTTACTACTCCCATTGCATGGCAGATATCTGGCTTTTGTACACATCTAGCATACACTAAGCTTCTCGTAACTGATGCACAAGTGCAAGCAGTTCTAGCATTCACTTCCTCAACTCTTTGAGGTGCTATCCCTTTAGATAGGTTAGTATCAAATCTCAATGGAAGGAAGCCTTTCTTGGAATTTCCAAGAATGGAATATGTCCAAGGTGTACTACAAATGTGACAGTCCCAATACCTTCTTTTCTTTGCTTCTGAACAACTTCAGAACTAAGACCTAAGAGGTATTCTTGAGATCATATCTCAAGGTATGGAATAGCCAGTCTATAAAACACTTATTATCATCCTTATATCATTCCAAATGATTAGGATATTATCTACATTTAGCACGATGAACACAATGGCACTCCCACTAAGCTTCACATGGTTCATCAAGATTCTATTTGAAATCATAACATTTATAATTTCATCAAATCTTATGTTCCAACTTCAAGAAGCTTATTTGAGTCCACAGATGGATTTCTTTAGCTTTCACACCTTACTTTCCTCGACCATGAAGCCCTGGGGCTACTTCATTGTGAATATCCTCAGAGAGGTATTCTTAGAGGAATGCAATCTTGAATTACTTCCTGAAGATGCAATAGTCAAGTTGTGTAGCTAAGGTTAGCAATATTCTGATGATTTAAGCATGGTTACCGAAGAGCAAGTCTCATTGCAAGCAATGTCTTCTCTTCCGATGTGTAGCTTATGGCTACAAACCGAGCTTTGAAAGTCTCTACCTTCTCATCAGGTTCCCTCTTCTCTTGAAGATCCATTTACACCTTAATGGGTCTAACCCTTATAGGTGGATTCTCGAGGGTCCATATACAACATTTGTATATGAAGTCTACTTTAGAATTTATTGCTAATATCCATCTTTCCATGTCACGATCTTTAGGAGCTTCATCACATGAAGTCCGATCATTGTCAGACTCTGCTGACACATGGAATACATCCTCAAACTCATTTGAAGAGGTATTAATGTTTCATCTTTAATTGTCCTTTTAGTTTCCGATTTCAGGAGCCTCATTATCTTCTCAAGATTAAATGAGTTCCTTCACTTCATTTTCATCTTGATTCTCAAGAGTCTCAATCCTCCAATAATTACATTCTCAGAGATGAGATCTTTTAAGAATCTCAAGGTCATAAAGTAGGTATCCAATACCATCCTTTATTTTCCTAATGAAGTAGCACTCTCAAGTGCTAGATTCCAGCTTACATGCATGGAACCTTATTAAGGATATATATTGTAGTCTCTACCACACATATATACCAGGAAACTAAGAGGATAATTATGCTAAAATTCATCATTGATCAAATCATATCACACATGATCCAATTGTATCTCCCTGCAACTCTATTGAGTTCAGGTTTATCTGGAGGAGTGAGATAGAAATGATATTCATATCTCCACAAGGTATTCTTTTGAATTTTATCTAATAGGTACAAGCTACCTAGGTTAGATCGAATTCATTTCATCTTTCTTCAAACTTTGATTCTAAACCAAAATCGTGAAATCTTTGAACATTTCAAAGGTTTCTCAGTTGAAGAGAAGAAATCTCATATCATACGTAATCATCAATAGATATTACATATCCATAATGTTTACTATGATATAGATGATCTACATACATCAATATGTATGAGATCTTGAATACCTCGACATCTAACACCATTCCCAAAGAAGGGTGTATTGGACATTTTACTTTGAATACAATATTCATAAGTATGTAAGATTTGAAATTTTAGACATTCTAAAGTTTCATATCTTACTAGTCTATTGATCACATCAGCAGACAAATGTCCAAGACTTGATGCCAGATCATTGTCAAATGATCTTCATCCTCCTATTGATCTTATAAGGTTTGATTTTCAGTATTAGAAATCTTAATGAACCATTCATTAATTTTCTAATTTTGTGGAGTCCACTAGATGCTAGATTACTATCTGAAATATTTCCATCATAACTCTTTATGATAGTTCTATCTCAGAATTCATGGTTATTTCCAACATTTAGAAACAAACAATGAGGGTATTCTAATATCTAGGTCATAGAGACATTCTCTAAGACTAAGGGCTCTCCCACTGAGAATATAAAGTCTATCTATCCAACAGAGATTGCTGCAACAATTACACCAATATCCATGTAGATGACTATTAAACTTTAAGATCAAATTTCTAATCTTCTAATATGTATATGCAACCAATTGCAAATGTCATTAGAAAATTGGGATACAATTGTAAGACTTTATCTTATGAAATAAGAAAGTCAGAGTCAATGATTATATTTAGATTATTCTGATGCTCTATCTGAGTCCTTCACTAAGGATTTTAGATAGATTTTGATAGTCATACTATCAACACATCAACTTATTGCAGTATTGGCATTCATCCAACTCTTTGGATGTCATATGGAAGTCACAGAAGTAGGTCAACTCTTTGACTTTCCTTCTTACTCGGGTCCGACCCATGCTTCCACTGCACTCTCTTAATCTATAAACAACCATTGCTTAAGACTAAGGATCTCTTATGTTAAATTCAAAAGAATTCAATGTAAGAGCATTTCAACATTTATACATGCTTCATTAAATTCATACAATATGAATATCATGAAGCTTCATGAATGACTTGAGTATAGACAGTAGAATGATGACACTCATCATATCTACATACATCTTAACTCTTAGAGACTTAGGTTCAGGTAGGTATTCAAATATTTTGAATACATCATCTCTTTCGAGCCACCATTCTGCATAATGCAGAGAACCATGTCATTCATGATTAAATGTCTAGAGCACATTTGTATGCCAAAATATCTTCTTCTATTTTATAAGGATTATTCGACAATTACGATCACCATCGACATGACACTTCCAAAGTACACTCGATGAAAGATCAAGACTATCGAGACATTCAAACCCTAAGGTGATGTCTTATTGTCTTATTTAATTGTCATTCCTCATTATATTGAGGAATCTTGCATATTGTAACCACATACATTATGTGTCCAATTGCAAGTACAATATCTGGATCATGAGTCCAATCCAAGATATTTTACTGGTTATTATTGAGTATAATATTGAGTGGGTTTAATGAAGGATTATCTGAAATAAGAAATTTGCATAAGTGTATATATATTATATATACATGTTTTACTTTGATTTAGGAATTTTTATATCAAAGTTGTCTTGCCTTGTCAACACTGAAAGTTCATTCCCTTAATCACTTTCAATGTAAGAGATATTCTTACCATTATATCTCTAGCAAGATCTGGGATCTCCTTTCCAATCTTCGTTGCATCCCAATAATATGAGAACCTACAACTCGGATAAAAAGAAGCGGGAACACTTTCCGCCTTGCAAGTCCAACTTGCATCTCCTAATTCGGTCTTTAACACCCGGTCCCACCACCCCTAAGGCAGTGTTGACCCGTCATTAATTGAACCAACCGTCAACAGGCTTAATACTCGCTATACGCAATCCAATATCGCCCCAATAATATGAGGACCCGATATTGGGGTCACTACGTATACGGCCTTACTCTTTCGAGAAGCAAAGAACCCGATCCAATTAAATCATATATAGGATCTGTCACTTCGGACAGGCGTCTCCTATATACAACAACTGGTGACGGAATCCTTTGCCTTGACGAGAGACCATGGATGTCACTTATGCGATCCTCCACCTCATATTCAAATTGTAATTAATTATCGTGAATCATATTCACATAATTAATTCTTCCAAGGGAAATACACATCTATTCATAATAGAGTGTTTATTGGATATAATTAATTTAATCACATTAAATTAATCATCAATCCAATCATCAATCAACAAACATGTCTTTTACTTGAATAGAAGGTATATACTCAAAGTACGTATTATTCGAATTTTAATAATTAGAAAAATACACAATGTCTGTCTCCGGTATTATACAGTCCCTACCCGCTGTCATGGCCAGTACCGACGAGAGTGGGACGGACCACATACGTTGCAACCCGCTACCCCAATGCTCTCCGACTAGGCACCACATCCGCCTCGGGAAAGGATAATACCAGATAGACCATCATGTACTTTGAGATGTTCATCGATTTTTCAACCGAAATTATACCATATAATATAAATCAAAACATTTTTGATTATAAGGAGATTTGCTAGACAAATCCCCAATCCTATTCAAGCAAAAAAGGGTTTTTCATGTAAAAGTTGTCCTACAACAATTGTAGGATAAACTATGGTTTTCATGAAAGCAATGTTTGTTGATGAACCATTGATCAAGATCTAATATCTCATCATTGTGCTTCAGGCAAGTGTCATTCAATGAAATAATTATTTCTTTAAATATTTCACAAATATTTATCACTAATTATTCCAGAAAATTAACAATTAATTTTCATAATGATAATTGAATGACATATCACAAGGTTCAAGATCAAAATTGTTAATTTCCAGCAGTGACCCCCAATCACTAAAATTAACTTATCTTGATCAATTTAAATACAAAAAATGCAAACTCAGTTTCCAAAGATTGCCTATTTGATTTATTAAAGAACCCAAGTGATAATTCACGCATTTCAAGGCGGATTAAAACCGTAATTATCTCATTAATCACGTTCAAATCCGCAGTTCCCGCAACAGTGAATATAGGCATATTCAAAAGACCATATCTTGAGCAAATGAAGTCCAAATTTAGTAAACTCAAGTCCTATGGTTTCCTTGTTTAATGGGGAACAAAATCCAATTGAAAATTTCGTGTTTAAACATTTTAAACAGAGCCGAAAAATTCAATTTTACAGAGGTGCGAAAAATTGAAATGCAGTAAAATTTCGCAACCCTTTCAAGAACCAAATCGTCTAAGGTCTATGGATCATATTCAAAACCATATTCAACCTGGCTCTGATACCACTTGAAGGATATTGAGTATCCTTAAGCGCATCACGGAAGCGTGTTGATCGCATCGTATGCAATCGGGGCAACTAGTCGCACTAGTCGCTAGATGCAGCGGAAAATATTTTTTTTTTAAAACTAAAGATGAAACCACATGATCACGAGAACACTTCTCGGATCGTTTCATCTAACCACAAGTATAAGGAATACCTCTTGAAGCGTGGTTGTGATCGTGAGATCCCAAAGTAGAGATCCTCCTGTCTCAAGTCCGACCCACGTAGAACGCACTTGCGGGCACGATGATGAGTCGCGTCCTTCCCGCAATCCTTGACGAAGATCCAAGCGTCGAAGGCGAAGCAAGATGCTCTCCTCTTCAATATGCAAAGTGGACGGCCACTTGGATATTAAGAGAGAGACCACACGAGAATTAGAAAGAGAGAGAGAGTAGTAGTCTTCTACAACTCTAGATGATGTACTTTGGAAGGCTACCCTAGCCCTCCTTTTATATTAGTTTAGGATCCAATGGATCTCAATCCATGGGACACATGGATCCAACGGCCAGGCTTGGTCCATGTAAAATCAATGGCTATGATTGTTGTTGGTTAAAACCAACAACATTAATTTAAATTAAAATATGTTGCAACATTATCAACATAATTTAATTTAACAAATTAAGAGATAATGTGACAACAAAAAGGGAGTCAACCAACCACCCTAAATTATAGGGGGTTATTTTGTCTCCTTTTTATTTATCTTATTATTTCTTAATTAAATTGCAATAACTATTATTGCAATAATATCCACCAAATTAATTCCAAATTAATTTGTGAATATTTCAATCATGCCATCGAAGATATGTGAATCACATTCACATCCCAAACTAATTTGTAAATTACATTTCCAATTAATTAATTAATGTGAATTCAATCCACACTATTAATTAACAAATGCTATTTACATAAATTTTCTCTCTTCAATATATATGTATTATAAATCATATTTATAATACACATATATCATGGATAGTATTATCCATATTCTCTAATCCATGATAATTAAATCTCATTTAATTATCTTGGATAACAATATGAATCATATTCATATTATGCTTGATAATTAAATCTCATCAAGTCCTTGCTTGGATATACATTTCATCAAATGAATTATTCTTGAACCCTTTCAAGAATAATGTGCTTTCTCCGCAGATACTTGGAGATAAGGACAGGGCGATTGTATTGTTCCACGTATAGTGACTTGGATGTTGAGATCTTATCTCAAATCCAGATCTTACGAACCTCCCACAGATGCTTGATTAAATCAAGACCGCAAATCTAATCTTCTCATTGAATCTGAATCTCATTCAGACCAATGTCCAATATTTGGACTAAGATCAGATTGCTTCTCTACTGAGAGGAGTCACTAAAATCCAGACCTGTTTCATCACTCCCTCGGAATGGAAGCGTCATGGATATACAATCGTTTATGATCACATCACCCTCAGGTATTCCTAATACCTGTACATCCTGCATACTGGAAGACCCATGGTCAACCCAAAGATCAAGATCAATTTTACACTGTCTTCTTCAGGGTTTGATCACTAAGTTTCTCATTTGATCATTGGGATTCAGTATCGATCATATACTTTCCAAAAGCATATATCATACCTAGGTCTTGATCATATACTTTCCAAAAGTATATATCAAACCTACAAATTCAGTCAAGCTTCCAAAGCGAGACGACCGTGCACGGAATTTGATTCTTCCCAATATCTCATGAGTGAGCTCATGTCTTCCGGTTCAGTAGTGAACCTGTATGATCCCTTTGAGAGATCGTATTACTCATATGCCCTTATATGCACACCAGCTCGCCGGTGTATAGACCTTGGTTAGGTCATCAACCTATTGGTCTGCCAAATGTACATACTCAGACATATAGCAATACATCTGTCTCCGGTCAGAGGATGCGTGCCTATGCTGTGACAGCATTCAACATAGGACTTTGGTTATCTCGATCTCGTTAAGTCAACCCATTGACCTAACTAATCTTACACCTCCGAATCTCTATTCCTATGCAGAGGACCTGCATCAAGAGGTCGGTCAGATATCAGCCTATGTGAGAAAGGATTGCCATCTCCTACTCAGGCTGGAGATCACATCTTAATAATCATTTGACGGTGCTTGATGAGTCCTCAATCTAACCCTTTAGATATTCATCCAAACACCAGCCTCTATGATTCAATAACTGAATCAACAGCTGTATGATCATTAAGACAGCCATGGTACATAACCCTAATTGTACAGAGGGACCTATTATGCAAATTATTTATTCTTCATTTCAGATCAGGGAATGATATGTGCAATAACATTTATTGCATAATGGCTCGCCGTGGGCTCACATGTCCAACAAACCCTCCACGAAGTGGTTGTACGAGTTGGAATCTCTTTACCATGATCATTGGTAACTACAGTAAGACCAGCTTTCTTCGGTACAACTTGTAAAGGGCTGACCCATCGACTATCTGATATTGGGTAGATGATCCCTGCACCTAGCCATTTGCATATTTCCTTTTTGACTACTACTCGTAGATTTGGATTTAGTCTCCTTTGCATTTCACGAGAAGGTTTTGCATTATCTTCCAAATAAATATGGTGGGTACATAGTGATGGACTTATTCCCCGGAGATCAGATATTGTCCAACCGATTGCCCTTGAATTTTTTCTCAAAACTTCCATTAATTTATTTTCTCGATCTAGTTCCAAGTGGGCATTGATTATTACCGGGTATGCCTTATTTTCTTCATCTAGAAACACATATTTTAGGTCCTTCGGTAAAGGTTTTAATTCAACTACGGGGACCTGAATTGTCTCTTGGAAACCTTCTATTGAGTTTATGTGGTGGGTGGGTGCGGTGATTGTAAGATCTTCCTCCCTGTTATGTAGTAATTCTGAAATGGGAGGTTCTAGCATGGGCATAATCATTTCTGAGAGAGGAGAAATTAAAGCATCAAGTTCATCCCATGCTTGGTCTACTTCTAAGATATCTGAATCTGTCAACGGTTCGTACGGTTCATTCTTGATGGAATCAAGGGTTTCGGCCACTAAAACATGTTGTCTTTCAAATAATTTATCATTTAAAGTCAAAGTCGTCTCAAGAGGATCCCTAGCGAGGTTTAAAGGAGTTAAATCGTCAATGATTTGTTTAATTGTCGAACATTCCTCAATCCATCCACAATCTTCAGTATCTTGTTCTTGAAATGTGGGGGTGACAAGATCGACAGGAACAATCTCACCATTGACTTTGAATTCTACTTTCCCGATCTCATTGTCAAAATGAGCCTTGGCAGTGGCTAAGAATGGTCTTCCGAGTATAATAGGAGTTTGAGAAAGTGTTTTAGCCGGGTCCATATCTAGTACGATAAAGTCGACTGGGAACTGATGTCCTTGGACTGTGACTAAAACATCCTCTAGTATTCCTAATGGCCTCTTTATAGATCGGTCAGCTAATTGTAAAATCATAGAAATAGGTTTTAACTGACCTACCGCATAATATTTTAGTACGGCAGCTGGGAGGAGATTTATCGAAGCACCATTATCAAGTAGGGTTCGCTCGAAGGTCATATCACCAATGATGCATTTTACTAATGGGGCCCCAGGATCTTTCATTTTAAGGGGAAGGAGTTGAGAGATGGCATTAGATGATGCGAGCGGTAACACATGCCTCTCTTCCTCGTGTTGGTCATTCTTTTTCTTTCCCCTCGGTTTTCTTTTTGGAGTGCATTTCTCTTTTAAGAAACGTGAATATGCAGGAACTTGTTCTATAGCCTTAAGGAGGGGGATTTGTATGATAACATTGGAGAATAAATTCTCCAAGTCAGGAGTCAGAGTCGAAGGTCGTTTCTTAACTTTTCTTCGCAGGGCCTCTGGAAATGGAATAGTTGGTTGTGTAAAGGTTGGTGATGGGGATACAGAGGGTGGTTGTGTAGTAGGCAGTGGTTGGTCTTGCATTGTCGAATCATTCTCATGTGTTTGATGGTTTTGTGTGGTCGATATTTGAGGTGTGCTTATGGTGCGACCACTTCTCAAGTGGATGGCACTGGCAGATGCATTTGACTCATTTTTGCTTGTACTAGCTGCATTTCTAAAGCTTACGGGTCCTCGAGTAGGTTGTTGTGAAAAGCCAGGAGGGCGGATTTGTGAGTTGTTAGGATTTTGTACCGTTTGAGTAGGTAGTTGTGGTTGAGGTGGTATTTGAGAACGAATCTCGGTCAATTGTCTTTGGACCTCAACTTGGCTTTGAGCCAGTTGCTTTTGAATCTCAACTTGGTTCTGAGCCAGTTGTTGTATGAGTTTCATCAAGTCACGATAATCAGAGGCAAGTCCTTGTGATGGTATAGTCAAGGGTTGTAGTGGTGGTTGGACTTGTTGTGTGAATTGGTTTTGATTTGACCCTTGTTGGGTGACTTGATATCCTGAATTATTATTTGTTGGGGCTTTCCATGCAAAATTTGGATGGTTCCTCCATCCTGGATTATAGGTGGAGGAATAGGGGTTGTTATTGGAATTCCCCTGCACCCAATTAACTGCTTCAGGATTAATTTGTTCATCTAAAGGGACAGATGGTTGGCATATCTCTGGTTCCATAGGGGCTACCTTGCAAACTGATGGGGTAGTTTTTTCTAATACAAGACTCCCTACGGTTTTAGTTAATTGGTCCACTTGTTTAGCCATCAACTCTACTTTGTCCAGCTTTGAAGCAATGATTTGGATATCCGAGGATGTGTCTCCATTTATTGTTGCATAGTCTATGGCTTGGATTGGTCTTTTATGTCTATTATAGAGCTCTATAGAATAATTGTTGACAGAGTTATCTGCCATGTCCTCATATAATTGCCATACAAAGTTCTCATCCTTATTCAAGTAGTTGCCTCCGCAAGAGCCGTCGACAACTCTCTTGTATGATTCCGTTAAGCCCTCATAAAATATTTGCACTTGCTTCCATTTTTCGATTCCATGATGTGGGCATTTGCGTAAAAGATCTCTAAATCTTTCCCAAGCTTCATGGATTGGCTCTACGGGTTTTTGGGTGAAGTGAGAAATGGCATGCCTAAGTGCATTGGTCTTACCAATGGGGAAATATTTCTTTAAGAATACCTCTCTCAACTCGGTCCATGATCGAATTGGGACTTCATAGCTACGAAGCCATTGGCTCGCTTTTTGTTGAAGGGAGAATGGGAAGGCTCGGAGGTAAACATGTTCCTTGTTTACCTCCCCCGTGTTTAGTGTATCGCAAGCTGCTACGAAATCCTGAAGGTGCATTATAGGATCCTCGGTCTCTTCTCCCCGGAATTTGGGGAGGAAGGAAATAGTTGCAGGTTTTATTTCAAAATTTCCTGCTTCTGCGGGAAGTTGGATGACTGATACGAGTTGATGATTAGCAGGATTGTAGTGATTTCGTATCGGTATTGGTGGTGGGTTGTTTAGTCCTTGATGTGCTACCAATTGTCGAACTTGGGCATCTTGCAGCTCTTGGCGTTCTGCCATTTGTTGTAATTGCTGCATTATTATAGTGAGTGGATCGGGAGGAGGTGGTACATCAGCCATGGATTTTGTCTCGGGCTTGACTTTGGATTTTGGAGGATAGAATGGATCAAATTCAAGGGGATCAGTAAGGGGATTCCTTAATGACCTCCTGCCAAGCATACACAAATCAAACACCAAACAATTTGTTTATTCCCACTCAACGCTTATAGTTTAGTTTTTTTTCTTTTAAGTTTTGCAGACAAGAATACAAGTTGATTACGTTTCCTAAGATATCTAGCAGTTCAAAATAATTCAATGATTACCACAATGCCGTTCTTCTGGTTCTGAGGCCAGTCAGAGGGTAAGTAGGCTGGAGCCTTTCTTAGATCAACTTGGATCTTAAACCCCTCGTCTTTCTTAGTTAAACACCTCAGGGACGAGTATACTAAGCAATGTAGTTTTCAGAAAATTATCACGAACCGCGGGATTTGGGCTCTGGTCCTAGGGGTACGCGTGCGCGTGCGATTGTGAGAATGGTGCAACAAACACAAGTTGGCAAACAAAATTTTGTTTTATGGTTTTTTGTGACCGCTTTAATTTAATCCGATTAAGATGTATTTTTTATCTTGATTAGTCGGCAAACAATTAAATGGTCTTTTTAAATGCAAGGTGGGACTATGGGGAAGAAATCCTATGGAGATGCAATGCAATACGGAAAAAGAAGTTGATTTTTTTGTTGTTTTTTTAGGGATTTTTACCCGGCAGACCCTGTAATCTTTTGCAATTACCACTACGACCTCTGAAACATCCTAATTCCTCCCTCGACCTCATAAACTTGCTCCGTCTCACCCAACAAACCCTGCCGTCAATTTTAACTATATTTGAGTCAGTTACTTGGGTTAATCTTGAGTTAACCCAACTCATTTACCATTGAACGGTTAGGATTACCCAAAATTAAAAAAAAATAGGACGGTGGCCCCCGCCACGGTCTCCCCCGCCAGGTGCGGGTGTACAAAGGCATGCTGGCGCGGTGGCCTCCTCCTCCTGATCTCCCTCCTCTGCCCCTCTCCGCCGTCGATCACCTCTTCAACGGCTTCTCCCCTTCCGACCTCCTCCTCTACGACGACGCATCCGTGCCCCCCTCGCCCGCCCATCACCACCTCTCCCTCACCAACTCCTCCCACTTCTCCATCGGCCGCGCCCTCCTACCCTCCAAGCTCCGCCTCACCTCCCCCGACTCCCCCGACTCCATCCTCCCTTTCTCCACCTCATTCATCTTCTCCATCTCCCCTGTCCCCTCCGCCCTCCCCGGCCACGTCCTTGCCCTCCTCTTCTCCCCCCTCCCCGGCCTCCGCGGCTCCACCGCCGCGCAGCACCTCGGGCTTTTCAACCGCTCCACCGATGCCGACCCCTCCAACGGCGTCCTGGCTGTCGAATTCGATGTTTTCGAGAATGAGGAATTTCGCGACATCGACGACAACCACGTCGGCATCGATGTCTTCTCCCTCACATCCAATGCCTCCCGCACCGCCGGCTACTGGCCGGATGACGATCCCTCCTCGCAATTGGTTCCCGTAACCCTCAACTCCGGCTCGAACGTCCAAGCTTGGATCGACTACGCGAATTCGACCTTCAACGTCACCCTCGCCCCGGTTAGCCTCGGCCGCAAGCCCCGTCGGCCACTCATCTCTGTAGATCTTGACCTCTCCAAAATCCTTCAGCCAGAAATGTACGTTGGCTTCTGTGCTGCGACGGGGAAGCTCGTCGAGAACCACCGCATCCTCGCGTGGAGCTTCAGCAACTCCAACCTCTCCCTCTGCGATGCACTGATCACCTCCAACCTCCCCAATTTCATCCCCGCACAAACCCGCAGCTCCAGCAATTCAAAGGCCCTGATTACAGGCGTCTCGTCCGCAGCCTTAGTCGGATTCGCGATCGCTGTGATCACATTCCTCGTGCTGCGCCGCCGTGGGAAGAGTCGCGAGCAGGAGAAGGACGCGGAAGCGCCAATCAAAAGCTGGGAAACGGAGTACTGGCCAGGGGTGGGTTTCGCGGTGGACCGGAGGAGGGGAGGCGACGTCTTCAATTGGAGGTGGACGGTGGGAGGGAGGAGCAGCTGGAGTTGGAGGATGGGAGGGAGTGGCATTTCCAGTAAATTTGTTAAATAAATTAGGTATAGTATAAGAGAAGATAACAGAATCCGGTTTGTTTTAACGGTCAGAGGGATGGGGGTTAACCACAGGGTCTGCCGGGTAAAGGTTAACAAGTTTACGGGGTCGAGGGAGGAATTAGGATGTTTCAGAGGTCGTAGCGGTAATTGCAAAAGATTACAGGGTCTGCCGGGTAAAAATCCCTTTTTTTAATATGCGCAAACAAAGAAATAAAAAAGATCCTAGTTATGCCTAAGAAAAGAGAACTTATCGCGAGAGCACTCCAAATATATATTTTTTTAGCTTCACGTTGATGTTTGATGCGGCTCCTTTCCAATGCGACTTGTCCCCTGCAGAAAAAAAAGAAAGATGGTGAAAAGCAAAATGTAAAGAAAAACTTTTTTTTATATAGAGCGCGAATAATTGCCTGTCCCCGGCAACGGCGCCAAAATGTTGATGCGTATTTTCGAGGGTTTAAGTACCCGATTTTGCACTCGGATAGTCGTTGCGAACCCGCAAAAACACGATCAAACAAATAAATTATCGGACTTAGCTATATTGTGCACAAGGCAAAGTATAGGGTAAGTCAGGGTCGATCCACAGAGACAGGAAAATTTTTGCACTTTATAAAAATACTTTTATAAGTTTGCAAAATGTTTGAATAACAAGAATGGAGATGAAATTTGGAGAAGACAATAGTGCAGGTCGGTAAGTGCTGATCGCTCCCCTTCTATGCGGCAACTTCCAAATGGACTCGTAAGCGCTAACTCTTCGCGAAATTGGATATCCCGGCGAGGTGAGTTGAATGCGAATACAACCGCGAATCGAGCTCAAACCTCGTGTCATGTCCCGGTTCTCCAAGAGTCGAGGGTAATCACCGTTAGATATGGATCGTCGCAATAGTCTTGACAAATAGCTGCACGAAAGAGAAGACAACAAAATAAGATGGATATAAAAAATGTAAAGTGATAAAATAAAGGCGAGATAAAAAAAATGGTGGTTGGCGGCTCGAGAGGAAGCCTCTGGAGTCGGATTCACAGAGGGACCGAGGAATTGATGGTCGGCGGACGTCTATGGTGTTGGATAATTTTTAACGGCACTTGGGGTGGAGCCTCAGGAGTCGGATTCACTGAGGGTCCAAATGCACAAGTCGACGAGATCAGTTCGACACTTCGTCGATATATGATTAATTATGGCGGTAGAGTTTTGTTGGATGACGGAATGACGGAATAATCGGATGGTTGGAGGGCGAAGTGAATTGTTAGTGGAATACTCGGATGGGGCTTAATGGTGATTTAATGGAAAATTCCTTGTCCCCCCCAAAGCTCCACTATCACGTTTTTATAGGCACAAACACAGCCGTTGAAGTTAGGGGATACATCTCTTCACTTGGAGATGCACCTCTTCATGTAGGCGTGAATGGTCAAAGCCCCTTTTCAGATAAGGTCATCATATGGTGCTGTGTCACCATAGTGGACGTTGCCACTGTTTGGCTTTTTTTTTAATTTCCAACGGCCTCTATTTTCATCCACTCATTGGCTACATCCACGCATGGTGCATTTGTGCATTAATTCATGGGAATTGAAACTATTATGTATTATGTCATATCTTAATCTCTTGGCTAAGTAGTACCAATTTTATTGATTCGATGGATTCGTAAGATTCTCTAAGTATATCTTAACCTTGTTTACTCTTTAGAATTAGGAAATAGATTGTTGGATGCGAGAAAAAAAAATTTAAACCAAAGTTAAGATAATACTTGAATCAGTTTTCATGAGTTTGTGGATGGGATGATTTTGCCAAATCTATTATTTGCAACATGTAAACTTATGACATTTGTTTGAACAAGAATGACTCATCAATATTTGATTTATATCAAGTGATTTACTCTATGACTTTGAGCAACATGGGGAAACATCTGCTAAGATATTTGCCAATGCGAAATCGCAAGGCAAAATATTCGGTATATGAAATGAAAGAGTAATCGCTTGTTTAATTCCTATAGGAATGATCTGTTCATTATTTATCTTGATAACACGTAATATTATCTAGAAAATATGGAGTTATAGTTGTTAATGGTTTCAATACAAAAGTAGAGGCAAAAGCCATGCTTAGTGTGCTCCATATCCTACTTGTGGGACTGAATTCAATAAGGGTTTGCTACCATAGGTGATGCACGATACCTTTATGCCAAGTTACTTCTTTGGAATCATGATTTGCATGATGCTTCATATTGTAGTAATCTCGTCTATTTTCTTTTCTTTGATGTATGTTTTAACTCATGAATTAGCAAAACTTATTTGAATTATGTGACAAATTATAGACTCATCAGATATACGAAGCTCAAGTTATTCAAGTTTTAGTCTAGGGGTATAACTGCGATAAAACATGAAGAAAGCCTTACACATAGGTCACTATAGAGACTATTTTGCAAATATTAGAAAATTAGCAGGCAAATTTATGATATACCCCATGGAGGGGGTATTTTTGCAATAAAGAAAAGTTGGCTGGGCTTGCATGCAAATTCCCTAGCCCCGCACGCGCTAAGCACGTACGTAGTGAGGCTTGAGTATAGGTTCGGCTGTTGCAAGTATGGTTGACGTGTGGCACTCCATCGTGCCTCGTTGGTGCATTAGTTCCACCGAGGATGAGGTTTGAGTGCCGAGGCTGAGGCTTGGAAAGATGCATACGTGGCTCTATCTCAACCATCAAATCATCCCCAAATAAGAATGATCTGACGGTACATGTATCTCCTCCTCAGATGAATGCTGCCTCTCACGGTGGCGCTGGTTTTTATCTTGGATGAGCATGCTCCAACTCCTTCATCTCCATCTGGCGTCGAGAAAGGTTACTGGACCTTCCTTTATTCATGGTGAAGATGTCGATCTCCACAGGAAACTCCACGGGCTTCTTAGAAGATGAGTTGAAGGTTGCTCTTAGGAGGTCCTCCTATAGAATGGAGCATCTTGAAGAATCTGACCACTGAAGAAGAGTGGACCTGCAATGGTTAGAAAACAAGCAAGTGACGTACATGCATTCTGAGGTGAGTCGAATGGTGGGTTGTACCGGGTGTGGAAGATGGAGCCCATATGGTTCCTCCTTCATGATTGAAGGCAAAAGTGAATAGGTTGATAGACACAAAAGTATAAGGAGGACGAAGAACATTGCCTCCGTTGATCACGGATCCACGGTGAAGGTCGGAACCAAAGCAAATGGGACAATAGATCTCATACCTGGTTGAATTAATTGAAGAAAAGATGAGTAAAATCTATGTAGCTAACTTGTACATGAAGAGTGCACCATGGATATTGGGGAGTGGCTTGGGCTTAAAGTCTTTGCAAACCTCAAGGTCTTCACTCCAGTAGGTTAGCCATACCTATGAGCTCATACAGCCGCCTAATGGTGCTGTGGCTTGGCCATTACGGCCAACGGTCTCATCGGGTTGAAGGTCTTATGGCCTCCATTGATCCTTCCTCTCTCTGTCACAGAAAGGAGGAGGTTGGGCCTTAGCCTAATAACGGTGGAATACCTACTGCAGTGACGGGGAGATGAATATTTGAAGAAGAGGGCGACAATGATGCTATCCAAGGTGGTGGTTTCAACTGCCACTTGAGATGGGTCGGTTAGGGTTTCAGAGATCGTGAGGAGTTAGCGTGGGTTAGAGGAGTTTGGAAATGGTTAGGGTGGTTGCAGTTAGGCGAGAAGGAGGTTAACATGAAAGGAAAATGGGGGGAAGTTGGTGAGGTTTACGTCGCTAGGAAGATTTGATTCAGAGGTTGGGGATAAAGGATTAATCATCTGATCAAGATCGGATTATCCTCAAGGCAGCGTCTAGTGGTTGTGATCTAATCAGCACACCAACAACAACAACAAAGCCTTTTCCCACAATTAAGTAGGGTCGGCTACATGGATTCTTCGCCTCCATTCAGATCTAGCTTGGGCCAATCACAGGCTTATATCCACAAAACTAAGATCCCTCCATATGATCTCTTTCCAACATTTCTTGGGCCATCCTCGCCCTCTCTTAGTTGGCTCAACATCCCAACACTCGCATCTCCTAACTGGTGCATCACCTGATCTTCTTTGCAAATGTCCAAACCATCTTAAGCGGTTTTCTTGCATCTTATCCTCGATCAGAGCTACACCAACTTTTTTTCTGATTACATCATTCCGAATCCGATCTTTACGTGTGTGTCCACACATCCATCTTAGCATTTTCATTTCTGCTACATTCATTCTCTGTACATGTCTATGGTTCACAGGCCAACATTCAGATCCATAAAGCATAGCAGGTCTCACAGTTGCTTTGTAAAACTTTCCTTTAATCTTTAAAGGAATTTTCTTATCACAGAGAACAACAGAGGCTCCTCTCCACTTTATCCAGCCTGCATTTATTCTATTAGTAACATCTCCATCAATTTCCCCTCATGTTGCAGAATAGATCCCAGATATCTAAAGGAATCTCTCTTCTGAATGTTATCGTCACCAATTTTCACCTCGATTCCTTCACCATTGCTTCCATCAAAGGTGCACTCCATATATTCCGTCTTAGCCCTACTTATGCGAAATACTTTAGTCTCCAACTCATGTCTCCAGACCTCAAGCTTCTCATTTACTCCATCTCTAGTCTCGTCAATTAACACAATATCATCAGCAAATAACATACACCAAGGTAACCCATCTTGAATGTGACCGGTCAACTCGTCCATAATCAAAGTAAAAAAGAAATGGACTCAAAGCAGAACCTTGATGTAAACCAATGTTGATATCAAAATATCTAGTCTTCCTAGATGGGGTCCTTACACAAGATAAAGCCCCATCATACATGTCCTTTACGAGGTTAATGTATAGGATAGGTATTTGTATCTTCTCCTACACTCTCCACAATATCTCTCGTGGGACAGAATCATAAGTCTTCTCCAAATCAATAAAGATCATGTGGAGGATCTTCCTTTTACCTCTATAAATCTCCATTGTTCTCCTCGTCAAATGGACGGCTTCAGTCGTTGAGCGACCTGGCATGAATCCTAATTGGTTTTCTTTTTCATTGGAACTTTGTCTCAACTTCTTTCGATCACACGTTCCCAAATTTTCATAGTGTGACACATCAGCTTGATGCCTCTATAATTTGAACAATTTTGAATGTCTCATTTATTCTTATAAAGAGGCACCACGATACTCCTCCTCCAATCTTCAGGCATTTTCTTGCTTCGCCAGATAACATTGAATAGATTCGTAAGCCAAGTCAAACAACACTCACCTAAAACTCTCCATACTTATACAGGGATGTCATCCGGTCCTATACCTTTTCCAAGTCTCATAACCTTCAAAGCCTCCTCTACTTCCTTTCTTTGTATCCGTCTATAACATGCACGATTCAAGTAACTTTCACTACAAGCTAGATCAACCAAAGTGATATCTCTATTTCCCTCCCCAATGAAAAGTTTATGGAAGTAATGCTCCTATCTAGTCTTTATATCCTTCTGAGTAACAAGCACATGACCTTCCTCATCTTTAATGCATCTCACTTGAGAAAGGCCTTCGGTTTTTCTTTCTCTTGCTTTGGCCAACCTGAATATATCCTTCTGTCCCTCCTTAGAGTCGAAATTTTTATACAAAACTTCATAAGCTTTTGACTTAGCTTCACTTACGACCTTCTTTGCTTCCTTCTTCGCTATTTTGTAGTTTGTGATAGTTTCCTCTGTTCTATCCATAGACATAGCTTTAAAGCAAGCTCTTTTTATTTTTAGCTTCTCTTGCACCCCTTCACTCCACCACCAAGCCTCCTTTTGACATGGAGCTCCTCCCTTTGACTCGCCTAGCATCTCTTTGGCTACCTTTCAGATACAAGATGCTACTGTCTCCGACATATCGTTTGCACTACCGCTATAATCCCAATATAAGTCTTCTAAAACCTTCTCCCTGAAGCTCGCTTGCTTCAGTGGAAGATTCCACCATCTAGTTCTAGTTATCTTAGAAACCCTCCTTTTCTTTACCAACCCTTTCATTTGTACATCCAAGACTAACAAACGATGTTGGGTTGTCAAACTCTCTCCTGGGATTACTTTGCAGTCTTTACAACATAGCCTATCTCTTCTCCTCAACGCAAAGTAATCTATCTGTGTTCTAGTTGGCCCACTCTTATAAGTAATTAAATGCTCTACCCTCTTCTTGAAGAGAGTATTTGCTATGAAAAGATAATATGCCGTTGCAAAATCCAGGATGGTTTTTCCCTCTTCATTTCTATCCCCAAAACTATGTCCTCCATGAACACTAGCATACCCTGAAGCATCTTTTCCCACATGTCCATTAAGATCTCCACCGATGCAAATCATCTCTCTTTATGGGATTCCTTCTAGACTCTTATCCAAATCCTCCAGAAAGCTTGTTTAGTCCTTTCATCCAAGCCAATTTGCGGTGCATAAATTGAGATGATATTCAGAACTTCTTCTTCAAGCACCGATTTTAGCAAAATAATTCGATCCCCGAATCTTTTCACCTCAACCACACAATCCTTCAAATCCTTATGAACAACCACTCCAACACCGTTTCTGTCCTTATCTTTACTTGAATACCAAAGTTTAAAGAATGTCTTCTCAATCTCCCTTGCTTTCTCTCCAACCCATTTAGTTTCTTGAAGACAAAGTATATGAATCTTCCTTCTTTCCATCGTATCAACTATCTCCATCAACTTTCTAGTTAAAGGGCCAATATTCCAACTACCAATCCGCAACTTCTGTTGTAATCTCTTTTGGACTAACTTCTTTACTCGCATGCGTCCATTATGCGAGAACCCTTGTAAATTTTGGACTGCATCTGGGGGGTGATGCAGCGGAACTAGCTTAATTACTCACATGCGTTCCTCATATGAGAACCCTTGCAAATTTTGAACTACATCCAGGCTGCGATGTAGCGGCCCTTGCCAATTTTTCATTGCATTCGGACGATGTAACACGTCGCACGTTGGGAAAGCCCCAACGAAATCTGTATGCTTGCTTAAATCCATGTTGAAAAGATCCGACTGTCATGAGGCAACTTCTTAAATAGTATTTTTTTAGAAAAAGTACTATTTAGGAAGCTGCCTCTGACTGTTTTACGCTGGCTGTCGGCTACCTAACGCAACCCTCCTCATTTATCTAGGCTTGGAACCGGCCATGGCTGAGTTTATCAGTGATCTAATCAGTGATAAGATCAAGGGGTCGAGAGAAGATCTCTAAAGGACAGCGAGGATCACATTTGATGGGGCTATCAAACAACCAGGAGGAGGCATGTGGACACAAGGGAAGCATGCCACATGGGTGGTCCAGAAGGTTCCATTTGGTCCAATCTGAATTGTAGAAAAAAAGAAATCAGAGAAAAATAAAAAAGAATTACTTAGAGGAGGAATTAGGAAATGTAGTAAACATGAAAGGTGTAGATCTCGATGAGATCTACAACTTTTATATAGAATTAAAAGAGTTCAGAGGTCATCCATACATAGATAACAATTAAATATATATTAAAACAATATAAAATAAATTTCTTTCCTTTTTATTTTGTTTATTTTTTGGCTTTTTATTTTATTTAATCTTAATTTATTTATATACAATATTAATATAATTTTTATTTGATTTTTAATAAGAGATGAATACATACAATACTACACCATAATAGGGTTATATTAATATAATGTAATTAGTGTCAATTATATACAACACATAATTTGTTAATTAACATTAATTAGTCAATGAATCTTACTGTTTAACTTAAGCAAGAGAGTTAATACTGATGATTAATTATGATACATCTGAGATCTATCACCCCCCTATATTTAAGCTAAGCTCATCCTCGAGCTAATGAAGAAAGAATTTGTTGGAGAATTTGTTCAATTAGTGAGATCCCTGACAAGGGCAAGTGAAAGTACAAGGCTTGATTTGACCTAGAACACTAGGTTTTAGGGATCCTAAAACTCTAAGTTGTTCAGGTTTAATCATAAGGAATTCAACTCGTCTAATTGTCAGACTCTCAATGTACACACACACATACACACACACACAGATATATATAAGAATTATGACTTAGGGAAGACTGCAACCATGAGAGTAGAGTAAAAAATAACACCAAAAGTTCTAGTCTCAGATGTTCTCCCAAGGACCCAACCCTCAACACTAGGGAATAAATCTAGTCTTGCTTCAATCTACTATCTCTTTAGTTTGTTAGACTTTAAAAAGATCGATGAAAGGCCAGATTATGGAGGTGTAGGATTGCGTATTTATTTTTTCTTCCTCTCATTGGAACAAGGTTCTCTCAAGTGCCAATACTCAACACAATTTTCATTTTGATTTTTACCGATCATTGTGTCTGTCAAAAGAGAATTTTGAGTCATCTGCACTTGTTTTCCTGGTAGTACACCCGAGTGTGCCTTTTCTGAGTATATAATATACTTTCTACACCCAGACTTGTAGCATTTACGATGTAGAGCCTTTTTTATGTGTTAGAACGAATCCTAATCCTAATAGCGGTGGTCCAACTGGACACTTTGAAAAGGTTGAGAGCGCTTGCCTTTGTTGGAAGCTCTTTGATATTTGATTTTGTATTGTGAGAGCTTTTCTTTCAACATTTCTTTCTTTCTTTTGTTTGCTTTTGGCTAGCTCCACCGCTTTTACCAAAAGTTGGCGTGCATTGATCAACTTATTAAAATAATGTCATCACACCCTGACACTTCAGGTCACATTCAAAAGATAGTATGAGAACATGTCATATACTGACATGTTTCATGAACCCATCATTAATTTTATCCCATCCTCGAGCATCATATAGATCCGGTCCAAACTCAAGTTACTAATCCCAATTTCCCTAGTGATACCTTGACTCATCTTAATCATAAATGCAGTCATGCATGTGATGTGAAAGTAAAATTCTTTGAAGGAGATTAAGCATGAAATATATCATGCATATCCTCAAACTAGGGAAGTATTTATTTTTAAGTCCAAGATACCAATGATTACTACATGATAACTCTAAGTCCAGGGACTCCTTAAACAAAATGTTAAATATCGTATCAAGGCTTGAGTGCATAGTGAAAATTCTAGGTAAAGACGCTAATTAATAAGTTATTTTTTTGTGATTTTTATTTTTTTCCATTTTTCTACAATTATAGAGTTAGTTAGTTAGACTCATTTACACCCTTAGCTTTGAAAAGATTTTTGAAAATTTTTTGCAAGCATTATCACATAAGTATAGAAATTTTCCAACCATTTTACAAATATCTTTAAAACTAGTAAAACCCCGTTTTTCAAACTTCGGCAAAACATTTTTCTAAACAATGTCACATAAATATGTAGGTTTTCAAAACATTTTACAAATGATTTTTTAAACAATGTCAAATCGTATTTTCACAAACCATTTAAAATGTTTGAAAACCATGTCAAATATGTACATAATTTTCAAAATCATTTCAAAACATTTTTACAAACTTCATTTCCAAAAAATGTAATACGATACACGTAGCCCCAGTTTTTTGATTTTTTTAAAATATGAGATATGGCTAAAGTATATATGTAATATATACAGTAGACCCCCCTATACATAGCTTTTGTTATGTCCTCATAGCAAAAAGTTATATGAAGATATAGCCCATGCTAAATATAAAAGAATATACGAAAACATATGATAAAATCACATGTGAAAAATGAATAAAAAGAATTAGTTTGATGAAGACAGGGACTTGGGTCCCCCTATACTTAAGCTTAGAAATAGCTTACAAAGATATGAATTAAAATCTAGGTGACCCTAGGGGAACAATCAAAACGACAAAGGATCCTCCCTATATTCAAGTTGAAAATAAGCCTAAGTGTAAAGAATATAAAGCTAAGTGATGAAGGGATCGATGTTAGCTGAATCTCTTGATGATGAATCTCAAGAGATGATAATGGAGCCTAGGGTTTTGGGAGGCTGAAGAGTCAAACATGATCAGAACAAACTCGATTATTTCACTAACATGCAATGAATATCATAAATATGGTCTAATTATCTTGTCTCTTTTATTGGTGATCAGATAAAATTCGCATGCATTACGAGCATGCTGAATTAGGGTTTGGGCTCTCTTCTAGGGATTTGTCCTCACCTCTCAACGAATGCATACATACCTGCAAATAATGTGGGGTCTTCTCTCCCAAAAACAAGGTTAATTTTAGCTCCATTTTAAATACATCAATTTGCATTAGCAGTCCCATTTTTAGAAATTTGGTTATCACTTGTATTAAATATCTGAACAATTAAGTCATTGTCTATCGTCCAGTCCCATTTCCATATTATCCTAAGGGACAAATCATGAAAAGGGAAAGTTCGTGCAAACATTAAATCATGATGTCATGCTCAAGAGAAGTACTTACAGTATCACCAACTCTCTTCATGCACGTGCGAGATTGAAAAATAAATGCATGCAAGTCAATGAAAAACTGCACCTAATCATAAGTCCTATTAGCGAGAAGAGATTGAAATTATTTGGGCTAAGTTGAGCATCTATTACGTTTGTCTCATGAATCTTAGAGATGATTGAATCTCATAAGATGAAGTTAGTGTGCCCTAACTTATGAATCAAGTACTTAAGAATAATACAATGAGAGTAGCTCTATGAGCTGTGTGCCTCGATCCTAAACTGAGAACTCAAGTTGAGTCCTACCCAATAAGGATGAGATAAACTCAACACACTAAACAAATAATACATTCCAAGTCCACAATTAGTACGTTAATAACATCAACAAAAATAATCTCTAAGAAACTTGATGGCATCTTCTACGGTTCTTCTCAACATGAACTCCATCTTGAGCTTCATGCCTCCATTCTCCATGAGTATCCTTGATGTATGGGCCCTGCCATAGAAGAGAATAGTTTAGAAAAATTCAAAGATTATCAAAACATATATAATAATGCATAAAACATCACAATACTGGATTTAACCAAAATATAAAAATCTAATTAATTATATTAATGAAGTTGTGTCCCCTACAACGGTGCCATCTGATGGACCATTAAATGCATGTAATAATATTGATCCTTTGTAGCATATGCACTTAGCGTGTCATACAAAATCAAATGAGTAATCCCTATGAAGAAGATTTGGCTTTTATTTTTAACATGGGAAGTCCAAGGTCGAACACAAGGACACAGACAATAATACGATTATTTAGGTTTTAAAAAATCCAAGCTACAAGATTAATAAATTATCTAGGTCAAAACTAACAAAATAATGCAGGCAAGCAAGACAAGATAATGCACATCACCAATGCATGCATGTATGAGACAAAATATTTTGATGAAACATATAAATGCATGTTATAAAATAATGAAGTGATGAATAAAATGATAGCATATGAAAATTCACTCATAATTATACCCTAAAATGATTATTCAATCTTAAGTAATTATGAAATTTAGATCTAAGTCCAATTAAGCACTTAATCAGAAATCTAGTTTCATTTCATGTGACTAATAACACCAATAATATCTCTAATTAATAAATCGAACAATGGTCATCAAATCAGAGATTAAATAAATCCATATTAAAGACAATGAAGCAATGATAAGAAATCTAAAATCATCTTAATCGGATATACGAAGCTCAAGTTATTCAAGTTTTAGTTCAGGGGCATAACTGCAATAAGACATGAAGAAATCCTTACACATTGGTCCCTACAGAGACTCTTTTGCAAATATTAAAAATCATCATACAGATTTATGAAATACCCTCGGTAGGGGTATTTTTGTAATAAAGAAAAGTCAGATGGTCTTGGATGCAAATTCTCCAGCCCCGCACGTGTGCGGCGACGTCGGGTATACGTTCGACTGCTATAGGTATGAATGATGCATGGCATGCCATCGTGCTTCGTTGTTTCCTTTGTTCTGCCAAGGCTAAGGTTTGAGTGTAGAGGCTGAGGCTTGGAAAGATGCAGACTGGCTCTATCTCAACCGTCAAATCTTCCCCAAATAGGAATGATCTGACAGTACCTGCAGCTCCTCCTTAGATGAACACAACCTCTCATGGTGGTGTTGGTTCTTGTCTCTGATGAGCCTGCCCCAACTCCTCCATCTTCATCTAGCATCGAAAAAGGTTGTTGGACCTTCTTTTATTCATGGTGAAGATGTCGATCTCCACAGGAAACTCCGCGGGATTCTTAGAAGACGAGTCGAAGGTTGCTCGTAGGAGGTCCTCCTCTAGAACAGAGCACCTTGAAAAATCTAGCCATTGAAGAAGAGTGGACTTGTAATGGTTTGAAAACATCTAAGCGATTTGTGTGCAAGCTAAGGTGAGCGAAATGGTGGGCTGTGTCGGGTAAGGAAGATGGGCCCAGATGGTTCCTCCTTCATGATTGAAGGCGGAAGTGAATAAGTTGGTAGGCACGAAAATACGAGGATGGAGAACATGGCCTCCTACGTAGATCATGAATCCACAGTGACGGTCATAATCAAAGCAAATGAGACAATAGAACTCATACTTGGTTGAATCAATTGAAGAAAAGATGAGTAAAATCTACGTAGCTAACACCTACATGAAGAGTACACCATGTATTTGGAGGAGCGGCTTGGGCTAAAGATCTTCCCAAACCTCAGGGTCTTCGCTCTAGTAGGTCAGCCATACCTATGAGCTCATACAGTCGCCTAATGGCGCTGTATCTTGGCCATTCTGGTCAAGGGTCTCATAGGGCTGAAGGTCGTTGTGGCCTCCGTCGATCTTTCATCTCTCTGTCACAAAGAGGAGGAGAGGGTTGGGCCTTAGCCTAACAATAGTGGAACATTGGCTGCAGTGACTAGGTGATGAATATTTGAAGAAGAGGGCGACGAAGATGCTATCCAAGGTGGTGGTTTCAACTGCCACCGGAGATGGGTCGGTCAGGGTTTCAGAGATTGTAAGGAGTTAGCGTGGGTTAGAGGAGTTAGACGAGAAGGAGGTTAACGATGAAAGGAAAATGGGGGAAGTTGGGAAGTTTGTGAGGTTTACATTGCTAGAAGAGTTGATTCGGAGTTTGGGGACGAACCGTCTGATCAAGATCAGACAGTTATCGTTAAGGCGATTTCTAGTGGTCGCGTTCTGATCAGAGATCAGATTAAAAGGTTGAGATAAGATCTCTAACGGACGGTGAGGATCGCATCTGATGGGGGCTATCAAACAACGTGGGAGGAGGCATGTGGAGGGAAGGGAAGCAGGCCACGTGGGTGGCCTAGAAGGCGCCATGTGGCCCAATCAGAATCGCAAAAACTAAAAAAAATCAAAGAAAGATAAAAAAGAATTTCTTAGAGGGAGAATTAGGAAAATTGATAAACATGAAAGTTACAGATCTTGATGAGACCTACAACTTTCATGTAGAAGTCAAAGAGATCAGTTGTCATCTATACATAGATAAAATATATATATATATATTAAAATGATATAGAACAATTTTCTTTCCTTTTTCTTTTATTTATTTTTTGGGTTTTTATTTTATTCAATATAAATATATTTATATACAATATTAATCTAAATCTATTTGATTTTTAAAAAGATAAATACATTAAATATTATGTAGTAATAGGGTTATATTAATATAATGTAATTAGTGTCAATTATATACGACACATAATTTGTTAATTGATGTCAATTAGTCAATGAATCGTATTGTTTAACTGACGCAAAAGAGTTAATAATGATGATTAATGATTATAAATCAAGGATTTATCATCGTCGCATCGACTGCACTCCCGCATTGTGTGGAGTGCAAGACCCTCCTCACTTGGTCTCTACGTTATTGCAGTGCCAACGGTCAGAAACAAGGTGAACAAAGGCCAGATCCTAGAGCTCCAACAAACTACAATATGTGATTTTAAGCTAAAATAAGCCAAATAAAGTAAAATAAAATGCAAATCTAAGTTATTGCTACTCCTGAGAATAAAAAAAGTAATAAAATAAGAGGCTAACCCGCATGGGGAGGTTGGGAGTAGAACCACCAAGAGCTATCTTCATTGATGGCAGGATCACCTCCTAACCCTTCCTCTGCACCACAAATCTGGACGCTTTGCTTTCTGTCACAAAGGGCAAGCTCCGACGAGGATTTTTAGGGAGAAAAGTCAGGACAAAGGGATTATATTTTCAAAACGGTCGGAGGAAACATTTTATACAAGCTGCCCAAGTGATGGTCTTCGCCTACGTTTTATGGTTGAATCGAGTGTTTACTGGTGACAACTCTTGATCCAGTGAAACATCAAAGGTTGGTGAAGAAATTAGAAGAACAGATCGAGGGCAAAAGAGATCTACATTAAGCTAGAAAATTTTGCAAAAATAGGGGAAAAACCATGGATGAGTCAGTCTAGAGAGTGGGCGGGCCAGTTGATCTAAACTAACTAACGTTGCATCCTCATCGGTCCACATTAGACGCTAAAAGAAAAAACAAAAAAATATAAAAAGAAAATAAAAAAGAAGATGAATTTATTAAATAAGATGTAAGACATGAAAGTTGCTTCTTATTTTATGTACTATTTTAGGTGATTTTTATTTATTTTCATCGACTTATTTATTATAGGTTAATTTTTACAAGTATAATTATAGGTGTATATACCAATTTTTTGTGTATTTAATTTTTATTTGATATTTTTTATTTTATTGTTATACGTACAATTTATATGTTTATAATATATAGATATGTATTTACATATTTTTATTTTATTTTTCTGATTTTATTTATTTACTTAATTAAATTGATATAATTATATTATATGTACAATATACATATGTATTTTATTCTATTATTTATTTTAGTGAATATTTTTATGATTTTATTCTATGTTTGTATTTTAATATGTTTTATATATTATTCACATGTATTTAAAAATATAAAAATAATAAAAATATAAAGAGTAAATAAAATGACTAAAATATATATAATAAAATGGGGGCACAAAAAATCATCTTTTGTATCTTAACTTCAATTTTAATGAAACCACTTTCATTAGATAGATAATTTAATTTAAAGTAAAATAAAGGCGAGTTTGGTCAATTTTGAGTCCATAACGAGAAGATATTGATCTATGAAGTTCAGTTTACAGCTTTTTCATCCGTGTATCCCAATCATAATGTTCCTCATTTTCATGTGCAGTTATTTTTGTATTTTTCTATATTTTTATGCACATGTTTTGTGCTGAAGATATCTTTATTTGAGGTGTATAAGATTGTGTATAAATTTTTGTAAGTTCGGTTGTATATGCAAAGCAGTGGGCACCTTGGGTTTTTATGTGTCTATGTTATTTTGTTTGTATTTATTTCCCCTTATCTCCCCTACTTTATTCTTTATCAACCAAGTCAATATTGACTTAATCTTAGAGTTTAGGGTCAGTTACTATTTACAATAGTTCCTTTATTTTTCTTTCCTTCTTTTTATTCATTTATTTTATGTTTGAATACATGTATTATTATACTATTTGCAGACAACAATCAGTACGTTAATTATACAAGCTAGATGTATTTACTTGTATTTATCTAAGGATTTAAAGATAAAATAAAGGAATAAAGGTGAATGAATGAGTATTCATCACCCAAATGTACATACCTTTGCTTGTACCTTGCAAACCTTTATTAGGAGAATATGTGATGCTAAAGAGAAAAGAAAGAAAAGGAAAATAAAGAAGGTAGAATGGTCATGACTTTTAAACTTATCTTATGAAATCAAAGTTTATAGCTCAGTCAAGACCTTTGGATTATCAGTGTATTAGGAACCATGTTTAGGTTAGGACTTGTGACTCAACATCCCTCAGGTTCTGTGCTCCTCTATTCAATTCAATCCAACAGTCTGGTCAGAATTGTCCTTTAGACATATACTCTTGTAACCTTGAGTACCAAGTGTGTGAATTGTGTTAGCGCGTCACAGATAAACAACTGAACTATCTAATCATCTCCTCATCTAGTAACTCATCCTCGGGGGAGATGTCCTTCTAAGTTCAGGTCCATGCTACTGCACAACGAATTAGGGAGGATCTAGAAGAAAGGGAAAAGAAGTGGAAACTTAGTGCAGTCATATTTCCTTGTGAACTTGGCCAGTATAACCAAGTCTTCACCAAGAAGTAGTCCTTTTATTAACTCATCCTTGGGGGAGATGTCCTTCTAAGTTCAGGTCCATGCTACTGCACAACGAATTAGGGAGGATCTAGAAGAAAGGGAAAAGAAGTGGAAACTAACCAGTGCAGTCATATTTCCTTGTGAACTTGGCCAGTATAACCAAGTCTTCACCAAGAAGTAGTCCTTTTATGGAAGCTCGAAATTTTTGAAATCTTTGGTATAGGCTTCTTCTTGGATTTTTTTGTTTGGCATTGCTCTGCATTCTTGTTTTGCCCATGCGGATATAGAATCTTTTGTCCCGCCCATGTTTCGTAGTCTTGCAAAAAATTACGATAGAAGATCATTCCTCATCCGAATTTATTTCAATTTAGTCTCCAGTCATTTGATTTACTTGCTACCATATAAGAACAGAGGGTTGAAGTACCGGTTTTGGTAGTCCCCATGAATGGTTCCTGAGCATCCCTTGATGAAGAGGCCTAGTATCGTCCAGACTTAGACTCCAAGATATGTCAACAATCCATATGGGTTGAGCTAAGTATTAAGTGTGAGATCTCTAGTCAAGACATTGTCTAAAGAGTCGTATGGATGACAAAAAAGGTTCTACTTAGTCATATTGAATTGTCTCATGAACCTAGTCTAATTGAATCTAAATAATTAAATTGAGTGACATGAAGCATCTCCAATTACAGTCCTTAACATGTTCCTGTGAAATTACGTGGATTAAGGTCTATACCAAACTCCAATCTTCATATTTTATTTGGACTTGTTCAATTGTCAAAATCATTCAGAAAAATATACATGCATGCAATGAAATATTTTTGTGAAGACATTTTCTAGTTTTAAACTTTTTATAGAATTTTCAAAAAGTTTTGTTAATTGTTATGGATTTTTTTGAAAACTTTGCAAAATTTTTAGGAATTTTGAAATTTTGCTAATTTTTATGGGATTTTTAAAAAAGGTAAAGAGTTAATAAAAAAAGTAAAAGAGTTAGTGTATTCGTGGCATGTGTAGGTTTCAGCTGAGTGTTATTCTTTATAGTCTATTTGTCATATAACCCTACCAAATATATTAGCCATATTTATTGAAAATATGAAGGCACGAGTTATGGATAGCGTATATACAATCACCTTATGCCGAGCTCAAACTATGTCCTCATAGTGGTCAAAGAGAAGAAGGAAGGCATCTGTTGTGTTTAGTACAGGAAAGTCTATACCACAACGACTCTAAGAATGCGAAGACAATCTTCCCTCATATACTTAGGATAATCTAATCCTAAGTATAACAGACTATATACAAAGCAGAGATGATTGGGGATTAGAATGTATGAAATCATCGGCTCGACCTATCCTCCCTTATACTTAGGGTGAAGATGCCCTAAGTAAATAAAATAGTTATCAACAAGTTGGGAGACATGTGAGGGATCAAAGAATGAATACCCGAGTTAGTCACCCCCATACTTAGGATGAAGCATATCCTAAGTATACCAATGACAAAATGGATGACTGAGTAAATGGAAGAACAAAAAAAGAAATGAAAAGAAGAAAAGAAGAAAAAAAATGATATTTTTAGGATTTTATGTGTCTGATCCATCATCACCAGGGTGCTCTTCTTGATATATCACCTGAACTAAATCAACAATGGAAATGAAAGTGTCATACTCAAGATACAGTTTCAACAACTCTCCGCTGACTACAAATGGTTGTGCATTAGATGATAAGCCAGATAATACAATTCTACCATTGTCAATCACATTTTCCAGGAACGGTTCCGGCCACATGCTCTTCAGCTTGCTTCGAAATAATTTTAACTTTGCATCAAACAACCAAACTTTCTTATTTGGCTCGAAAGATTTTCTTCTGATGTGTTTGTCATGCCTTCTCTTTACCTTTTGTTTGTACATGAGGGTGTTGTCATATGCAGAGTCTATGAATTCCAACAAACGATTTAGGTCAAGTTTTATGTTCTTTATAGCTTTCTATGTTTAGATTGCATATACTGATTTCCCATAACGATTTATGAATAAGTTCCATGTGCAAATGAGAAGGCTTTCCATACACCATGTAGTAGGGAGACATGCCTAAAGGAGACTTGTACGTTGTACGGTAGGGCCAACGAACTCAATTAGCAACTATGATTGTTTCTTTCTTTCATGATGCACAAGTTTCTGTAGGATTATCTTGATCTCCCTCTTTGAACATTTAGGTAATCCATTAATGTACGAGTGGTATGAAGATGTGACATGGTGTTAAGTACAATACCCCTTGGTTAGCTTCTTGTCCTCTTTGTTTATGAAATGACTTCCCCCATCCGATATTAGTATTTTTAGAATCCCTAACCGCGAAATGATGTTATCTATGAGAAACTGATAGACTGTGTGCAACTTGAGCGGGGATAGCCTTCACTAATCGACTGATGTAATAGATGATGAGCAAGATGTGCTAAAACCTTGACTGTTCGAAAACATGCCCATGAAATCAATACCCCATACATCAAAGACAACTAAGATATGAATATATTTGAGGGGCATGGTATCCCAGGAACTAATCATACCACCCATCTTCTAGCAGTCAGGACATCCTTTGACATGTACTGTGGAATCTTTGAAAAGAGTTGGCCGCCAGTGGCCACATTGAGGCACTTTAGCTGTTGTTTGCTTTTCTGAATGTTGTTCACCAAATTCTAACTTGTGACATTGATTCAAGGCACTTGTATACTCCTAGAGAATGCAGCTTTGCCACATATAATCTGCACTTTCATGAAACAGATATGGATCCTCCCATTGGTAAAATTGTATGTCAAACATGAACTTGTCCACTTTCAGCTTCAACCAATATGATGGTTATGAGAAGAACCTTATGCGCATTATGGAAGCGTGAAGATCACATCATATGTGATCGGGAGCGAATAGTCGCATTAGTTGCTCAGGGCAACAGAATTTAAAAGTTTATGCCGATGAAACCACATGATCCAAGAACACTTCTCGAATCATTTCATCTAAACCACAAACGAGTATTATGGTTACTTCTTGAAGCATGGTTGCGATCGTTGTCTTTAAAGGAAGAGACCTCCGGTCTCAAGTCCGATCCAACGGAGGAGACGCTTGCGAGCGCGATGATGAAATGGGTGCTCCTCGTAATCCAAGTTGATGATATAAGCAGTGAATCTCCTGATCTCGTTTCATGAGATCCCAACATCTTCTCCATGATTGAGATGCATCGAAGAAGGCGGAGATCCACAAGTAGTCGATCTGACAGCACAACGATGTCGTAGTGACAGATTCTCTAAGTCAATAAATGGACGACCACCATTTTGATATAGAGAGGGGGGACAACTATAGAGAGAGCAATGAAGAGAGTTTAATTCCTCTTGGAATTCAAGTCATCTAAAAGGCAATGTCTACCCTTCCTTTTATACTAGTTGGATGCACATGTATCTCAATCCATGTGCTCTCTTAATCCAATGGTTTAGATTAAGAAGTTATTAATCAATGGACATGATTTATTGCTATAAAAATACAATAACTATGTAATTAAAATAAATTAATTATATCCCTTTATCAAGGCAACAACTAATTCATTTTAATTTAATTATAATATATAGATAATTGAGGGGGGCAACCACCATTCCTAAAATAGGGTGGTTGTCCCTCTTGAATGGTTCAAGGTGGATGGACACCTTTTAAGTGGTTAGTTGACTTCCTTCACACACACACACATATATTAAAAATACAATAACTAATTACAGCATTTATCTTCATAAAAATAAATTAAAATTAAATTTGTAAAAACATTAATCATGTCATTGATAAATATGAACCATATTCATGTATCCAACAAAATATGCAAATTTAATTTACAATTAACTGTTTATTGTGAATCCAATTCACAACAACATATAATTTGTAATTCTGTTTACATTACTCCAACATATTATAAATCTTATATAATATCCATGATTATTATGGCAGTGGTATCTACATTAATCACATTGATAATTAAATCACATTTAATTATCCAAGATAACTCTTCTCTGTGCCCAAATAATACGAACCATATTCAAATTATTTATGATAACTAAATCACATTTAATTACCAAATTATCTTATTGCTCAGATATATTATCAATAATGGAATTATTCTTGAACTCTTTCAAGAATAATTCACCTTTTTAGTGTATACTTGGAGATATGGACATGACAATTTTACGTTCCACGTATAGTGATTTGGATTGAGATCATATCTCGAAATCCAGATCTCGGGGACCTCCCACATATGTTTGATTAAATTAAAGTCGTAAATCTAATCTTCTCATTGCATCTGAATCGTATTCAGATCAATATCCAATATTTGGAGAAAGATTAGATTACTTCTCTATTAAGAGGAGTCACTAAAATCCAAGCACGTTTCATCACTCCCTCGGAATGGAAGCATCATGGTTAGACAACCATTTATGATCACATCACCCTCGAGTATTCCTAATTCCCGTACATGCTGCATACTAGAAGACCTAGAATAAACTTGAAGTTTTAGATCTTATTTAGATTGTCTTCTTCAAGGTTTTATCATTAAGTCTCTCATTTGATCAATGGGAGTTAGTATCTATCATATACTTTCCAAAAGCATATATCATACCTAGGTTTGATCATATACTTTCTAGAAGCATATATCAAACCTACAAATTCAATTAAGATTCCAAAGCAAGAAGACTGTATGCAGAATTTGATTCCCAATATTTCATGAGTGAGCTCATGTCTTCTGGTTCAGTAATGAACTTGTATGATCCCTTTGAGAGATCATATTACTTATATGATCTTGTATGCACGCTAGCTCGCCAGTGTATAGACCTTGATTAGATCATCAACATATCAGTCTGCCAAAATGTTTTTATGTTTTTATATTTATTTCTATTTTTGGTTAATTTTTGGTAATTTTTTGATTTTTATTGAATTTTATAAAAATCAAACAAGGCTGAAAATAGAAGGTACTGTCCAGTCAGGTTTCAAAGGCCAAACTAAAATGCAAAATTGCCTTATTAAGACCTGAAGGTAATTTTCCTGGAAAGATCAAAATATAAGGAAAATTTGGCCACCGGGATTATTAATTTTTAATTTTTCTTTTATTATTTGAATTTTTATGGGTTTTTGGGGATTTTGTAATTTTTATCGGTTTTATAAATCCAAAAATAACCAAAATTGGTCAGAAAATCAAGCAAGGCAAAATAAACACTATATAATTTTTTTTTGTAATTTTTAGAGGTGTTTTAATATTTTTTGTGATTTTTGAAGCTAGATAGTGAAGAAAATACGTGTTTTTGAATTTTTGAAAATAATAAATGAAATCAAAAAATGTCTCCAAAATTTCTAGAAAATTTTACACCATGGCAGGAGCCATGTGTCCAATTTTCAGTAAATTCGGAGTTAGTTTGCTATTTTATTAAAAATAAAAACAATGGTATAGTGCATAGGGACCTGTACGTAATTAATAAAAGTTCCAGGGGGTCCGGTGCAATTTCTCCACGAAATCACACGTGAGGCGCGTGACTTGGGCACTCAGGGACCTATTTGCAAGAAAACTAAGTTCCTGGACTCTTTAGTAACACGTACTAAAAGTCTAGGGGCTTCAGTGTAAATTACCCACTATATAACGCACATGCACAATTAAACCACGCACAGGGGTATTTCTGCAAATACTAAAAAGTTAATTTCATTCATTAACACCCTGAAATCATAAGTCCATACATGCAAATAGCCCACATAATCACGTGCCGAAGCACGTGCACCACTACACACAAGGGTCTAAAAGCAAATAAACTATAGTACGAGGTCCTAAGTGCAAATATACCAAAATAAAAACAACTATATGCGATATTTACAGGACTAACTAATAAAAGAAACAAACAGGGGGGCCTACAAGAAATTTACCCCTTATTATATCCGAGGGTGGGATGAGCGCCACGTGTGGTATCCAACGGTCAGGGGAAGGGTGGCGCCTCAACGCAGCGCCCTCGCTCGGATCGGACGGAGGAGGTTTAGCCACATGGATGATCTGACGTCTCCTGTGCGACGTGGCTAAACCTCGATGAACTGACGGTCACGATCACTCCTCCAAGGATCTGACGGTGCTGGCAGCTCCTCAAATGGACGTCTGAGATCTGAACTGGAGCTGGAGGTCGATCAGACGGTATAGGAGGGTGCTCGACGAACTGGACGCCGACAAACTTCTCTGGGCTCGTGTGTGCGCTGGAGACCTTCCCGGAGGCTGGTGAAGATCGGAGATGCTACGCCGTGGCCTCCCGCGTCGAATGGTTCCCTCCGATGGTGGCGAGGAGCTCTGGAGAGCTCCGGCGGAACTGGCGGAGGAGGAGCTGCTGCGCCTGAATGTCGAAGCCCTCAGATGGGCTCCTCTGGACCTGCAAAGATGTGCAACAAGCTCCTGGGTCGAGGGCAAAGTGCCTTGACCCGGTTAGCAGTGGTGTGGGTGGTCGGCGAGTCAGGATGAAGGGGCTCCGGCGAAGCGACGGCGGAGGAGCCCCAATCCCAGTTCCTGTGCGAACTGGGTTGGATGTGTGGGTGGAGAATGTGCACGGGGGAAAGGCGATCGTGATGGGCGATTCCGATGATCGAAACGAAGGCGAGGGTGGTCGGAATCAAAGCTGAACGGCGACGGGTCGATTTGGGGGAAAACGTAAATTAGAGAAAAAGGGAAAGAGAAGGGGCTACCTAATGGATGCTATCGACTGTGGAGGAGCAGGGGATGCTCCAGGTCCTTGCCTCGAGGACCGTCGGTGTCCGAGGCTCAAGCGTCACCTCCAGGCGGCGCACGGCGGCGCAACGTCGCCGGATCGATGGTCTACACGCTCCCTCCTCGCTGCAACACCACTGGAAGCGAGCTGTCACTCTCGCGGAGGCGATGGAGGTCCTTGGGTGGAGAATGGATGAGCCAAAGATAGAATGAAATGGAGGCGGATCTCGGCTTATATGCGAGTGCAAGTCCGAGAAGAGAGGGTCGGGCAGGGTTCCGCGAAGCGCGGATCCCCAAAACCCACCTCGGGCGAGGGTCTCGGATGCACGAGAGACGATCGGAGCTCGAAGGTTGGCGATTTGGTGATCACGTCGAGTGGGAAGAAAATGGAGAAAACGGGTCGTGCGCCACGAACCCGACTCTGGTGGTCCTGGGGGGGGGGGGTTGACCGGGGGTCAACGTCCCCCGTGGACCAATCAGAGTCCACCAAATGCCAATTATTTGAACATTTTGTTAAAAATAGTAAATGATTGAATTAAGAAAAACTTAAAACATGAAAAATGTTTATTTTATTTTTTTTCTATTTTTTTGTGATTTTTAATTATTTTTTTGAAATAAAAATGAGGTATGTACACTATAGTACTATACATAGGTATATACACAATATTGATTTTTAATTTTTGATTTTTAATTAGTTATTTTTGTACATTTTTATTCCCATTTTATATTTTATTTATTTATAGCATAAAATTAGGAATAAAAGGGTATTTTTATTTTATTTTTATTATTTATATACAAGGGTTAAATAAATAGATATATACATCTATATACATGGTATATGTACAATGTTCTTTTTGATTTTTAATTTTGTTCTTTTTATTTGATTTTTGCTTTTATGGTTTTTATTTTATTTATTTACAACATAAAAGATAGAATATATACAAATTTTTAGGGATTTTAATTTATTTATTTACAAGGTAAAATAAATATAGGTGTAGGTGTTTGTACATGGTGAATATGTACAAGTAAGGTCATTTTTATTTTCTTTTTAATTTTTCTATTTTTATTTTGATTTTGTATTTACAAATATTTACAAATATATACCAGCCCATTTTATTCTATTTTTGGAGGAAAATATTTTTATTATATTTACAGGTATATTTACACACATGAGCTCCCTATCTCTCTCTACTTTGTCTTCCATGCGGTCAGGCCCATGCCGAGCCCTCCCTTGGGATTAGGTTGCTCAATATTTATTCTAAATATCTCCCTCTTTTTCTTTTGTCTCTTTATTCTTTTATTTTTGCACAAAAAACATGCTAATTATTAAACTTTATATAATGCATGCAATTTGGTAATTATTTGTATTTACAAGAATATACATGTATTTGCAAAGGTTTTTGTAGCTAAAATATAAGAATAAAGAGTGATGAATGGGTATTCATCATCTGCCAACACATTCTTGACTCCAGGATTATCCTTAATCTCAATGTTGAACTCCTAGAGTAGAAGGATCCATCTGGTCAGTCTGGTTTTAGCACCCTTCTTTGCCATGAGGTATCATATGGCTGATGAATACCCATTCATCACTCTTTATTCTTATATTTTAGCTACAAAAACCTTTGCAAATACATGTAGATATATGTAAATATCAATAATTACCAAAAGCATGCATTGTGTAAAAACCTATAATTAGCATGTTTTTGTGCAAAAATAAAAGAATAAAGATCAAAAAGAAAAAGAGGGAAATATTTAGAATAAATATTGAGCAACCTAACCCAAGGGAGGGCTCAGCATGGGCCTGACCGCATAAAAGCCACAGTAGAGAGAGATAGGAGCTCATGTGTATAGATTTTGTAATAAAATCATATTTTCCTCACCCAAAAATATGCTTATACATATTTTGTATATATTTCGAAACAATTAAAAACAAAATAAAAATTTAAAAATCAAAAATGCAAAAATATCCCTCCACCATGTGCATAGACCATCATCCTTTATTTATTTAACCCCATAAATAAATGTATTTATTTTCAAAACTTTTTGTGAATATTCTATGGTATATTTTGTAAATAAAATAAATAAAAAGAATTAAAACAAAAATCAAATAAAAATAACAAAAATTAAAAATACAAAAATATATTGTACATATGCCATGTATATAGTTGTATATATCTATTTATTTCACCTATGTGTATAAATAATAAAAATAAAATAAAAATATCCTTTTATTCCTCATTTTATTCTATAAATAAATAAAATATAAAATGGGAATAAAAATTGTATAAAAATAATAATTAAAAATCAAAAATCAAAAGCCTCCTTATTGTATATATACCTATATAATGTAAATACCTCATTTTTATTTCCAAAAATTAATTAAAAATCACCAAAAAATAGAAAAAAATAAAAGAAAAATATTTCATGTTTTGGATTTTTGCAAAATCGGCCATTTTCTGCCTTATTTTTGAGCTCCAAATCCTCTCCACGTGGCAGCTTCTGGTTGGTCCACGGAGATGTTGACCTCCGGTCAACTCCCTCCGCGGACCGCCTTCTCCTGCGGATCTCGCGCCCGACCCGGTTTCACCTCTTTTTCCGCGCTTGATCCGCGCGCCTTCTCCGCAAACCCCGGGTCCTATTGATTCCTTGTACATCCGACATGACCGCCGGGGTATTCGCATTGGGATCCGCGCTCCTCGCAGCCCTACCCGACCAGCCCTAGTCGGGTCGGCACTCACGTATATAGCCGAGCTCCGCCGCTCATTTTCGCCATCTTTGGCTATCCACTCTCATTCCCGTGACCTCCATTGCAATCTCCAAGGTGACAGCTCGCGATTGCCCTTGTAGCAGTGAGGAGAGGGTGGCCGGACCATTGATCCGGCGACTTTGCGCCGCCGTGCTCCGCCCCGTGCAGGAGCTCGAGCCTCAGGCCGTGACAACCTTCGAGGCGACGACCAGGAGCTACCTTAGCTCCAGCACAGTCTTCCACACCGCCCAGGTAACCTTCTAGCCTTATTGTTTAGCTTAATTTTGAGTTACCCCCAAATCTTAGTTCCGCCGAGTTCCGTCGATTCCGATCATATCGCACATCTTCTCGATCATCGGAACACCCATTCACCACCACCATCCTTCCGCGCACATTCTCCATCCCTTTGTTCATCCCAGCTCGCACAGGAGCTGGGGTTCGAGCTCCACCATCCTCCGCTCGCCGGAGCTCGCCCATCCCGACGCACCGTCCACCCTCACGCCGCTTCTTCGGGTCGAGGCACTTTGCCCTCGACCCGCGAAGCTCTTGAGCTGTTTTGCAGGTCAAGAGAACGCCATCTGAGGCCCCCTCACATCCAGGCCAGGATCTTCCCTCCGCCGTCCTCGCCGGAGCCTCTCCAGGGCTCGGTTGGGCCATCGGAGGCCACCACCAGCTGCGGGACGTCATCGCCGAACTTCTTCGATCATCAGAGGCAGCTGAGGAGGCCCACAGCACGCGCACGAGGCCGGAGAACCTCGCCGGCCACCTGTTCTTCGAGGGTCCTCCACCACCGTCCGATCGCCCTCCGCTCCAGTTTCCATCGTGGCCGTCCATTCATCGAGGAGCAGACACCGTTGATCACCTCGAGGGTTGATCCGGACTGTTAGCACAGAGGAGAGAGACACCAGCACCTGAGCACCGTTCGATCTTCCACGTGTCCTCCTCTGCGCCGTCGATCGGCCCACGTGCGGAAGAGAAGAGAGGCGCCTGAGACCAGAGCCGTCAGATCCGCCACGCGTCCACCATCCAGCCGTCGACGTAATAAAGGGGTAAATTACCTTAGGCCCCCTCTTAGTTTCTATTTTACGTGTCAGTCCTGTAAATATTTTAGGAGTTTTATTTACGTAGGGTAAATTGCACATTGGACCTCGCGCTTGTTTATATTTGCATTTATGCCTCTGTTTGTGTGAGCCACGTGCATCGTCACGTGTATATTTGGTGTATTTGCAACATTAGCCCTGTAGTTCTGGATGTTCTTTAATGAATGAAAGCTTTTTGATAATTGCATTTATGCCCCTGTGAGCATTTTATTTCCGCATGTGCGTCTTTTAGTGGGTTATTTGCATAACAACCCCTGGACTTTTTGGTACGAGTTACCAAAAGGTCCTCGGACTTGTTTCTCTTACATATAGGTCCCTGAGTGCCCCAAGCACGCGCCTCGCGCGTGATTTCTTGGGTATTTTGCACCCGGACCCCCAGAGCTTTGGGTATTTGCACTTTGGTCCCTATGCACTGTGCCCCCTTTTGATTTTTGAATAAAATATCAATTCATCTCCAAATTCAATAAAAATTTGACACATGGCTCCTGCCATGTTGTAGGATTTTTGAGAATTTTGGAGGACATTTCTGAGTTTATTTGTTATTTTTAAAAATTCAAAAATATCTATTTTTGGCACTGTCTCACTTGAAAAATCACAAAAAAATATAAAAACCCCCCTAAAAAATTCTATAAAAATTAGATACTGTTTCTTATGTGTTTCTTGATTTTCTAGCCAATTTTGGCTATTTTTCATTGCTTAAAAACCCTAAAAATTCAAAAACACCTAAAAACTCATAAAAATCATATTAAATAATCTGAAAACCCAAAAACAATAACTTTGGTGCTCAAATTTTCCTTGTTTTCTCTAGTATACAGGAAAATTACCTCCAGGCCCTCTTGAGATCCTTAAATATTTTATTTTTGGATTTTGGGCCTGGCTGGACAGTACCTTGTCTTTTTAGCACTGTTTGATTTTTGGAAAATAAAATACACCTTATAAAAATCCCAAAAATTCACCAAAAACACTTAAAAACCTAAAAAACATAAAAACAATTTTTCTTGAATTTTTGCTTGATTTTTGATGCTTTAAATAAGTTGATAAAGTGTACTTGCTTTTGCTTTCCTTATTTTCTCTATATATTAAAAATTCCAAAAAAAATTATAAAAATCATTAAAACCACAAAAATATTTTGCCTTTTATTTTACTCATTTTGACTACTTCGTAGGCCTTTGGCCAACCCGTGCTCCTTGTGTTCGACCCTGGGTGCTATACCAGGTTAATCTCCTAGCAGGACCGCTTTTGTGCTTGATTGATTTTGTATTTTGGGAGTGGTTCATCATTTTTCTTGATTGACTTAGTCTGAGTGATTGAGGTCGTAACGACCTATATTTCTGTACCTTTACCTTAGTCATTCGGACGGTCATCAATGGCACTGTGATCTGTAAATATCATTACTCAGGATCCAAGAATTTAAGATCTGAACTTGTCCAAAGACAAGACTACGGCTAGCATCTCCTTCTCTGTAATAGTGTAATTCCGCTGAGTGGCATCCAAAGTACGGCTATCGTAGTGAATGACATATGGAAATCCATCCCCTCCTCTGTCCCAACATAGCCCCTTTGGCAAAATCAGAAGCATCCATCATGATCTCAAATGGCAGAGACCAATAAGGTGGTTGAAGGATAGGAGCATCAACACTAATACCTTAAGAGTCTCAAATGATGCTAGACACTTATAATCTATAATGAACTCGGTGTCTTTCATCAGTAGATCAATAAGCGGTCAGGCAATGCGATTAAAATCTGGAATGAATCATCAGTAGAAAGCTACATGCCCCAGAAAAGACCGCAATTGTCGCAAATTAGATGGTGGATTGAGTTTCCTGATGATATCCACCTTGGCCAGATTGACCTCCATGCCCCTATTGGAGATGATATGGCTAAGTACCGTCTTCTGAGTCACAATGAAGTGGCTCTTCTCCCAAGCTATCCCCGCTCCAGTCATATACAATCGCATAATCTATAAATTTCTCAAAGCTAACATCACTACGTGGTTCAGAATTTCAAAAATACTAATATCAGATGGGGGAAGCCATTTCATAAACAAAGAGGTCAAGAAGGTGACCAAGGGATATCGTATTGAACATCATGACGCATCTTCATACCACTCATAGACTAATGGCTTAACTGAATGTCCAAAGAAGGAGATCAAGATAATCATGCATAAACTTGTGCATTATGACAAAAAGAACTCATCATAGTTGCTTAACTTGGTTCTTTGGGACTACTGTACAACGTACAAGTCTCCTTTACACATGTCTCCCTACTGCCTAGTGTATGGCAAGCCTTCTCATTTGAACAAGTTGGACTTACAATACGGAATGTGTTCCCTCTTCTTTTATTTGAGTTACAAGTTCTAATATTATTGGAATGTAACAAAGGTAAGAAATGAGATCCCAGATCTTGCCTGAGATATAATGGTAAGTATGTCTCTTACTTTTAAAGTATAAGGGAATGAACTTTTAGAGTTGACAAGGCAAGACAACTTTGATATAAAATCCTTAATTAAAGTAGAATATGTATTTATGCAAATATTTATTATTTAAGATAACCTATATTGAACCTACTAAAATTATACTCAATAACAACCTATAAAATATCATGGATTGGATTCATGATCAATATATTGTACTTGAAGTTGGGCACATAATGTATGTGGTCTCAATGTGCAAGTTTCCTCATAATAATGAGGAATAACAATTAAATAGACAATATGACAACCACCTTGAATTTGTATGTCTCTATATTCTTGATCTCTCATCGAATGTGCTTTGGAAGTATCATATGATCATAATTATCAAAAATACTTATAAAACCTAAGAAGATATTTTGGCATACATATGTGCTCTCAACATTTAGTAATCAATGACATGGTTCGTTGCATTATGCATAATGGTGGCTCGATAAGAGAAGATGTACTCAAAATTTTTGATTACCTACCTGAACGAAAGTCTTTGAGTGTTTAAACGGATGTAGATACGATGAGTGTCATCATTCTATTGTTTACACTCAAATCCATTCAAGAAGCTCCATAATATTCATATTATATGAATTGAATGAAGCATATATAAATGTTGAAATACTATTATATTTTGAGTTCAACATAAGAGATCCTTTGCCTTAAGGAATGGTTGTTTATAGATGAAGGAAGCACAGTGAAAGCATGGGTCTGACCCAAGTGAGAAGAAAACTCAAAGGTTGATTGTACTTCTATAATTTCTACACATATGGCATCCAAAGAGTTGGATGAATGCCAATACAACGAGAAGCTAAGGTATTGATAGTATGACTATCTGGACTATCTAGGATCCTTAAAGAAGGACACGAATAGTACATCGGCATATTATACATCTAAATATAATCATTGAAATTGACTTGCTTATTATATAATATCAAAGTCTAAAAATCATATCTCATTCTTCTAATAACACTTGCAATTGGTTGTGGTTCACTAACTCTTCTAATACAAGAAATTAAATCTTAAAATGATCAATAAGATGATGAAGATCATTTGACAATGATATGACATCAAGCCTTGGGCATATGTCTATTGATGAGATCAATAGACTAGTAAGAGATGAAACTTTAGATTGTCTGAAATTTCAAATCTTACATACTTGTGAATAATATATTCAAAAGTAAAATGTATGATACACCCTTCTTTGGTAATGATGTTAGATGCCAAGGTATTCAAGATCTCATGCATATTAATGCATGTGGATCATCTATATCATAATAAACATTAATGATGTGTGATATCTATTTATGATTATTTTTTATATGAGATTTCTTCCCTTCACCTTAGAAACCTTTGAAATGTTAGATTTCACTTTTTTTGGTGTAGAACCAAAGCTTGAAAGAAGATAAAATCAATTTGATCTAACCAAGATAGCAAGTACCTATTCAATGGATTCAAGGAATACCTTATAGAGAAAGGAATATCATTCCTATCTCACTCCTCCTAATACACATAAACTCTATAGAGTTGTAGGGAGATGCAATTGGATCATGTGTGATATGATATGATCAATGATGAATATTAGCATAATTACCTCTTAGTTTCCAAGTATATGTATGTGTAGTAGAGACTACAATATATATCATTAATAAGATTTTATGCAAATCTAAATCTGAAAACCCTCATAAGTTATGGTTTGGAACCTCTCCTAGGGTTGGACACTCGAGTATTTAGGGTTGCTTGGTCCATAACCATGTTATGTATACAAGTGAGCTTGAATCTGGCATCATAGAGTGCTACTTAATTAGGAAAATAAAGGATGGTATTAGATACCTACTTTATGACCTTGAGATTCTTAAAAGATTTATGTCTAAGGATATGATTCTTAGATGATAACTTTCTTGAGAATCAAAATGGAAATGAAGTAAAGGAACTCATTCAATCTTAAGAAGATAATGAGGTTCCGAAAATAAGAAACTAAAAGGATAATTAAATCTGGAACATCTACACCTCTTCAAATGAGTTTGAGGATGGATTCCATGTGTCAGTTAAGTCTAACAATGATCTGAGTTCATATGATGAAGCTTCTGAGGAACATTGACATGGAAAGATGGATGTTAGCAATAAAGCCTAAAGTACACTTCACATAGAAGTGTTGTATATGGACCCTCGAGGATCCACCTATAAGGGTAAGACCCGTTAGGTGTAAATGGATCTTCAAGAGAAAGAGGGAACCTGATGAGAAGGTAGAAACCTTCAGACCATAGTTCGTAGCCAAGAGCTACACATAAAGAGAAGACATCGCTTGTGGTGAGACTTGTTCTCCTGTGACCATACTTAACCCCATCAGAATATTGCTAACTATAGCTACACAACTTGACTTTAACATCTTAAAGATGAATGTCATTATGAAATTCCTCTATGAATACCTCAAAGAGAATATTCATATGAAGTAGACCTAGGGCTTCAAAATTGAGGAATGCAAAGTGTGTAAGAGAACTCCTTCGATTGACTCAAATAAGCTTCTGGTAGTCAGAACATCAGATTTAATGAAATTATAAAGGCTATGATTTCATTAAAAAATCTTGATGAATCATGTGAAGCTAAGTGGCAGTCCCATTGTGTTCATCATGCTAAATGTAGATAATATCCTAAACATTTGGAATGATATAAGGATGATAATAAGTATTTTATAATTTGGTTATTCCATACCTTGAGATATGATCTCAAAGATACCTAGATCTTAATTCTGAAGATGCTCAGAAACAAAGAAAAGAGGGCATTGGGACCATCACATTATTGGTACATCATGGACAAGTTCCATTTGGGAAAATCCCAAGTAAAGCTTCCTTCCCTTAAGATATGGTACTGACATATATAAAGGGATAACACCTCAAAGAATTGAGGGTGTGAATGCTAAAGCTACTTGTCCTTGTGCACTGGTTATGAGAATCTTGGTGTATGCTAGATGTGTACAAAGCCAAATGTCGGTCATGTAGTGGGAGTAGTAAATTGTTGCTAATCATACAATGGAGATAAAAACACTTATTTGTTGTAATAAAAACACCTTCAAAGATGACAATATTTTTGAGATAGTGATCTCAAAGTCTTATCTTCAACAACTTAAGACTTTATAGATAGTAATCTAAAAGGTCTTGATTGCAGGTGAGTTAGAAGACTTCAGACTGGGTCTTGGTCTTAGGAGATAGAGATCTCTAGGAATAAGGACATCCTAATAAGTATAATAGAAATTATATACTGTTTATAATGATTATTGAGTTGTAGTGTCAAAAACACTAGAATTGCTTTAACAATATTGAGTATTAGTTGCATAAGATGCAATATTCGCATTGGATGCGAGCATTGTTACTAGGAGATATGCAAGTACCATAAAAGGACTTGGCGTAGTCTCATGGTAACAAAGTTATTAGTCAACTTACTAAGCTATTTTTCTAATATAACTTATGATTTGCACGTGAATGTGGGTTTAAAGATTAGCCCATTAATGGCTCTTTGGGCTAGTGAGAGGTTGTTGGACATGTGAGCACATAGCGAGCCATTATGTAATAAATGGTATTGCAACTATCATTCCTTTATCTGAAATGAAGAATAGTTAATTTGCATAATAGGTCCCTTAGTATAATTAGGGTTATGTACCATGGCCACCTTAATGATCATACAACCATTGATTCAAATGTTGAATCGTAGAGGCTGGTGCTTTGATGGTATCTAAAGAGTTAGATTGAGGACTCATCAAGCACCACCAAGTGATTGTTAAGAGAGGATCTCCATCTTGAGTAAGATATGGTAATTGTTTCTCTTTTGGTTGATATTTGACCAACCTTTTGATGCAGGTCCTCTGCATATCTAATTTACGTTTTCGCCCAAATCGACCCGTCGCTGTTCAGCTTTGATTCCGACCACCCTCGCCTTCGTTTCGATCATCGGAATCGCCCATCACGATCGCCTTTCCCCCGCGCACATTCTCCACCCACACATCCAACCCAGTTTGCACAGGAACTGGGATTGGGGCTCCTCCGCCATCGCTTCGCCGGAGCCCCTTCATCCCGACACGCCGACCACCTACACCACTGCTAACCGGGTCGAGGCACTTTGCCCTCGACCCAGGAGCTTGTTGCACATCTTTGCAGGTCCAGAGGAGCCCATATGAGGGCTTCGACATTCAGGCGCAGCAGCTCCTCCTCCGCCAGTTCCGTCGGAGCTCTCCAGAGCTCCTCGCCACCATCGGAGGGAACCATTCGATGCGGGAGGCCACGACGTAGCATCTCCGATCTTCAGCAGCCTCCGGGGAGGTCTCCAGCGCACACACGAGCCCAGCGAAGTTCGCCGGCGTCCAGTTCGTCGAGCACCCTCCTATACCGTCCGATCGACCTCCAGCTCCAGTTCAGATCTCAGACGTCCATTTGAGGAGCTGCCAGCACCGTCAGATCCTTGGAGGAGTGATCGTGACCGTCAGTTCATCGAGGTTTATCCACGTCGCACAGGAGACGTCAGATCATCCACGTGGCTAAACCTCCTCCGTCCGATCCGAGCGAGGACGCTGCGTTGAGGTGCCACCCTTCCCCTGACCGTTGGATACCACACGTGGCGCTCATCCGTCCCTCAGATATAATAAGGGGTAAATTTCTTGTAGGCCACTCTGTTTATTTCTTTTATTATTTAGTCCTGTAAATATCGCATATAGTTGTTTTTATTTTGGTATATTTGCACTTAGGACCTCGTACTATAGTTTATTTGCTTTTAGACCCCTGTGTGTAGTGGTGTACGTGCTTCGACACGTGATTCTGTGGGTTATTTGCATGTATGGACTTATGATTTCAGGGTGTTAATGAATGAAATTAACTTTTTAGTATTTGCAGAAATACCCCTGTGCGTGGTTTAATTGTGTGTGCGTTATATAGTGGGTAATTTACACTGAAGCCCCTGGACTTTTAGTACGTGTTAGTAAATAGTCCAGGAACTTAGTTTTCTTGCAAATAGGTCCCTGAGTGCCCAGGTCACGCGCCGCGCGTGATTTCATGGTGAAATTGCACCGGACCCCTTGGAACTTTTATTAATTGCGTACAGGTCCTTGTGCACTGTACCATTGTTTTTATTTTTAATAAAATAGCAAACTAACTCCGAATTTAATGAAAATTGGATACATGGCTCCTGCCATGGTGTAAAATTTTCTAGAAATTTTGGAGAAATTTTTTGATTTCATTTACTATTTTTAAAAATTCAAAAACACGCATTTTCTTTACTGGCTAGCTTCAAAAATCACAAAAAATATTAAAACACTCTAAAAATTAAAAAAAATATAATGTTTGTTTTGCCTTGCTTGATTTTCTGACCAATTTTGGTCATTTTTGGATTTATAAAACCGATAAAAATTACAAAACCCCCAAAAACCCATAAAAATTCTAATAATTAAAAGAAAAATTAAAAATTAATAATTCCAGTGGCCAAATTTTCCTTGTATTTTGATCTTTCCAGGAAAATTACCTTCAGGTTTTAATAAGGCCATTTTGCATTTTAATTTGGCCTTTGAAACCTGACTGGACAGTACCTTCTATTTTCAGCCTTGTTTGATTTTTATAAAATTCAATAAAAATCAGAAAATTATCAAAAATTAACCAAAAACAGAAATAAATATAAAAAACATAAAAACATTTTTGTTTGAATTTTTGGGTGATTTTTGAATAGTTAAATAATTCATCCAAGTTGCTTGTGTATTTGTTTTCTTATTTTCTTTATTAATTAAAAAATCCAAAAAATCTAAAAACATTAAAAATCCACCAAAAACATTTGTCTCTTGTTTATTTTCACTTTTGACTACTTCGTAGGCCGCAAGGCCATTACGTGCTCCCTGAGTCCGACCTTGGTCGCTATACCAGGCTAATCTAATAGCCAGGACCGCTATTATTTTTATTTGATTTTCATTCTATTTTGGTGGTCTGCACTTTATTTTCTTGATTGACTGAATTGTCTCCGAGATCCGGGTCGCAATGACCCTTGATCTATTTTTATTCACCTGTGTCTTGGTGATTTTTCGGTCATGAGCAGATCACCTATCCTGATTAGAGAACCTTGAGGATTCAAAGCATATGGCACCTATTACAGAGACCTTCTCAGATGAGATGATCCTTGCTATCGCCTTGCTTCCTTGGTATGTTGATATTGTGAACTATCTTGTTGCCAAGAAAGTTCCACAAGGTTGGCCCAGACAGCGACTTGAGACCTTCCTAGCGAAGGACAAGTCGCACCATTGGTAGGATCCCATCCTTTATCATGAAGGAGGGGATAGTATCTGGTATCGATGCATTCTTCAGGAGGAGCACCATAGCGTCCTCACATACTGCCACAAGCTTGAGGCAAGAGGACATCATTCTAGGAGGAGGACAACACAGAAAGTGCTCCAATCCGACCTATGTTGGCCTACCCTATTCAAGGATTCTGATGAATTTGTGAAGAGGTGTACTGGCTTTCAAAGGATGGGCGCTTGTGGATAGCGTGCTATGATGATGATGTAGCCCATTCACTTCTGCGAGGTTTTCATGGGTCCATTCCCTAAAAGAGTCTGGGTTTTGAGTACATTCTGCTTGCTGTGGATTATGTGAATCGTTAGGTTGAGGCCATCCCCACCTGAACCGAAGATGATAAGATCGTTTATAGATTCTTGAGGAAAAATATCATTTCACGGTCCGGGGTGCCTAGAGTTTTGATATCTGATAGGGGGGCTCATTTTATCAACGACATGTAAGGACCCTTGCAAACGAGTTTAGCATTGACCATCGAGTTGCCACTCTATATCACCCTCAGACCAATGGTTTTGCTGAAGTATTGAACTTAGAGATCAAGATTATTTTGCAGAAGGTCGTCCGCCCAGAATGGAAGGATTGGTCATAACTTTTGGACTCAGTCTTGTGGGCCTATAGGACCTCCTTCAAGACACATTTGGGTACATCTCCCTTTCATCTCGTTTATGGCAAGCCATGCCATTTATCTATAGAAATCAAGCATAAGTCACTATGGCAGTCACTGAGTTATTATTGAATCTTAAGAGTATAAGAGACCAGAGGAAAGCAGAGTTGGCAGCCCTGGAGGAGCTGAGAGATATAGCCTTTTCAAGTAGCCTACAATACAAGGAAAGAGTGAAGATATGGCATAATTCCCATATCAACCATAAACAATTTTAGCCAAACCAGATAGTATGGCTATTGGATGCTAGGTTGAGATTATTTCTAGGGAAGTTACGAAGCAAATGGAAGGGACCATACTTGATCAGAAAGGTGCATGAAAATGGAAGCATCAACATATCTGAGTTATCATCTGATTCCACCCTTGAAGTTAACGATCAGGGTCTGAAGCCATATCTTGATCATGATCCGCTGATCGTTGACGTTGCCCCTATTCATTTTGCATGAGATGTGGTCTTTGACTCACATCATTTGCATCTCATGCCTGATTATCATCTCTCTTCCGCAGTTGTATAGATCCAGTTGTCCATATCATTCATTCTTCCTGTCTAACACCCTATACTCATCTTATGATTACGTTATACTTAGGGCTTTACCCTAAATGGGGGGGGGGGGGTGACACGCTCATGATTATTCATTTGATTATTTTTACCTCTATTTTGCTACCTATACTTAGGGATATTTTACACTAAGTATAGGGGAGGTAAACCCTGTACAGCCTAACCCTCGATTTTCCCCTTTTGTACAGATTTCTATACTTAGAGTTACTTGATCCTAAGTATAGGGGGATTACCGACCTCTATTCACTACATTTTTCTATTCATTGTCATAGTATATCATTTTTTTCACTTCACAATACTCAGCACGAGTTATGTCTTCCTTTCATCGCTCTTTGATCACTTTGAGGACATCGTTCGAGCAAAGTATAGGGGGTTTCATATATATTGTATATATACTTTAGCCATGACTCGTACTTTGTGTGAGTATGTTAATGGATAATATGGATAAAAAACACAAACTAAAAAATAAAAAAAAAATAAAATAAAATTTTCTTACTTATAAAAGTCTTTCTTGTACATAAATGTTTGTAAAAACTTTTTCTAAAAATGTTTGTAAAAATATTTTGATAAATATTTTTTGTATCAAAACTATATATATTGTAAAAATATTTTTAAAATGTTTGAAAAATAAATGTTTGCAAAAAGTTGTTTGTAAATATTTGTAAATATTTTGTATAACTTTCTCTTCTTCCTTGCATTCAACATTTTCCATAAAAATTTGCATATTTTGAAAAAAAATGCAAAAAAAGAGTTTTTGTAAATACTTGCTTGTATATTCTTTTGAATCATAGTTGACATTTAAACTAATTTGGAATTAAATTGAAAAATGAAGCTTGGTTAAGATCTTAATCCACTTAACTTCAGAGGAACCTTATAGGATTTGGGGTTAAGATTTTTCAGGTCCATTAGTGACTTAATTCTTTGAGTCCACTAGGCTATGTTCACATGTCATCTTGATGAGCCTAAGTAGAACACTTAACAACACACACATGACTCTAAGAGACAATGGCTTTACTTGGACATGCACCTTACACATAGCTCCACACAAATGAAGTGGTGAGGAGGCAGAATCCTTTGGCTTGAGGTAGTATACGAGGGTAGTACTTCTAGGCAGAACCGCTCGTATTCCTTTAGGGAGGGATGTGTGCCACAACTTGGTCTAGCAGTGCTCAGGTCTAAAGACAGGAGTGGGTTGCAATACTGCTTCAAAATAGGGAGATAGTCTACTGGTACAAGAAGAAAAACTCCTTATGTATATGCTGCACCACATAGATATGTTGTACATATGCACATCAAAAAAGGTGCAAAAGTATGAAAAACCTCAAAAAGTGGACATGCCTAATTGAAAATAAAATGCCGTCGGAGTGTATGTAGTCAATAAAGCAAATTTTATATATTACACCTTCTCATTTCATGAAGCTGGCAGCAGGAGCCTTAGCTACACTGATTAAGCTCATAGGGATAAGTGGCTACACTGGTCACGGTCCATTCTCTTCTTTCCCTTCTTCTTGAGATGGTTAAACTTGAACTTAGAAGGGAATACCCCGCTCCTCGAGGAAAGAGCTGCTAGACTATGGGATTAGAGTTACCTTGTTGCGGGAGGTTATTACTTTGTCATTTCTGAGATGGGGAGCTACATATCACTTACACAGTACAAGGAAAGATGCATAGTTATCAGAGTTTGCGTATGTAGACTTGTTCTGACCTAGTTTATAAAAGAATTTGACCAGATAATAGTGGAACTTAGAGGCTGCTGAGTCTTAAACCTATCTCCTAATACGGTTCTGACAAACTAATAATTCAAAGGTCTGACTGAGCTCCATACTTCAATTTAATGATGATAAGTTTAATAATCAACCTTAATTTTTTTTCTTTTCTTGTTCTTTTTCACTTCTTTTTGAAATAAGTGTTTGCTAAAGGACTAGCAAAGGTAAAGTATAAGGGGGTGATGAATCAATGATTCTCACGCTTTATTATTTTATTTTAGCTCTTTTTCTTGGCAAAACAACATGTGATTACCCTGTAAATATAATAACTTAGCAATTTTCATGCTTTTGTTAATATTGCATAATTAGCATGCTTTTGGCTAAATAAAAGAATAAAGGAAAAGAAAACGAATGAGCTATTTAGAATAAATATAGAGTGACCCAAAATCCAAGAGAAGGTCAAGCCTTGACCTGATCGTAAAATAAAATAAGTAGAGAGAGTTAGGGTTCACTATGTACTGTACATATTACATATACATGTACATATTATTTAAATAGTTATTTTTGACAAAAAATTAAATTATTCTTTTTACACCCTTATATATAATCCTAGAAATAATATAAAAATAAAATAAATATCAGAAAAATAAAATAAAAATAAAATATTAAATTATTTGTACAAAATACACATGTATATATTGCATTCACCATTTATTATGTACCCTTAAATAATTTGTAAAAATAAAATAAAAATCATTTTACACTCTTAAAAATATGTTGTAAATAAATAAAATATAAAATAAGGGTATTTGTGTAAAAATAATAAAATAAAAATACTTGTATATATTACATAGGTACAATACACCTGTATATAATACTATATATTGTATATACATTATTTCATTTTTTATAAAATAATTAAAAATCATAGAAAAATAGTTTGAAAAATAATAAACAATTTTTATTTTATACGCTTTATATTTTAAATCATTTGTTATTTTTATTGAATTTCTAATTATTTTGTATATTCCGAATTTCATATTGATCCACGTTAGACCATTGACCTCAGTCAGTGGTCTCTTCCAGCCGAGTCGTGTCGCCCGCCCGCTCACCGAAGCTTCTTCTCCGCTTTTTCCTGCCCGATTCCGATTACCTCTTGCCTTGATTTTCGAACCCAAGAATCCTCGTATACCCGAGATTCTCATAAATCCCTAGGACCACCCAGATCCTCTTAGGGTTGCACGTAGTTTCTCGATCTTTCCAGCACCTAGAGAAAGCTATAAAACCTCCCGTCTGTCGCCACTGCCCTTTAGCTCGTTCCTTGCCACCTTTTCGAACCCTATCCACCTCTAATTGAGTGACAACTGCCTGGAGGGACCCTCGAAGCGCGGATTAGTGTAGAATCAACGTAGCTCAAGCTACTTGGCCGGACCTCCACCGCATGTAGCCTCCTTGGCCAGTCATAGCCCCGTTGAGGCCATAACCTCGACGCTTTCCTTCGCATGAAGCTCAAGAGCTCCTTCGAACCTTCAGGTATAACTTGCATCCACCTGAGTTCCCTGTTCGACCTGATTTCCCATTTTTCTCTTTCGCATACACCTTTGCTCCGACCACCCAGTTAGAGCTCCATCTCCCGCATCCTTCCGTTCAGATCGACTCGCCCTATCACCCTCCATCTTCCTACGCACCTTGTTCCCCCTAAGGCTTGACCATCGGGTCGAGATTAGGAAGGGTCTCCTTCCCCCGCATTCGTCGGAGACCCAAACCACATCCCTTGTCACTTCGTTCCTTTCCAGATGCAATAACCCAGATCGGAGCACAGCCTCAAGTCCCTTCTACATTTTGCATGTCATTGCGCGCATAATGAGAGCACTTAGAGCACTTAGTTGCATTGGTGGAGCCGCTCTAGGTCGGTTATCGTCTTCATCGGAGCCCCCAGTCCAACGCGTAGTGCTTCCTTGAGGCTGTCGGAGCCCCAAGTCCAACGCGTAGCATACACCAATGCCAGCCTCCATGCGCGCCACGTGCCCTCGCCAAGGGTATATTTCACTCTTTATCTTACATGTTTAGTTATTTGTCTTTAGCCTAATAAATAAATGTTGTATTTAGGAATATTTACAGTTTGGACCTTAGAGCTTATTTTATTTGCATTCTAGTCCCTCTGAATCTAAAGCACGTGTCATCCTACACGAGTTTTGGGTTATTTGCACATTTTGCTAGAATCTTTTATATTGTTAATGACTGAATATTAACTTTTGAAATTTGCATCTATACCATTGTGCGTACAGATTTGAGCATGTATGTGATTCGTGTGGGCTTTTTGCAATATTGACCCTAGACTTTTATAACGTGTTAATGTTTGGTTTATGAACTTAAAGTATTTGCAAAATGGTCCCTATGAACTGTGCCTAATTACTCATTGCATTTTTGACTTAATAAATATCAAATTAATTTGAAAAATCACCTAAAAATTACCATTGGTTCCTATCAGTGTGTAATATTTATTTTAATTTTATTGGATAAATTTGTTTTCAATTTCTATTTTTGAAAAAACAAAAAGCTCCAAAAACATCCATGTTTAGATTGAAAAATTATAAAAATTCAAAAAAATTTTAATTTTTTTACAATAATTCATGGGAGTGTCTTTTAATGTGTTTTGTTTAGTATTAATTTTGTTTGAAAACTCCCTATAAAATCCTTAAAAATTACTAAACATCTAAAACTTATAAATATCATACAAGATTAAAAAAAATCAAAAATTACATTTTCATTTCCTGTTTGTTGATTTTTATTTATGTTTTATCATAAAATTGCTATCCGTGACTTTAGAGTATTTTAAATATTTTTAGCTTGCAATTTAGTCTTGGCTGTGCACTGTTTGCCTTTTTTTAGCATTGTTTGATTTTTATAAAATCACAAAAACATCAGAAAAATCTATAAAAATTACAAAAAACATTTCAAAGCATATAAAATTCAAAAATAATTTCTCTAGTATTTTCTAAGTATAGGTAGCTATTTAATTTGAAAAATATAAAAAGAATGTTGTGTGTGTATTTTACCTTGTGTACTTGCTTGCCTCTATTCAAAGACTTAAAAATCGCAAAACTAAAAACCACTATTTTTTTATTTTCAGAAATTTGACTACTTTCTACCTTTCTCGTGCTCCTTGTGTTCGAACCTGGTGGCTATACCAGGTAAATAAAAAATAGAGAACCGCTTACATATGCTTTGATTGGTTGCTTGATCTCTGTTTAGTGGTTTATTTTTCTTGTGACCAATTCGATTGATTAGGGACAAACAACATTGCATATTCTCCACCTTAGTCGATCTCGGATTTTGTGCCATCAGTATGCACATGGGTGTGTATGAATGTATGGAGCATTTAAAGCATGAATGTAAGATTGTAACAAGGGGTATGAGCATGTATGCAAGTGTATGAGAAATAAGTATGCATTTGGAAAAGGGTTTGAACATTTGAAAAATGTGATTTGCACCCATTCAAATGGGTCTAATGTGATATTCAAACATTTTTTAAGAGACTAACGTGGATGGAGGATAATTTTTATACACTATATGCATATTTTATGTACACAAAGGTTATTAGGAATGTAGCGAATTTGTCAAATGAGTCAAATGTTTGGTTAATATGCATTATCGTAAGATACATATATCTTATTTAATCATGTATATACAACACTTGTATACATGATTTAAGGCTTGTGCTTATTACAAAATGATTAACTTTCCTTAGTTCAGAGGTCCTGAGCTAAGGGAATCCTTTGTGATTTTGATACATATACTATATAGATATTCCTATCATATAAATTTTTTTCTTTGCTAATATTTGGCACCATAACCACAATCCTCTCTGATATACTAAACTAATCTTTTAAAGGTTAATTAATTCATTTTTGTTTCATCATTAAACTTTAAAAGGTCAATTTAATATGAAGTATATTGGATAATGGGTGGTTGTATTGTCAAATTTTAGTAAATAATAAATCTTATATGCACAGAATATCTATATAGTGTATGCATCGAAATCATCGGGGACATGCAAAACTAAAAATGAAATAAAATGTTCCTTCCTTATCTCATCTTAAATGTGTGGGTATGTATTTCATAGGCCTAAATATAGGTATGTAATAGATGATCGATGCTAATGTAAGAGGCAGATGTAGCATTCATAAATAATGAATAAATCTCAAGATATCATCTTGGTGTATGTTAAGTGTGGATTCTGATGGTTCTGCGAGCGGTATATTCTTACATGATGTGGAAGGCTTTCTTAGGTTTGCTTACACATCAGGATTGGAGGTTGTTGACAGGTAAGGAAATATGACGTGTCTGCAAGAAGTGTGATCTACTAAAGAAGGTGTCAAAGAACATCATTGTTGAACACTTGTGCAGAAAGATATTGTCAGCAATTATATGACATATGGACATGGTAAGAAGAGGCATTCTAGTGTTGAGAGTGATGATCATCCTGAGAATATGTTTGCCCGAATGATTATAGATGTGGTTGGACTTGAATTCAATCAAGCATTTGAAGTAGAGGAGACTGATGTAGGCAATCAACAATTTGAGGACTTGCTACAGAAGGCAAAGGAGCCATTATAGCGTTGTTGCCTTAATTTTTCCCAATTATTTGTTGTTGACGAGTTGTTGTCTTTAAAGAATCAGTACAACATGGCATATGCTAGTTTTGATTCCATGATCAATTTGATATAAAGAATGATACATGAGCAAAAAGAGTTATCAGAATGTTTCTATAAGGTTAAGACAATGATAAGCAAACTGGGTATGTATGAGGTCTAGATTGATGCATGCCCAAATCATCATATGTTGTATTTTGGAGAACATCAAGATGCAACAATCTGTCATGTTTCTGGTGAGGATCGTTGCATGTTTGATTTGAAGTCGAATGTCCTGCAAAAAATATCATGGTATTTCCATTGGTCCCACGGCTTCAGAGACTATATTATTGTACGAAAACTATGAAGGAAGTGATATGTCATGCCAAACATAGATATGATGGTACCATCGAACATCCTTCTGATTTTCGATGTTGACGTGCATTAATGGATTTGTTATCCAGATTTGTGTAGTAATTGGGTAATCGACTAATGGTTAAATTCGTATGAATGAAGTAATAATTACTCATGCTGGCCCATCATTATTACGTTGTATAACCGACAACCTTGGTTGTGTAACAAACGATCATACATATTTCTTTCTCTTCTTGTTCCTGGTCCGACCCATCCCAGTAGATTTTTGGATGTTTATCTATGACCTTTGGGTAGATGAATTGAAGGATAAATGAGAAAATAGCGTGGAAACTTACGATGCAGTCAAACAAAAAATTCCAAATGAGAGTCAGATTATTGTGGATCATTAGTGATTTCCCAATATATGGTATGCTATTTGGGTGGAGTACACACATATTACAAAGTTGTTCATATTTTATGGAGAAGGCAAAGTCATTCTAGCTTAGCATGCTAGAAAGCTATGCTTCTTTGACTACCATAGACTATTCCTCCCCATAAATCGCATTCAAAAGGAATGCAATGGAAGAGTCATCACCATCACCTAGGCTATCAGGGGAAGGATTGCACGCTCAATTGTTGCAGTTGATGGTAGGTGTTGATTATACACTTCACCATTTGGGGATAGATCATACTGTATAAAGATGAGCATCTTTTAGGAGTTATCGTATTGGACAAAACAACTTGTTAGGCAAAATCTGGATGTGATGCACTGATGAACGTGAAATATGCCTCTTTAATAATTAGGGAATTGAAGGATATGGGGAGATCCTTAGGCGCATCATGGAAGCGTGAGGATCGCATCGTATGCGATCGGGAGCGACTAGTCGCACTAGTTGCTCGAGGCAGCGGAAATTAAAATTTTCATGCGATGAAACCACATGATCCAAGAACACATCTCGGATCGTTTCATCTAAACCACAAACGAGTATTAGGGTTACCTATTGAAGCGTGGTTGTGACTGAGTCTCTAAATGAAGAGACCTCTTGTCTCAAGTCTGATCCGACGGAGGAGATGCTTGCAAGCATGCGGATGAGATGCGTGCTTCTTGGAATCCATGTTGATTATCCAACCAATGAATATCCTTATCTCGTCACATGAAGATCTGACGTCTTCTTCATGAGCGAGGTGCACCGAAGGAGACAGAGATCCATGACAAACAATCGGGCAGTATAACGACGATGATGCGGCGATGGAGACTCTCTATAGGGCTTCCATGGTGGACAACCATATGAGAGAGAGGGCATGTAGAGAGAAAAGAGAGATAGAGAGAGCTTTACGTTCTAATGTTGAGTTGTCTTGTGTCCAAGAAGAGCAAGGGATGCTTCTCCTTTTATAATATTTTGGGATCCATGGATCTCAATCCATGGACAACACAAATCCAATTGCTCACATTGATTTGTGTTACTCTTAATGGCCAAGATTTTGTTGTAAAACACAACAACAATTAATTTAATTAGATTAAATATATATTGATAAATCAATATAATTCAATCCTAAAATTAAATCAATCAAACATGGAGATTATGGAATGAAGATTGCCTCCTTCCATAAGTTGATGGCAATCTCATGTAATCTCATGAGATTACATTATTCCATGGAAATCTCCAAGATTTCCAACAACACTTGTTGTAAATTATTCTACCAAAATAATTCATAATTATTTTGTGAATATTGCAATATTACCATTGGAAAATTGTGAATCTCATTCACAATTCAAAATAAAATGTGAATTACATTTTCAATTAATGGTGCAATGTGAATCCAATTCACGTCAACATTTAATTAACAAATGCAAATTAGAAATATATCTCTCTTATATATTATAAATCATTTATAATATATATGATTGCTATGGATAGTGCTATCCACATTATTCGTATCCATGATAATTAAATCACATTTAATCATCTTGCATCTCTATTATCATGTTCCCACATAATATGAATCGCATTCACATTATTCACATCTTTGAAAATTAAATCGCATTTAATTACTAGCTAAGATAACTCTCATAATATGAATCAAATTCATATCACTTACGATAATTAAATCATATTTATCTATTTTCTCAATGTTCGGATATATAAATCAACAATGAAATTATCCTAAACTCTTTCAAGGATAATGAGCTTTCTCCTCAGATACTTGGAGATAAGGACAATGTGATTGTATTGTTCCATGGATAGTGACTTGGATATTGCGATCACATCTCAAATCCATATCTCAGGCCTCCCATAGATGCTTTATTAAATCAAGACCGCAAATCTAATCTTCTCATTACATCTGAATCACATTCAGATCAATGTCCAACATTTGGACCAAGATCAGATTACTTCTCTACTGAAAGGAGTCACTAAAATCCAGACCCGTTTCATCACTCCCAAGGAATGGAAGCATCATGGTTATACAATCGTTTATGATTACATCACCCTAAGGTATTCCCACCACATGTACATTCTGCATACTGGAAGGCTCAGAATAAACCCGAAGTATACGATCTATTTTACACTTTCTACTTCAGGGTTTTATCAGTAAGTTTCTCATTTGATCATTGGGAGTCGGTATCGATCATATGCTTTCCAAAAGCATATATCATACCTATGTCTTGATCATTACTTTCTAAAAGTATATATCAAACCTACAAATTCAGTCAAGCTTCCAAAGTGAGACGACCGTGCACGGAATTTGATTCTTCCCCATATCTCATGAGCGAGCTCATGTCTTCCGATTCAGTAAATGAACATGTATGATTCCTTTGAGAGATCGTATTACTCATATGCTTTACATGCATACTAACGCACGGTATATAGACCTTGGTTAGGTCATCAACCTATTAGAATGCCAAATGTACATACTCAGACATATACTAACACATCTGTCTCTAGTCGGAGGATGCATGCCTAAATCGTGATAGCATACGACATAGGACTTTGGTTATCTCGATCTCGTTAAGTCAACTTTTTGACCTAACTTATCTAACACATCCGAATCTCTAATCCTATGCAGAGGACCTGCATCAAGAGGTGAATTAGATATCAGCCTTCAGAGAGAGAGGATTGCCGTCTCCTCCTCAGGCTGGAGATCATCTCTTAATAATCATTTGATAGTGCTTGATGAGTCCTCAATCTAACTCTTTAGATATTCATCCAATAACCAGCATCCATGATTCAATAATTGAATCAACAACTATATGATTACTCAGATCGTCATGGTACATAACCCTAATTGTACTAAGAGACCTATTATGCAAATTAATTATTCTTCATTTCAGATTAGGGAATGATATCAATAACAATTATTGCATAAATAACAATTATTGCATAATGGCTCGCCGTGGGCTCGCATTTCCATCTATCTCCCACTATCCCAAAGAGCCTCGCTGGAGTGGACCCTAAAGAGATACCACTTCCTCATGAATTTATCTTAAATCGGGATTTTTTGGCTCAACTTTATCCTAGTTTTGCTGAGGGAGCAACTCCATTTTTTACCTTGATGGCCAAAATACGCGGATTTTCTTAGTTTTTGCAGAGGGTTAGATCCAATAACAGGAGGTCTATGGCTGAGCAATACTTCTCACCATCATTTAGCTACTGCAGTTCTTTTCCTTCAATATTAATATGAATTTCAATATCCATTCGTTGGGTAGAATAAATATAATAAAGACATAACAAAGAGTCCCAAATTAGACCGATGGAATTCTGTCTGCTAGAATAACAAATAAAAACTGCTTCTGAATTGATCTCATCCCCCCTTTTTTTGAGTAATAACTTAACTTATTCCTTCAATAAAATACTTGTTGTATCAATAGATATTTATTTCAGTTCATATATTTTGATTATGAAAAAGAATTAGACATTGACGTATCTGAAATTACACTAGTTAAGATGTGTGAATTGATCATGCGTTAAAATAAATGGGTCGTTTCGTTGTATGCGGGCAATCGGAATTCGCCGAGAAATAACCACAATAAAATTTAGTCAAGTTTAATCAATGCGATTTTATGTTTATTTTACTTGGAAAAATCCCAAGGTCGAACACAAGGAGGCAAAGGAACAACCTAGAATTTTGTCTATCAAAGTTCGAGCACGGTTTTTGAGGCGATCTTTTTTTATGCAATAAGAGATGCATCATGCAATTTCGGCCTATTTTAGGGATTAAAATGTAAATATCGATCAAACGATGTCCGAAAATTACGAAACTTGGCCAAGATGATAATTATGAGGAAATGAATGCATTGTAATGTTTTTAGAATTTTTGAATGAAGGATGAATTTTTAATGCATTTTTGAATGAAAATAAAATGAATTTCAATATTTAATTATAATAAATATTAAACCTAATTTATTTTCAAGGTTATCTAAAATTTATCACTATATGACGGGTCTTAGAAAAATTCCTAAACCTCAAAAATGTGAGATATAATACCTGTTACAAATAAATTCATGCAAATGCAATTCTTTTTGGGTACAATATTAAATCAATTAATTCTATAATCCGTGATTTTTTGGTAATTTTTAGAGCAACGGTTAATCAATTATGAATTTCAGAACTCGAAATGGGCAAAGTATGCAATTTTCCACAAAACAATTACTTATTAATTAACCATAAACCACAAAAATGTCAAGCCTTTAACATAATGTAGAGAATTAATTGTGAAACAAAATGCCTATTTTTGAGTAATAATATAATGTAATGTAGAGGTTCAAAACCGAGGGGGAATACATGGGTATTACTGCAATGACGATTATTTAAAATAAATATGAAAATGCAATAGCGGGACCTATGCATAATTATCGATATCCTGGGGGATTGCTGCAAATTTACTAATAGGTCACGTTCCAAGCACGCGACCTTTTGATCATCTGGACTATTCTGCAATTAGGAAAGACTCTGGGGCTTCGTTGCAATTCTCCCACCCCAAGCACGTGGAGTCACGTGCCGGGGGGGTGGGGGGTGGGGGGCCTTCTACGGTCGATCCCCCAGCCCACGTGCATGGCACGTAGAGGGGGGCTCGTGTCCCTTCCTCAGCGGCGAGATGGACTAAGTGGCGGTGTTGGAAGATCGTGGTGAGGCGGAGGAGTGCCGGAAGGCCGGCGGTAGATCCTGGAGTGGTGGAGGTTGAAGGATGCTGATGTCGCTGGTGAAGGGCAGAGATAACTAGAGCGTCGACGAGGGAGGCGAAGGTTGACACAGCTCCTGTCGACGCCTGGAGGATGAAGTCGAGGTTGATGGCGTAGAGATGCTCGCGGCCGTCGGAGAAGAAGTTGATGTCGGTGGCGAGCAAAGCTGAGATGGAGGCGATGTTGTAGTCGACGACGAAGCGGTTATCGGAGGTAGATGCAGACGTAGTAGAAGAAGGCGAAGTCGTTGATGTTTTCTCGACGGATACAAGGCCGGAGCAGAGCAACCACGTGGCGGAGGTGCGGCGTTGCAACGACCGTGGAGGGTCGGATCTCGTCGGAGAAGGGTGGCTTCGCCGGGCTGTCACCACCGACGAAGACGTGAAGATGCAAATCGGCGGATGGTTTGCGAGGAGGGGGTGCTTCTTTTAAATAGAAGAGGGAATGGGCAGTCGAAGATGGAAGTGAATCAGGGGATTCGATTCAAGGAGATGACGATCTGATTGGAGATTGACGGAGAGGATCGTGATCGGACGAGAGGAGATCTGAGATGAGGCAGCGATATTCGCGGGGCCGATTGTGCGGGCGGCGCGGAGGAGATTTCGGGCGGCGAAATCGTGGCCGGGGGGCTGCTCTGATTTGGGAAAGAGGGTGATTTGGGGAAGACATACACGTGCCGTCCGATCGGTCGAGATCGGACGACCCCGGTTGCGCCATGTGGCAGCAACAAAAGGGGCAGGCGCGGCACGTGCGTGGCACGTGTGCGGGTGGCACATGCTATGCACGTGCGGTCTTATTTATTTTTTATTTCAAAAAATGAATTAAAAATAAACTCAAAAGTGGGTGATACGTGGTGGCTCCAGGAGCGGCCACGTGTCTGCCCCATAAAAATCGAAAAATAAAAACTTTGAAAAATTCAAAATAAATAGCAAACTCTCTTGGATCGAAAATGTTTCTTCACAAAAATCGCTCGTCTCGATGAGATCTACAACTTTCATGAAGACGTCAAAATCAAAATCGATCAATTGCACAAAGTAATATTTTTGGGGTATCCCATGCACATAGAATATCATGATTTTTGGGTTTATAATTTTCTATCATTTTCAAGCCAGATAAAAATCCAGAAAAAATATGATAAAATCAAAGATAAATATTTACAAATTAATATATTTTTTTGGAATTGTATTAATTAATAAAAAGAAGAAATACGAAAAAACAACTTTTGTATAGACAGTTAGTGAGGACTTGGACTTGTTTAGTTTCTTTGATTTCAAGCTCAGTTTGGATTTAGATTTTTAAGCATTTTAATAAAACTTTCATAAAGAAGACAAATAAAAAAGAAATAAAATAAAATAGGTCAATTATGTACATAAAATATTAGGTCAAAATCAGCTAAGATACAAAATGTACAAAAGAGGCCCATAGCCCAACTTTCACATACGAGCTCCGATTCACTTGAACTTGGTCTTGTTTTGAAGGTAATTGAATGTGCACTAGTTAAAAAGTGAGTAGGATCAAAATGAACACTGGATGGGGAAGATATGAGTATTTTAGTCCGGGAATCCTAGGACTAGGGTTTGGTTTTTGGTCCACTTATTTAGGTTAATGATTTTTTGTATTTTTCATTTATTCTTATTAATGATATGTACACAGTGGAGGTAGTTTTGGGTCATTCAGAGTAAGCATGAATTAGTTTAAAAATAAGGGAAGTTAGGCTATTTATAGATCAATTTTAGTTGGGATTTTTGGCTTCTTATTTTGTGCAAAAATGAGTGATAAAATGCAATTCTTATTAAAACATGCATTAATGCTAATTATGCAGAATAAATGCAGAAATGCCAATGGTTTTGAAGGATTTGAGCTTAATTAATGAAAGTTAGAGTTATAAATCTGAGATTCATTTGACACTAGTTCATGAATCATGATAAAAATTATACATGTACGTAGAAAAAATAAATAAAATAAAAATATTTTCTTATATCTTATCCATTTTTCTCATTCGTTCTACACTCATCATTTCTTTTATTCCTATTCTTGTTTAGATAATCTTAAAAATAAATAAAAATGGCTAATTATTTAAACCCGCACTCACGTGACAATCATAAGCTATTCAGAAAAATAGCCAGGTAAGCTGATCAGTCACTCTGTTTCCAAAAGAATATGCCAAGTCCTTTTACGGCACTTGCATATCTCCTAGTAACAGTGCTCGCATCCAATGCGAATGTTGCATGTTATGCAACCAATACTCAATATTGTTAAAGCAGTTATAGTGTGCTAGAAACTATTTCTCAATAATTATTATAACCAGTATTCTCATAATCCTTATAAGAATACCTTTATTCCTGGAGATCTCTATCTCCTAAGGTATCTACAGTTAAAACCCTTATAGATCACTATTTACAAGGTCTTAAACTTTTGAAGATAAGACTTTGAGATCATTATATCTAAGTTTCGTCATCTTTGAAGATATTGTTAATACTACAATCAAGTGCTTTGTCTCCATAGTTGGATTGGTAATAGCTTACTACTCCTACTGCATAGTAAACATTCGGCATTCGTACACATCTAGCATACACTCGGCTTCTCATAACTGATGCACAAGGGCAAGAAGTTCTAGCATTCACTTCCTCAACTCTTTGAGGTGATATACCTTTAGATAGGTCGGTATCATATCTTAAGGGAAGGAAGCCTTCCTCAGTGTTTTCCAAGAATGGAATATGTCCAAGGTGTACCATAAATGTGACGGTCCCAATACCCCTTCTCTATGCTTCTGAACACCTTCAGAATTAAGATCCAAGAGGCATCCTTGAGATTATATCTCAAGTTATGGAATAACCAGATTATAAAACACTTATTATTATCCTTATATCATTCCAAATGATTAAGATATCATCTACATTTAGCATACTGAACACAATGGCACTCCCACTAAGCTTTACATGGTTCATCAAGATTCTATCTGAAATCATAACTTTTATAATTTCATCGAATCTTATGTTCCAACTACAAGAAGCTTATTTGAGTCCATAGATGTATTTCTTTAGCTAGCACTCCTTACTTTCCTAAATCATGAAGCCCTGGGGTTACTTCATGTGAATATCCTCAGAGGTATTCATAGAGGAATGTAATATTGACTTTCTATCTTGAAGATGTCAAAGTCAAGTTGCATAGCTAGAGTCTGCAATATTCTTATGGGTTCAAGCGTGGTCACTGGAGAGAAAGCCTCATCGCAAGCGATGTTTTCTCTTTGGTGTCTAGCTCATGGCTACGATCCGTGCTTTGAAGGTCTTTACCTTCTCATTAGGTTCCCTTTTTCTCTTGAAGATCCATTTACACCTTAACGAGTCTTACCCATATAGGTGGATCCTCGAGGTTCCATATACAACACTTGTATATAAAGTCTACTTTAGACTTTATTGCTAAAATCCATCTTTCCATGTCATGATCCTCAGAAGCTTCATCACATGAAGTCCGATCATTGTCAGACTTAAGTGACACATGGAATACATCCTCAAACTCATTTGAAGAGGTATTAGTGTTTCATCTTTAATTGTCCTTTTAGTTTCCGATTTTAGGAGCCTCATTATCATCTCAAGGTTTAATGAGTTCTTTTACTTCATTTTCATCTTGATTCTCAAGAGAGTCATCCTCTACGAATCACATTCTCAGAAATGAGATCCTTTAAGAATCTCAAGGTCATAAAGTAGGTATCCAATACCATACTTTATTTTCTAATGAAGTAGCACTCTCTAGTGCTCGATTCCATCTTACTTGCATGGAACCTTATTAAGGATATATACTGTAGTCTCTACACATATATACTTGGAAACTAAGAGGTAATTATGTTATTGACCAAATAATGTCACACATGATAAATTGTATCTACCTACAACTCCATTAAGTTTAGATGTATCAGGAGGAGTGAGATAGGAATGAAATTCCTCTCTCCATAAGGTATTCCCTGAATTCATCTAACATGTACATGATACCTAGGTTAGATCAAATTCATCTGATCTTCCTTTAAAATTTGGTTCTAAATCAAAAAATGTGAAGTCTTTGAACATTTCAAAGGTTTTTTAGGTGAAGAGAAGAAATCTTATATCATACATAATCATCAATAGATATCACATATCCATAATGTTTACTATGATACAGATGATCCACATACATCAATATGTATGAGATCCTAAATACCTTGACATCTTACACCATTCCCAAGGAAGGGTGTATTGGACATTTTTACTTTTGAATACATTATTCACAAGTACGTAACATTTGAACTTATAGACAATCTAAAGAGTCATCTCTTACTAGTCTATTGATCTCATCAATAAACAAATGTCCAAGGATTGATGCTAGATCATTGTCAAATGATCTTCATCCTCCTATTGATCTTATAAGGTTTAACTTTCAGTATTAGAAATATTAATGAACTATTCATTAATTTTCTAATTTAATAGAGTCCACTAGATGTTAGAATATTATCTGAAATATATCCATCATAACTCTCTATGATAGGTTTATTCCAGAATTCATGTTTATTTGCAACATTTAGATATAAACTATGAGTGTATTCTAATACCCAGGTCATAGAGACATTCTCTAAAACTAAGGGCTCTCCCATTGAAATTATGAAGATTATTTGTCCAATAGAGATCGTTGCAACCTTTGCATCAATATCCATGGATGACTATAAACCTTAAGATCAAATTTTCCAGTCTTCTAAAACATATGCAACCAGTTGCAGGTGTTATTAGAAGATTGAGATACAATTATTAGACTTTGATCTTATCAAATAAGAAAGTCAATATCAATGATTATATATAGATGTAGATTATTCTGATGCACTATTCGAGTCTTTCTCTAAGGATTCTAGATAGACTTGATAGTCATACTATCAGTACATTAACTTATTGCAGTATTGGCATTCATCCAACTCTTTGGATGTCATATGGAAGTCACAGAAGTATAGTCAACTCTTTGACTTTCCTTATTACTTGGGTCCTACCCATGCTTCCACTACGCTCCTTTCATCTATAAGCAATCATTGCTAAAAACTAAGGATCTCTTAGGTTGAACTCAAAAGGATTCAATGTAAGAGTATTTAAACATTTATACATGCTTCAATCAATTCATACAATATGAATATTATGAAGGCTTCATGAATGACTTGAGTATATACAATAGAATAATGACACTCATTGTATCTACCTTCATCTAAACTCTTAAAATATTGGTTCATGTAGGTACTCAAATATTTTGAATACATCATCTCTTACATAGTTACCATTCTGCATGATGCAGAGAACCATGTCACTCATGATTAAATGCCAATAGCACATATGTATGCCAGAATATCTTCTTAGATTTTATAAGGATTAATTGACAATTACAATCATCATCGACATGTCACTTCCAAAGTAGATTCGATGAGAGATCAAGACTACAGAGACGTACAAACCCTAGGGTTGTATATCTATTGTCTATTTAATTATCATTTCTCATTATCATGAGGAAACTTGCACATTGCATCCACATACATTATGTGTCCAACTGCAAGTACAATATCTTAATCACGAATCCAATTCATGATATTTCAATGATTATTATTGAGTATAGTATTGAGTGGGTTTAATGAATGATAATCTGAAATAAGAAATTTGCATAAGTGTATGTATTTTATATATACATATTTTTGTTTGATTCAGAAGTTTTTATATCAAAGCTGTCATGCCTTGTCAACAATAAAAGTTCATTCCCTTAATCACTTTCAATGTAAGAGATATACTTACCATTATATCTCAAGCAAGATTTGGGTTCTCCTTCATTATCTTTGTCGCATCCCAATAATATGAGAACTTGTGACTCTGATAAAAAGAAGCGGGAACACATTCCGCCTTGCAAGTCGAACTTGCATTTCCCAATTCGGTCTTTAATACACGGGCCCACCACCCCTAAGGTGATGTTGACCCATCATTAATTGAACCAATCGTCAACATGAATACAACTCGTTATGCACAATCCGACATCGTCCCAATAATATGAGGACTCGACATTGGGGTCACTACACATACGGCCTTACTCTTTCGAGAAACAAAGAGCCCGATCCAGATGCGCTTGCATATAGGAGATGTCACTTCGGACATGCATTTCCTACATACAATCCCTGACGGAACCCTTCGCCTTGACGGGAGACAATGGATGTCACTTATGTGATCCTCTATATCATGTTCAAATTCTAATCAATTATTATTAATCATATTCACATAATTAATTCTTCCAAGGGAAATAACATATCTATAAAATAGAGTGTTCAATTTTAATTGTATTCTAATTAATCTGATCATATTAAATTAATGATCCAATTAATATCCAAGAAACGTTCTTTAATTATTACTTGAAATATGGTATTATCTTATATACATATTAATTCGAATTTTTATAATTAGAAATACATCATGATTTCTCAAGCATTATACCAACCCTACCTGCTGTCATGGCCAGTACCGACGGGAGTGGGACATACCGCACATGGTGCAACCTGCTACCCCAATGCTCCCCGACTAGACACCATATCCACCTCGAGAATGGAAAATGTAAAATAGGTCACTTTGTACTTGAGATGATAGTCAGTTTTTCAACCGAAGTTTTACCATATAATAATAATCATAATCATTATGATTAACATTATAAGAAGACTGCTAAAAAATCCCCAATCCTATTCAAGCAACATTGTTTGTTGAAATGTAGATCATGTAGATCATGTAATCAATTAGTGATCTAGATCACATCTAATCAATTATTGGTTAAGGCAATGCCATTTAAGGAAATAACTATCATCAAATATTTCACAAATACTTATCCATAATTATTCCTGGAAATTAAACCATTTAATTTCACTAATTATTTACATGACAATCACAAGGTTCTTGATTAGGAAAGTAATTTCTAGGAAAGACCCTCACGTACTAAAATTACCATATCTCAATCAATTTAAACCCACATTAAGCAAAATAAGTTCCCAAAGTTTGCTAATTTGATTTACAACAGAACCTATTTGGTTTTCATGCATTTCAAATATTTCAAAATCGTAATTAACTCCGTAATTACGTTGAGATTCGCAGTCCCCGAAATAGTGAATACATGTTCAGTAAAAACTGTATAACTTGAGAAAACAGATTCGAAATCATGCAAACTCAAATCCTACAGTTTACTTATTTAATGAGGAACAAAATAAGGTTTTATTTTCGTTTTTAAAGAATTTAAATAGGGTCGAAAATATTCACGAAATAGAGATGCAAAAATAAAATGCGACAAAACTTTTACAAACCCTAACGAACCCAAGTCATCCTAGGTTTATGGATTGTATCCGAAACCTTCGACCTAAGGTTCTGATATCACTTGAAGGATATGGGAAGATCTTTAAGCGCATCACGGAAGCATGAAGATCGCATCATATGCGATCGGGAGCAACTAGTCGCACTAGTTGCTCGAGGTAGTGGAAATTAAAATTTCATGCAATGAAACCACATGATCCAAGAACACTTCTCAGATCATTTCATCTAAACCACAAATAGGTATCAGGGTTACCTCTTGAAGTATGGTTGCGATCGAGTGTCTAAATGAAGAGATCTCCTGTCTCAAGTCCGATCCGACGGAGGAGACGCTTGCGAGCGCGTGTATGAGATGTGTGCTTCTCGCAATCCATGTTGATGATCAAAGCGGAAAATCTCCTGATCTCGTCACACTAGATTTGACGTCTTCTTCACGAGCGAGGTACACCGAAGGAGATGGAGATCCACGAGCAAAAGATCGGGCAACATAACGACGACGCTGCGGCGATGGAGACTCTCTATAGGACTTCCATGGTGGATAGCCATATGAGAGAGAGAAAGAGGGCCTGTAGAGAGAAAAGAGAGAGAGAGAGAGCTTTATGTTCTCATGTTGTGTTGTCTTGTGTTCTAGAAGAGCAAGGGGTGCCTCTCCTTTTATAATATTTTGGGATCTTGGATCTTAATCCATGGACAACACAAATCCAAAGGCTCATATTGATTTGTGTTTCTTTTAATGGCTTTTGTTGTAAAAACACAACAAAAATTAATTTAATTAGATTAAATATATATTGATGAATCAATATAATTCAATCTTAAAATTAAATCAATCAAACAAGGAGATTATGGAATGAAGATTGCCTCCATCCATAAGTTGGTGGCAATCTCATGTAATCTCATGAGATTACATTATTCATGGAAATCTCCAAGATTTCCAACAACACTTGTTGTAAATTATTCTACAAAAATAATTCATGATTATTTTGAGAATATTGCTATCTTGCGATTGGAAAATTGTGAATCACATTCACAACCCAAAATAAAATGTGAATTACATTTTTAATTAATTGTCCAATGTGAATCCAATTCATTTCAATATTTAATTAACAAATGTAAATTACAAATAGCTCTCTCTTATATATTATAAATCACATTTATAATATATGTGATTAATATGGATAGTGCTATCCACATTATTCATATCCATGATAATTAAATCATATTTCTCATATTCCCAAATAATATGAATCACATTCACATTATTCACATTTTTGATAATTAAATAACATTTAATTATCTAAGATAACTCTCCTTATAATATAAATCAAATTAATATCACTCGTGATAATTAAATCATATTTATTTATCCATTTTCTCAATGCTCGGATATATAATATCAACAATGAAATTATCCTGAACTCTTTCAAGGATAATGCGCTTTCTCTGTGGATACTTGGAGATAAGGACAGGGCAATGGTATTGTTCCACGTATATTGACTTGGATATTGAGATCATATATCAAATCCAAATCTCGGGCCTCCCATAGATGCTTGATTAAATCAAGACCGCAAATATCATCTTCTCATTGCATCTGAATCACATTCAGATCAATGCCCAACATTTGGACCAAGATCAGATTACTTCTCTACTGAGAGGAGTCACTAAAATCTAGACCCGTTTCATCAATCCCTAGAAATGGAAGCGTCATGGTTATACAATCGTTTATGATCACATCACCCTAAGGTATTCCCAACACCTGTACATCCTGCAAACTGGAAGTCTGAGAATAAACCCGAAGTATAAGATCTATTTTACACAGTCTACTTCAGGGTTTTATCAGTAAGTTTCTAATTTGATCATTGGGAGTCAGTATCGATCATATACTTTCCAAAAGCATATATCATACATATGTCTTGATCATATACTTTCCAAAAGTATATATGAAACCTACAAATTCAGTCAAGCTTCCAAAGCGGGATGACCGTGCACAGAATTTGATTCTCCCCAGTATCTCATGAGTGAGCTCATGTCTTCCGGTTCAGTAAATGAACCTGTATGATCCCTTTGAGAGATTGTATTACTCATATTCCCTTACAAGCATACCAGCGCACCTGTGTATAGACCTTGGTTAGGTCATCAACCTATTGGTCTGCTAAATGTACATACTCAGACATATAATAACACATCTGTCCCTGGTCAGAGGATGCATGCCTATATCGTGACAACATATGATACAGGACTTTGGTTATCTCGATCTCATTAATTCAACTTTTTAACCTAACTTATCTAACACCTCGGAATCTCTAATCCTATGCAGAGGACCTGCATCAAGAGGTCAGTTAGATATCAGCCTTCAGAGAGACGATTGCCATCTCCTCCTCAGGCTGGAGATCATCTCTTAATAATCATTTGATAGTGCTTGATGTGTCCTCAATCTAACTCTTTAAATATTCATCCAAGCACCAGCCTCCATGATTTAATAATTGAATCAACAGCTTTATGATTACTAAGATGGTCGTGGTACATAACTCTAATTGTACTAAGGGACCTATTACGCAAATTAGTTATTGTTCATTTCAGATCATTTTCAATAATAGTTATTGCATAATGGCTCGCCGTGGGCTCGCATGTCTAATAGGAATGCCATAGTACATGAGGCGGATTTCGATCAATAAAGACCATAATCTTTGGATTATTTTGGAAAATTTATACTTGGTAAGTCTACCAAGGTCGAACCCAGGGACACAAGCCACGTTAATATATTTATCAAATTTTAGTCAAATAGAAGTATGTGTGAATAAATTCTCATTTTCAAGTCTTCGTGCAAATGCAGAATACAATGCAACATAATGCATGTAAGTTTTAGCTGATTTTTTGATGCAATTATAATTATATGCAATTCATAGTGTATGAGTAGGAGCAAAGGATATGCATGCTAAAAATTAATTACAAAAATGCCCTACAAGTTATGAGCATAAATTAAGGTTCGAAATCAAAGTCAATAAAAATTACGAACAAGCATCTATTTAACGACAAGGCTTTTAAGCAAGGGACACTATAAATAAGTAAAAATGCATCACATTTAAATAGTGTCAGATGAGAAAATTAAATATGTCATTAAACATATGATGAAATAAAGAACAAAATGACACTGAAATCATGCAATTTGGACCTATGATGCTCAATTTATGAAAGAAAAAGTACAGGGGCATAATTATAATAAAAATGCAAGAAATAAAAGGATAAATAATCACAAATAGGTACCTAAAGAGATCTATTTGCAATATATTAAAACTGGTTGGGCCCCATTATAAATTCTCCATTGCGCATAGGGGCATATCTGGAATTTATTAAAACTGTGAGGGCCTCCCTATAAAATACCCAGGTGCACACGTGACGACGTGCATGGGGACCAAAATATAATAACTAAAACTTCTAGGATCTTTCTTGCAAATTACCTAGTCCCTACGTGCGATACACATGAGGGGTCAGGCTCGGGAGGCATCGCAGGCTTTGGCACACATGGCATCTGATGGTGGCTAGTAGTAAGGCTCGGTATGCCTAAACCAATAGGCATGGTCGCTCAAGCCTAGAGGTTTAGCATGAGGCTCAGGTGATCTACATGGAATCATCCTGACTGTCCGATCCAGATGATCGGACGGTGACTACTTTCATGCTCCGTCGTAGGCCACTAGAGTAGGATGTGCTCCGACGAGCTCCTCGTGACCCCTCCGTGCTCCACGAGGCTATGTGATGGTCGAAGAAGGTGGTTGTGGTCCTCACAAAGGAGTTGGAGGAGCGGCGAGACTCCGGGAATGAGTATCTCGGTTGGTCGATGAAGTCTCACCGGTGGCGGAGCGTAGGAACATGTTTTTGGCCAAGCTCGGGCCAATAAAGGTCCTGCATGAGTTACCATAGCCGAAGCAGCGTGCTCGTGAAGTGTGAGTGGAGTGGGGTGAGATGGTGGTCATGGAGACGACGTGAGGCAGAGGTCAAAGGCTTCTTCTCCGGCAGAGCAGGGATGAAATGGATCGTAGCGGGGGTGGTTTTGGAGAAGGGAAGTGGTGATCGGAGGGCTGGCAAGGATGATGGATGGTTGGTGGAGCTTATTGGATGATCAGATGGAGGTGGGGGGTGCTAATGGCGGCGTATAAATTAGGATAAAAATGAGGTGCGAGAGAAGAGTTGATACCTGAAGATCGGAAATGATCGACGGGCAGAGGAGATAGCTTAGGCTGGACTTCGGAAGAAGCCCTGATCTTCGCACAATGAGGTCGGCCTAGACTCGATGCTCGGTGGTGCTTGGAGGCGCTGCTACATGGACGAGCGACCATGGATCACACCTGAGGTCATATGGTGGTCATATCCTCGACACGCCGCCCTCCGCTCTCACCGGAGAGTGGAAGAAGCGATGCCAAAGCCTCGTGAATGGTGGATGGGTTGGAGAGAGGGTAGAGGAGTCAGTTTTATAGGCGGATGTTGGACATTGTAGGTGGAGGTCGGCGGAGTTGTAATGGGTGTTTTGATGGCACAGAGTGATGGAGGCAGGCCAGTGAAGTCTGTGTGAAGAAGAAGGATATAACGGTTATGGAGAGCAACCATTAGGGGGGGAGAGGAGACCAGAGCATCGTCCAGAAAAGGAAAGGGGGGCATGGTTTCGAGTATAACGGCTGAGGGAAGGGTCATTTGGAGGTGGAATTTGTAACTTGGGATGTTAGATCATGTGATCCAATGGTCCAGATGGAGATGCTGGTGTACAGCTAAGATGTGTTCGATTAGATCGCATCCAATGGTGGAGAGGTTAGCGAACGTGAGCGGTTGAGATGGGGGTTTGAGTCCCATCCAACGGTGAGTGGTGATCGGATGACATGGAGCAGAGGTGCCCATAGGATGAAAAGGAGATAGGGAGACTGAGGTGAAGGGGTTATGTGGCGAGAGGTTAGACATTAGATGGAATAGCCATCCAACGGGTGAGGGAAAGGCGAGAGCAGGTGGCTGAGATGAAATCTCAAGGGTGATTTGATGGCCGGTAATGAGGCAGGAGCAGACGGTCGTGATTAAGGTGAGGATGGGGTAGATCCGACGACTGTGGAGGGTGGCAGGTAGTAGAGAGAAACGACCACATGGGCGCCTCAGAGGGCGCCATGAGGCCCAAAAAAATAAAAATATTAAAATAAAGAAAAATAAAAAAGAAATAGTTAGAGGTAAAATTAGCAAAAATTTAAAACATGAAAGTTTTAGATCTCGATGAGATCTACAAGTTTCATGTTGGACAAAAAGGCAAAATAGATCATTTATACAAAAGTGTATTTTGGGAGTATTTTTAAAGGGTTAAAAACACCTGATTTTGGGTTTTGATATTTTGATATTTTTTATTTATTTTAAGGGTTAGAGAAATTATAGACAATAATGTAACTTAATTTTTATAGGTTTTAAATAAGAAAAAAAATTCAAAGTAAATAGTAGTAATTAAATAAAATAATTATTGGTTAATTATTCACAATATAATACAAGATAATAGTGAGGAATTATTAGTGAATTTTATTGAATTATTTAAGCTAGCAGATTAATAATTGACTTTTAATATGATGAATATTAGATTCATCATGCACGTAGAAAAAATATGTTCGATAATGTATTCATATGGTACTGGAATTCCTGGGAAGACCAAAAACACGGAGAACACATGAAGAGATATAATGACATATGTATTCATCCGGATTTGTCTTTCGTAGAGCATGCAAAAGGCTCATTTTCCATGCCAATTACAAAATACACACTAAGCAAAGAACAAGTAAAGGAAGTATTTGTGTGGGCATTAGAACTAAAATCTCCATATGGATATTTTTCAAATATTTCGAAACTAATTTGATCAAAAGAATCATGTTTTCATGGTGAAACTATTACTGATTGCATTCAATGGCTTGCTCCCTAAGCCAATTGCAGATGTTTTGACAAAGCTCAACAAATTCTTCAAATTCAATTGTTCATCTAAGACCAACATTTCTAACATGATGACACTAGAAAAGAATGTGTCAGTCCTTTTGTGCAATCTGGAGAAGATTTTTGACTCAATGGAGCACCTCATGGTACACTTGTAGTACGAGGCTAAGGTTGGAGGACCAGTTAAGTACCATATTTGTTGTCTCTCTATGTTTCGACTAAGTGGGGAGCCATTTAGAAAGTGGAGGACTCGCACGATGACTCAACGCAAAAAATAAGCAGCACAACTATATGTTCTGGAAATACAGATGAAGTTTTTCCATTTGTTGAGTACGTATTTCTGGAAATTAGACACTAAGTCTGACTTGTAAATCTTTATTTCTAATAATGCAAAGGGTATATGAAGAAGATATCGATGGATAATCCGATGTTCCGCAAAAGTGAGGTGATTTATGAGTTTCGAAAGACATTTGCAGTGTGGTTTAGAAAACATATTGGATAATTGAATCCGACTAATGGGAGGTCAAAGATGTTACATGATTTTGCTTTCGGTCCACATTACATAGTCAAACCATATAATGGTTTCTATACTAATGGATCAAGATTCCACTCGTCATAAGGGGATAGAGGGTTGTCCACATGTAATTCTGGTGTGTTATGGTATCAAGATCTTGTTACAATGAGGACAACTTAAGCTATCATGGGACTCTATGAGAGATGATTGAATCAGAGTATAACATGTCATCACCAAATCACATCTATTTATTCTTTTGTGACTGGTTTTATCCACAACAAGTTGATGTAGACACATGGGATGATTTGGTTGAGGTCATTTATGGTAGATATATAAGAAGGTTTGAGCCCTTTGTCTCAATTTCCCAAATTGAGCAAATATGCTACCACCTCAAGTGGGAAAAAGTGAAAGAGAGATGACCACCTAACTGTATTAAGAAGGATGACTCACATGTACATTGACACGAGCGTTGTCTCAGAAGAAGGTCAAGTTTCTTCCGGCATATTTATTTTTGAACGAGAACATCTATAACAAATTCATTACTCCTTGAATGACAGGTTAATGAATGCAACATCATATCTTATGAAATATTTATTTCTTTCTCATTAATTTTATTATTTAATGCTAATTATATAAGTTATATTCATGCATTAATGGTGGTGTTGGGAGGAGGCATCTCTTGCAGATGTGGTGGTTCTCGAGATCGTGACCAACTGCCTCCATCCCAACATGACGGTAATAAATATTTTCTTATATATTATTATTTTATAAATATACATTATTATTTTAAAAAACTTTTTAATTTATACGTTATTATTATTTATAAATATGCATCGTTGTGTTATGTTATTGATTCCAAGTTATAGTTGACATATCATGAGACCCAAAGATGAGTGCATTCCTTGAGAATTGCATCTCTCTTAGGATGGAGGTACCTGCAAACTTGCTTTGGTATGTGGAGCCTACTCTGACCCATCTGTCCCCTTCCGATGGACATCATCCTACTTCATGGTTTTCACACCATGAGGACGAGCTAATGCTAGATGTGGTGGAAGTACGTGACATTCTTGCCATGGCTCATCTTACTAACTCTGTAGGCGTGGCCCAATCACCCTGTCGCTTATTATAGCTCATATCCGATGGGTATCTCTTCCTTATTTAGATATCTGAATTTAAAAATTATTTCTAATGTAATATGTAAAATTTATTTATACGATGAAGTTGAATGATACATTTATACAATGAAGGATCGACATAATGTAACGAAGGAGCTATGCAAGATTTGAAAGAGGTTCTAAGATTGTGAGGACTACAGATGGACTCATATGAGTTCTTCTGACTAGTTGAGGATCTTGGATGATGTCTATGTAAGTAGATTTATTTGTATACAATTGATAGTTCTTTTGATTCATATATGTATTATAAAAATACATTTCAAATGCCAACTACCTCTGACATCTATCCTAAGCATATTCAAGAGATCTTCCTTATCCTTCTGACTCATATGGACATCAACATGATTACATGTAGCATTTACAAGGCCAGAAAGTTTGAGGGTGAGGTCAATTGGGACAGGCCAAGGAATTCTTCCCATCCTAATGTACTCTTGAGAGGTATTAAGTATTAATTTGCTCATTGTTATTTTAGTGTTTGGCATCCTTACATTATCTGATTCCAAGAAGATGGAGTCGATATTGTGATCTCTTCACTTTCGAAAATTTGGGGAGATGTTATCTTGCGAGAAGGACTAACAGAGGGAAGCAATGGATCAAATATAATATTGGTACCAAGAGCTTCGGGGTAGTGAGGGTTGAATTGTTAAGTATACATCACAGTTTAGAATCTCACAAATTTCATTTTGGTTGATAATTTCAATCTTTATGACAACATGTGCTTCCCAAAATGAGCTGATACGGGAAATGGTGGGTGAAGACCCATATGCAGGGCGATCAGTAGTCCATACAAGAAGCTTAGGATGTGGCAGTGAGTGCTTCTTTGTTTTCACAAACCTTTTAATTATTGAGTAGAAATTTTAAGTGTATATTGCTAAAAGGCGTCTTTAACATGCAAGATAGCTACGATGAGCCCTTCACAGAGAAGTATGACTCCTTTTCCTTTGAGGACTGCCGCTATTTGATGCCAAGGTCTAGTAGGAGGTGATTGATGGATGATAGGTTGTCCCCAACTGCCGGCAGGCCTTTGGGGGATCCACCCTAAATTCTCGTTGGAGTCTAGTTGCAGCACTCCAGGTACCACGAGCATACATGGTCCCCCATCATCATAGTATACACAGCCATATGTGGTGCCTCCTCCAGACCCGACACAGATTAAAGACGGTATCCATCAACATTGATTGCATTTTGAGCTTCATGATTGGGGTGTAGAACAGATTCAATGCCCTATAATACATGTCTGTTGTCCAATAATTACATATCTCATATTTTATTTATATTAAATGATAGAATTGTTGATGTAATATAAGGGCATTCATCAGGGTGGAAAGACGACACTCGAACATTATGATGATCAGAATGATGAGGATGAGGACAATAATGAAGACGAGGAGCAACTTAGGTTTGCGATACAATGGTCGATTTTTCACGGAGTCGTCATATGCAAGAGGGATGTCGACGTAGAGGAGAGATCATAGATGGAGAGTTAAAGCCAAGAAGGAAAGATAAGGGAAGCGCATCCTTCATTGATGAAAGAAGAGAAGTATTTGACACTTGATAGCCTGTAGTACTATGGAACTTATAATTTAGTATTCACAACTCTTTGTCATGAACATTATGGTTCTAAGTTCATATTGTTCTTGCAAATTGTGTTGTGACGTATTTGAATGTGGATATACTTGTGATGCTTGATTGTGATTGTAGACTATATGTGATTATTGTATTCTTGTACACGTACAATTTTTATATGCTTGTACAGGTATAGATAATCATGAGGGAAGAGGGAAATGATCAACAAAATCGAACCATGTAATAATTTTTTGTTATGGAATAAGAGAATGCGACCACAAGTAGTCCCCTATGTAGTTGCATTTGGTGTGTGTGTGTGTTTTTAATATACATGCAACAACCATTATGAGTACATGTGTTGCAGTGCTCATATAATACGAGAACATTATGACCACATTGTGGTCGTAATCTATTTTGCGGCCCTGCACATTCGACCACAGATTTTTCAACTACTTGTAGTCACATATGCTTAATACAACTGCATTATTACTATAATGCGAGCAGAATGATATTGCATTTGTGCTCGCATTATCTGTAATTTCTTATAGTGTCTAGAATATCATCAGAGTCATCTCCTATGAGGATGACATTATCCACTTAGATAAGCATTACCATAGTCCATTTTCCATTCTTTCTTATGGATAAGGAATGGTCCTCCTAAGATCTGATGAGGCCCGGATTCTCTAGTACATCTGACAATTTTCTAAACCAAGCGTAGGCCTCTGCTTGGGCCCGTAAATGGCCTTACCTAAGAGGCAAACCTTTTCACACTCCCTTTGAGCCTCGAAGCTTGGAGGTTGCTGCATGTATACAGTTTCCTGAAGGTTGCCATACAAGAATGCATTCTTTACATAAATCTAGTATAAGGGTTAATCAAGATACACTACAACTGCCATGAGAATTTGTATTGTGGATAGGCTAGCAGTCACAGGGTCAAAATCTTGCTACCGATTTCGACCTGTGCGGCGTTACATAACCCGTAGCTAACCAACCTTTCTGAGTAGAATGATCACATATGCGCTCTAAATCTTCTCATACTCCTGGTTGCTCACGTACCGACGCTCCAACACAAGCACGAGCACGAACTCTCGGATCGCTCAAGAACACTATTAAGAACTCTCTTAAGAACGCTTAAGAACACAACAATGCAATCACACAAGCATATGCACAAAGCTCTTCTCTTTATTAGAAGGGGAGACTCTCTCTAGAGTGGGGTGTGTACAAATGAGCCACCACCCCTTCTTATATACAAGACTCAAGGAAACTTAAGAGACACTCATTATTATATTTACAATAATGACAATAAAGACGACTCAAGACTCTTCGAGTTCTGTGGCAACCCTTCACGTTCCCCAGCAACCTTTCATCTTCTATTCTCTTCGACTCCCTTGTTGTCCTTTCATCTTTCCGTACGATCGACGCCACATCAACTGCCCAGTCATTAGCATACTTGCACTCCAATGCTTGCTGATGCAGCTTTACCATAATTCACCGAGTACCACCAAACACTCGATCTTGTGCCAAAGAGAACTCATGACCTCCAGAACTTCGTGCAGTAAACCCTTCCTTAGCATTATGCATGCTAAGGGGAAATCCTCCAGAACTTTGCTATTGTGACCTCCAGACCACTCTTGTATCCGTACTACCGAGCATTCTAGATAATTCTCGTACTCAGCACCTTCAAAGCTCCATGCCTCCTTGGACCACCACACATCAATACTGATACCATGCACCTTCATGCTTACGCCTATGTGGTCGTACCACATTACTTCTTGATGTATACTGCTTCACTGCATACCGCCCTTCTGCACGTGCGTACGTATCTGCTGTGTGCATCCACTATCATGTGTTGCACTGATGTCTGTACTCGTTGTGCTCACACTACTACAAGCTCAAAGACACTCTGTTGTCGAGCAAGTGTCATATATGAAGCTTCCCCATTATCACGTACAGTTGAGCCTCCAGACTTTCGTAGATAACCTCCATAGTAGTCATGAATCTCTAGACTTCTCTTGAAGTCAGCTCCATCGATCATTCTCGAGCATCCCATCTATCGTGTATGCACGATCATTCTCGATCGCAAAATTTAGGAGTGTGAGAAGCCTCCCCCACCTGAAAAATCGGTTGTCCTCAATCAAGCATTCCCTCTTCAGATGGCATCCCGTCACGATCCTCCATCCGCTACGCACCTCCTAATGCTGCTCAGTTGGAAGAATAGTGCAAGCTTTCACCGCCTTCCTTCCTGCACTTGCTCTTCTCAAGAGCAACTGCGTCCCTCAATGACTTGGCCTTTGTCGTGAGAAATGGATCTTCCTCATCTACTCTTGTTCTCTACATATCTCTCCTGGATACAATAGCTCCATTGTTGGTATGTGGCAGCTCCAGCTCCACATGTGGAGTAGTATCCTCTACGCTCACTTGTTGTTGATCTCGATCATTCTTTGTGGATGTACCCATGTATTGGGAAATGAGCACCTCCTATGCTCTGAGCCTCTTCGGTATCTTACCTCCTGCAAGATCGTTGGTGATGTGGTTTGTCACCATTCCACCCCCATGGACGTGTATCCTCTTGTCCATGTTGCATAGCCCTCCTAAGCTCTGCATCTCCTTCTCATGCACGAATGTTCTCCTATCCATGTCTTCAGTTGTGTGTCTCCAACGCACACGTTGGTGCTCAGCACGTACGCACCTGCGCACTCTTGTGAGTCCTTGATCAAGCCATGGCACCTCCAAAGCTCATTGTTGTAGATTTCCCTCCCTCCACTGAATTCGAAGCTCCAGCTCGAAGTGTTGTAAGGCCTACCTTATGTTATTAACACTGATTGCTCCTAAGAGTACCTCACCTTCTTCTTCTTCTTCCTCCTCATCCGTACGAAGAGAGTTCAGCTTCTCCTTCTTTGGTTACTCCTGCGCCCAATGCGGTCCGTCACATATGAAGCACCCCTTGCTCTTGGTTTTCTCCCTCTTCTTGGAGTACTCTTGTTCCTCCATTGGTTCACCATGGGAAACATCTTTGCCCTTTTCTTTCGACCGCTCCTTCGATTTGCCGGTGAACTCCTTCTCTTCAGTCTTGTGGTCTGGTTGGGCACCATAGTCAATCAACACATCTGCCACCACGATCGCTAAATTCAGGTCCTTCACTCCCTGCCTCTGCAGTTCGGCTTGCCTCAGCTTTGCAACTCGATTGTGAAGTTGAACAGCTTGTCCTCCTCGAACATCCCCTTGATATCCAGCAGCAAAGACGTGAACTGTATCATGTACTAATGAATTGTCCTTGTCTGCTTCAGGTGTCGAAGAGCCTCCCGTGCGAACCTTGCAGTATTCTTTGGTAGGAAATGCTCCATTAATTCAGTGACTAGATTGTCCTACCTGGAGATCCTTGGTCTTGCCTCGTCTGTTGCACGGCTTCTCCCACATAACTTGGCATTACGCGACATGTACATCGATGCCAAGCTAATCTTCTCAGCTTCCCTCATCTTGGTCGCCTCGAAGTAAACTTCCATATCCCATAGGAAGTTCTCCAAATCCTTCGCACTTCACGTACCTCTGAAGGGATTGGGTTCGGATACCTTACGTCGTTGTTCCTCCGTGGAGCTCCCACCATTCTCCATAGGCTTCTTTATGAGGGAGATCTCACTACGTAGATCCTCCATCATCGTGTTGAACGCCTCCAGTTTGTCCTTCAAGGACTTGATCTGCTCGTTGAGCATTGGATATCATACCCAACATCCGATCCTTCTGAAGAACGGTCCTCCAAGATGGTGATGCGGTGGACATAAGTCCTAATGGTGGACTGCACTTCTGCCATCTTGCTCCATTGCTGCCACACACTCATTGACACCCACCATATTCGCTTTGTTGATTGAAGATGAACTTGCATCAACAAGTGTCCTTTGATCCCACGATCGACTGCACCGACAGCCGCTCCTTAGCTTTGCCCACTTTCTATTGATTGTCCAAGCTCTGTGATCCGCTCCTTTTCTCTGATACCAAATGTCACAGGGTCAAAATCCTGCTACCCATTTCGACCTGTGCGGTGTTAGATAACCCATAGCTAACCAGCCTTCCTGAGTAGAATGGTCACGGTTGCGCTCTAACTCTTCCCATACTCCTGCTTGCTCACGTACCGATGCTCCAACACAAGCACGGGCATGAACTCTCGGATCACTCAAGAACACTCTTGAGAACTCGCTCAAGAATGCTCAAGAACACAACAACGCAATCACACAAACATGGGCACAAAGCTCTTCTCTTTATTATAAGGGGAGACTCACTATGGAGTGGGGTGTGTACAAATCAGCCACCAACCCTACTTATATACAAGACACAAAGAAACCTAAAAGGCACTCATTATTACATTTACAATAATGAAATAAAGATGACTCAAGACTCTTTCGAGTTACAGGGCAACCCTTTGCGTTCCATAGCAACCTTTCATCTTCTAGTCTCTTCGACTCCCTTGTTGTCCTTTTGTCTTTCTGTACGATTGATGCTGCATCAACCATCCAGTCATCAGTACACTCACGCTAAAACGTCGGTTGATGCAGCTTTGCCATAATTCACCGGGTGCCATCGAACACTCGATCTTGTGCCAAAGGGAACCCGCGACCTCTAGACCCTTATGCAGTAAATCATTCCTTAGTGTTCTACATTATAAGGGGAAGTCCTCCAGAATTCGCTATTGTGGTCTGCAAACCACTCTCGTACACGTAGTATGAAGCGTACTCAACAATTCTTGTAATCAACACCTCCAACGCTACGTGCCTGCTTGGACTACAATGCATCAATACCGATGCATTATGCCTTTATGCATATGCCTATGTGATCGTACCACATTACTCCTCGATACGTACTACTTCATTGCATACCACCCTTTTACGCTTGCGTATGTATCTGTTGCGTGCATCCACTATCATGTCTTGCACTGTTGTTTGTACTCGCTGTGCTCACACTGCTACAAGCTCCACGACACTCTACTTTCGAGTAAGTGTCATGTGTCATGCTTCCCCATTGTCACATACGGTTGAGCCTCTAGACCCTCGTGGCTAACCTCCGTAATACTCATGAATCTCTAGACTTTTCCTAGTCAGCTCCATCGATCATTCTCGAGCATCCCATTACTGTGTCTGCACGATCATTCTCGATCACGGAATTTGGGGGTGTGACACTAGACACCATATAGAAATGTCAAACAAATCAACAACATATGTTTGGTTGAACTCCTTTGCTACTAGTTGTGCCTTGTAATGAGATATTGAGCCATCTCGATTATATTTTATTGTAAACACCATTTTTGACCCCACTATCATGACGTTGTTAGGTGGATCTACAAGTGTCTAGGTGCGGTGTGAGATTAAAGCAATCATTTCCTCCTCCATTAACAAGTGCCATTTAGACTCTCGAAGGGCCTTAGTATGAGTACAAGGAATAATTGTTTCAATGAACTGTCTGTAGGAGGAGCCAATCCCATAAAAGGACACCACAACAGAGATAGGATGTTTGGTACACATGTACCGAGAGGGGCATTGTATGGTCCCCTTACTCAAGACTATTAACAGATCAACTTCATCATCTACTAAATCGTGGACAATACCTATTTGGGATGTCAGTGGATCGGATTAGAGTCGGGTATCAATATTCCCAAACCCATACCCATTTAGAAAATCACTACCCATACCCACCCATTTATATAATGTGTAATTTCTAGAGGGTACCCATATACCCGACAGATACCCATGTACCCAATGGGTACCCACGTATTCAACATAATAAAATTTTAAGCTCTTCATAAATGTACATAAGATTTTCACGTGTATATTAGACACATGGAGATTATGTAATTTGGTGGTATACAAAGACATGCAATGTGTAGGAAATATTAAAGATATATGTGTGTATGTTAAGTGTTTAGCTCTTTGGGTTGTTAATTTTTATTTATTAAAGATGCAAAAAGATAGTCAAATATGAATAAATGGATGGAAATGAGAGAATTGAGTTAGATTTTTATATATGTAGATCGATACGTATTAGATATTAAGTGGATCTTATGAGTTTGACTAAAACACAACACATATATCTATATCTATATCTATATCTATATATATTATTTGGGTTTAGTGCGGGTTTGGGTTCGCATACTCAAAAGTCAATCCCAAACCCATACCCGCATGGGTAGTAAATTCCAAACCCAAACTCGTCCAAAAATAAATGGGATGGGTTTCAGGTCGTTAAGTGGGATCAGTGGGGTACCCAATGGGTATACCCAGATTGACATCTCTAGTACATATTTTATATCCATGTATGCATAACAGATACTGATATATAAAGACTCTTTTGAAGGACATACATGAGAAGATGGTGTTGGCTCAGAAGGAGTGCATCCCAATAAATTAGTTCCCCTATAAAGATTATGTGGAATAGGTTCATGAAGAGGAGCATTGTAAGTAAATGGTGGAGTAACATGTGTGCCAAACTTGGAGTACTATTGAAGCGTCTCAAAGAAAGTAAGACATGCAATGATGTAGTTCTTTCTGGAGCAGGGTCCTAGTATCTATATCCTTTCCAATTCCGAGAATATCCTAAGAAAATACATTTTTCCGCCCTGGCAGCAAGTTTGTCCCTTCTAGGGCCATGAATATGAACAAAGGCTAAACAATGGAAAATCTTGGGAGGAACATGAAACACGACTTTTCATGAGAAGATGACCTCAATAGGTACTTGCTCATTAGTGGAGGTGGATGGCAATAGGTACTTGCTCATTAGTGGAGGTGGATGGCATTCACTTTATAAGACATGCATAGGTAAGGACTGTATTACCCCAATAAGTAGAGGGAACATGATTATCAATCAAGAGGGTATGCACAATGTCATGGATATGATGATGTTTGTGGTCAGTCACTCCATTCTGTTGAGAACTGTGAGCACAAGTAGTGCAGTGTAAGATCTCATTTGAGGAAGAGACAAACTCGCTAGTATTATCAGACCTGGGCTTTTTGATAGTGGAAGTGTTATGTAAACCTCGGATTTAATTATAGCAGCAACATGCTGCTGTGTTCCATGTGCCTTGGTGCCATGGATACAGTAGTCCTAACTGGATTAAGTTAGAGTCGTGATAGCCATCTCTCGGAGTCACATAATTAAATTGCAAGTCCACCACGCACGCATTATAGATGTGTTCTTCTTCTTCCTCCTCCAAGTAGATTTACTGGTTGACCATGTCCGACAAGAAATCTACTTCCAAATCACACTCTTAAATATATTCTTCAGAGACTGGTAAAATGCATGCACCAATAGTGGGTTGAATCGCATTTCGGTTGTTTGATATTCGAGAGAGATGCGTAAGAAGAGCACGCAGGTCTAGAATTAATTATATGAAGATCATGTAATACTCTGATTAGTCGACAGCAATACTCAGCTTTTCGGCACAGCAGACATGCAGTTCAGTTGGGAAAGTATTAGAGGTTTGTGGAGGCATTAGTGCCGGTACTGATCGACGTTAGTTTGGGCAACAGGATCTCCAGGAGGAGTATATAATGAGGAAACAAACCCAAGGACTACGTACAGAAGCTTATATGGAGATCTTTAGGAGGGACTGGTGGTAGACCGGAGACATATCTCCCAAGAAGATCGATCTTACAAATCAAGAAAAGAGCAATGTGAAGATTGCGGTCCAGTGCAGATCTTTATTGAAGCGGAAGCCCCTGAGACGAAGGGAAATGATAGCAAAAAGAATAATGCCAAGGGATTAGAAGGAAACACCTTATTATTGTGAAATAAAAGAGGACATTCGTGAAAAACAATTGCAGAAGTCACTCTATCAAAGCCAAGTTTCGATCCTCGGACCTGTGGATTATGGACCCACCACGCTTCCGCTGCGCCACTCTGATTTGTTGATTTTTTTTATCATGGGTCTTATATATACAATTATTTGTAATGCTTCAAAATGGAACTGGAGAAACTTTTCCCGGGCAATTCAATCCAACGGTGACGCACGTACAAACCCATAACATTAGACGATCTCACCTGCCATGTCATCCAAGGTTGTGCACCAATCATGCAACAGCAGTTGTCTTTACTCGAAAGTAATTAATCGTGGGACTTAACCATGGACATCGATAGTTAATAAAAAATAATCTATTTGTTAGGTCGGATCACCATCTATATCATAGAACGAACCTCATTATTTTAACCAAGGCATACCTACACTTTTTGTTAAGATAAAAGTTTCGAAGTTCATTCATCGAAAGGAGAAAGTGTTCGACGTAGTAGTTTAAGAAGGCAACAAAAGTAGCTTAGGAGAGATCCGCACAGGCACTGGGCACAATCGCCAAGTCTAAAAGAGTTCCTTCTACATTAAAAAAGAAGTCCACATAGTAGGTGCGTTAGAGTTTGGAAGCATCCCTGGAGAAGTAAGCACAATCTTGCTAGCAACTCCAGCGAAATTTTCAATAGGAGAGGACGGCTTCGAAGAAAACTCTAAGCTGAGAGTACCTGCAGAGAAGGTGACCAAAAGAGGTATACGCAGTTTACGGATCAACAGAAAAGCAGAGCTAGCTTGTTCGCAGATTTTGAAGCAGCCTGCCACCTTCACAAATGCCAACCGAATCTCAGTTTACAATAAAGTGAAGCCCTAGATATTACATTAGTGATGGAACCTGGTAGGCCCAATAAAACTTTCTCACATCTTTCTTTCCAGATTGACCACCAAAGGGTTGTGTGGATGATCATCGTCGACCAATCGCAAGTGGGAAGCTGATCAACTCGATTAGTTCAGAGAAGCGCAGTTGTAAGTTTCAATGGTTGAACGTATCCCAAGTGAAAGTGCACTCTTCGAAAAGGTGTGTGTAGCTTTCGAAGCTGCAAAGACAGAGGTGGCAGAGATTAACGTTCGTGATATTTAATCTACGCAGCAGATCTTAAGTAATTGATGATGTTGAATCAGTCAGATGAAGTACGAAACACGAGGTTCGAAGTTTGTGCTCTGGAAGTTGTGGTCCGGCTTGAAACAGACAGCCTCATCGACAAGCAAAGAGTAGAGTTGCTTACACACCGAACTGCGAGTAGACTCATAGTTCGTAGGAAAGGAGAGGAAATCAGGACCACTTTGTGTAACAAGCCTTTAATCTCCTCAAGATTTGCTTTTAGTTTTTGGATTGAAGGCCAAATAATAAGAGGAACTTTGTTATGAAGTCTTTTAAACCAGTTGAAATGAGCGTTCTAAGAACCAAGTCCTTTCAACCAGTTGATTTTGCACAAAATTCTGTAGTTTTGGATATCAGAGTTTGAGCGGCATATTACCATTTAAGGGATCTCTCCAAAGGGAAGAGTCTGCCCCCAGATCGTAGGACTTTGTTCCAAACGTGAGCTAGAGGAGAGGCCCCATCGACAATGTTTTTCCAGATGGTAGAGTCGATGGATTTTGGTTTATTCAGTAGGCATATTGGACCACCCTTAAATTAACCGCGCTAAAAATAGAAGTGATCCATAGTTTTTTTTCAGTAGTTCATCAGAGAAAGAGTTGGTTTTGAGAGAACATCATTGAATGATCAAAGGTTGAGGATACCCCAACCATCATTTGTACGTGGTCTAGCAATATGCCCCCAAGCCACCTTGTTGCAGGTGTTCTTGGTTGTGTTTCCATTCCATAAGATTTTCTTCTGATCTTGTCAATTTTATCAATAAATCCAGCATGGATTTTCAAGAAGGACTTTACGTGAGTTGTAACGATGTACAACAAGTGTTTAGGGCAACTCTTGCCGATAGTGGTAGAATTTTTGCTTTCCAACCTTGAAGATGTTTCAACAATTTTTCAATGATCTCGGACCGATCTTTAGTGAGTAATATTTTCATGGCAAGGGGGAATCCAAGGTAGGTAGGCGGGAGTATTCTCTAATTCCATCCCAAAATTTGTTTGATGCGAGCACCCTCTTCGACAAAGATATTTATCACGAAGAATTCGGATTTGGTTTTGTTGATTTCCAAACCCGAAAGGCTGCTGAACAGCTTAAGCGTAGACACCACCTCAGAAAGTTGATCCTCGTTGTAGTCTATGAATAAGAGTAAGTCATCCGCAAACTAAATATTCTAACCATAGAATGCATTCCCTTTTAAAAGAAACCTCTGCATCTGCAACACCCCCCATAACTTAGTGAGCATTGCATCAAGGATGGAAAGCGATATAAAGAGGAACGGGGAAGTGGATCCCCTTGACGGACACCATGAGATGGGCGGACAAATCCCAAAAGAGCTTTCTTTCACTTTGAAAGAAAGACCCGTGGTTTCAAGGATAGACTGCACCCAATTTATGAAGACGTTTGGTAGTTGGCGGCCTTAAGTACCCCTAGAATGAAAGGTCAACGTAGTGTATCAAAAGCCTTGCAGAAATCGATTTTCAAGATAAGAGCTTTTGTGCCTGATCTATCCCAATCATTCATGATCCTGAAAGTAACCAGAAAAGCATCCGTCACGGGGCGATTATCAAAAATGCCTATTGCGAAGGAGGGATAGAGTTGGCAAGCAATGGAGCCCAATGGTTAGCCAAAATCTTAGAGATGATAGAGATGGGAGAGATTGATGAGACTGATTGGTCTGTAATTTTTGATTTCGCAAACATCCCCATTTTCTTTTCAAATTAGGGAAATGATGGCGTTATTTAAATGTCTAAAGGAATTCCTCTTAAAATTTTCAGATTGCATTTCCACCAACAAATTCATAAAATCGATCTTGATCACCATCCATCAATGCTTGATGAATTCAATTGATAAGCCATATGGCCCCAGAGCTTTGCTCGGTTTGAATCCACCAATAGTGTCTTCTACTTCTCTACGGTGAAGGGTTTGTGAAAGCACCGTGATCCTCTAATTTGAATATCAGTCCATCTGGGATGTTACAGACGTTAGAATTTGGCAACAGGTCTTTGAAAAAATAGTGAAGAAGTTGATAATGGTTTGACCAATGTAATCAATGTAGTATCCCAGAATTTCATCCATACTCCAAAGAGAGAAGATATGATTTTGCGAGGTCTTGGAGGAGGCAATTATCTTAAGGAACTTGGTTTTTGAGTTCCCCTCCAGCAGATACCAAACTTTCACCTTTTGTCCCCACATTAGACGTTCAACAATTCTACATGATTCCAACCGGGAGAGTTCAAAACTCTCCACCAATGAGATTCAAAGTGAAGACCATCTAAAGGCTTGGATTCAAGGTACTTAATCTCTCCCCTCCGCCTTGAATTGTTACTAGGAAATGTTAGGATTAGAGACAAATTAAGATTAGGTATCTTAGTGTGATTGGACTCCTAATCCTAATAATAGTTGAGTTGTATTCAATTTACAGTACTATTGGGAATAGGACTACAAAGTTGTAATTGGGCTATACATAGAGGGGTAGAGGTATATATTTTTTATATGTAAACAATACTCTAATTCTATTTTTCGCTACATCCATTTGTATGAATTTCGACCAATCCAAAATAATCGAAGGTCAACTGTTCTATTTTAATCACTAATCTAATTCCTAAGTTTCTTTGAATTTTAAGAAAAGAATATGGATCCTGGGATCCATTGAAACCATTATCTTAGTATATTATATATATTAAGATATATTCTAAATCTAAATATAGGATATTTTTCAAAAAATCTAAATATAGAATAAAAAGTAAAAATTAAAAATAGACTAAAATATAGAACTAAAATATATAAAAAATAAAAATATATATTAAAAATATATTATATATAAATTATATATAAGAGAAATTATAAAAAATATATAAGAGAAATTATAAACACCACCACCAATAAGAACAATGTAACCCCTAGAGAGAAAGACTGAGAGGACGCAGAGAGAGAGAGAGAGAGAGGGAATAGAGAGAGTTGTACCCGTTCTTCTTAAAGTGATATTTCTTTTCCGTTGGTCGCGAGAGGTGACCGACCACTGTTATATATGGTTGTTCTTTCTTTCACGTACTTTCGTGGTGGTGATCGATTGTGCATCCAAATTTGTATCCGCTTCTGTATCCAAAGAGGTTCGTATCCCCAACAATCGGTATCCGAGAGGAGACGATACCGGTGAGTCGTGTTCCCAACATGAACGAGCTGTGCCAAGGCATACCCACACATTGTTCAATTCAATTCATCAGTTATCCAAGTTGTTAACAAATATATCTAACATACCTCATCCCACGCTAATGACAGACCCCACACTTTATCTTCCCATGATTGAATCTCGTGAGATCTTGTTGAACCCTATACCAATACCTGAATAATGCATTCTCCAAGTCTTAAATAATATGCTTTGAATGTTTTCTCATATGGTGTACCATCACACTGGATTCTTTAGACACCGAATCTCTACACCATTTATGAGGTTTCCTCATCCAACCCCCTTCCTATTCCTATTTGAACACTCTCAACCCAAAACTTGGTTTAATAGGAGCAATTTTGTAAAAATCACCCGACTAGCCCAACTAGTCTAGTCAGTGGGGTGGCCGACCGAGTAAGTCAACCAATTTTTGCTTGGAGATACCATTTTTTTACTTTTTTAAAAACAAACTTATTCTAACACGCTTAATGTTTTATTTAAATTCAATAACTTTTTTTGATTTATTATGATAGTGTGTGTGTATATATATATCTATGTAAATATATAATAATATATGTAAAAAATGATTTATGTATTTAAAAAATCAAAGATGATTCAAGTCCGATTAAATCCGATTAATCACCCGATTGTCGATTAATCCTTAATCAGTGCTTGATCGATCGAGTACTGACTACCGACTTTTGCAACTTTGAATAGGAGTGCTAATATAAATAGAATATTACAATGTGGATGGCAAGTTCAAATGAAAATAATAACTAACAAGAATGTCAAATGTAAGAGGCAATCTAGTGGTAGGATCAAATCTGACGTACATCACCAAAACTCAACAATCTTCGCATGGTAAGACTAATGAATAAAAGGGAGAAGGTTGAGAAGCCATTATCCTACTTGTGGAAAATGCTGACACATGCTTTTGATTCTTGTGTTGAGGTTCCTTCCTCTGCATACATGATCAACGATCCAATTGACATTGCTCTTTCTCTCGTCATAACAAAGCTTCCCTATCAACACAATCTATCAATGAAGGAGACATCCTCCAATTGTGAAATTTTGACCCTCTCATCGAGTTATATGCATAGAATTTCCTCGCTGTGAAGTCTGTGACCAAAAGATGCCAGTGATTCTTGGTATGGATAACTGTGAAAACCTTAGACAATGCCATCAGCCTTTCATCTTCCAATTCATAAAGGTTGTCCAGATGATTGACCTCTGCTTCTGTAGCTCTATCAACCATATTTACAAAATATTGCTGCATTTAGAAGATGTAAGTATTATGATATATTTGGAGATTTATATGTGATTGTAGTGACTAACCATCTTGTAAATAGGCGTGAATAGGAATGGGATCGTGTCACCGGTACAATATCTATGTCGCAGAACATCCATGAACATTTCCAAAATTTGTATTCCAAGTAAATAAATAATCAGAGTATTTTATGTTGTATATAAAAATCTGAATTAAAATCATGTGATTACGCTATCTTCAATCATTTTTTCATATAAAAAATGATGTATCTCTTTTCCCTTGCAAAAAATTCCAAGAGGTGCGAAGTATGTGGAGTTAAACCTGCAATTTTGAGCAAACTAACATTAAATTGTAATTATAAATTTCTATAAAACATAAGATTCTATATTAAATCACAACTTACTTGTCCCCCGTGTCTCTTAGAAAGTCCTGAATCAATCTCCTTTGATCCTCGATTATGTAATCATATCCGATAAAGTCAGTCGCAGGATCACAGAGATACTGTAATGTGTATTTATATATCAGTTTTAAAAGAATAATTACTAAAACTGTAACTATATCATATATATTCTTAAGAAGAACTATAAATCATTGTATGATTAATAATCAAGTTCAAACACACACCTCGTGGTCTGTTTCACTTGTAATAGTTTCTCTTGTTTCCCTTGCATCTCTTTTTGCTGCATTCCTCTCTTTAACTCTTTTTGTCAATGAGCTAGGATGCACTTCTGATCTCTCATTTCTTCTCTTCCTTGGTGCGATCTTATTTTCATCTATAACAACGGACTCATGCTCCCCTATTCCAAGATCAAAACATGTAATAGACTCTTTTTTGGATAAATTAATTTCTCCTTCTTGTTCTGTATCCAACTTGGTGACAATTTCAGAAATGCTTTCCACCACAAGTGTATTTTTTTTATCATCAACATCAGTCAGTTTCTTCTCTCCTTCCATTATCACATTCTCATTGATTTCTTTGTCCATTTCAGCTGGAGTTGCTTTTTCCAGTTTGCCTCTCAGTTCTTCATTCTCCATTTCCAACCTATTAACTGAATTTCATAAGATGTAATTTTGGCATCATTATCTTGATGCATATCATTCAGCTCTTCTACTAGCTTCTGCAATCTGTCTATTTCTTTCGAAAATTCATCACACATGCATTGCTTGTCAGTCCCTTTTCCAGCACGAATGTTAGTTTCTTGATTTAGACTTTTTACAATTTGGAATTCTGCCCTCTTGTATCTCCCTCTCCTTGCAGGTCCATCTTCAGGCACTTTTATTCGGGCTTGGAGGTTTATCTGTGGCCTTCTCAATGAGAACCCGTATAGAATGAATCTTTCATACGGGAAAAGATATTCATCTGCTCCCATTTTAAATATCTCATTTTTTTGTGGATGTAAACCTCCTACAATCTGATACATTTGTAGTTTTTTTTAAAAAGGTATGTCAACTTTAAATTACTATCATTAAAAATAATATGTAATATATAGTATTATTTATGGGCATATACTATTTCATACCTGTTCATTGGTGAGTGAAGCGATTCTCCTTGATAAACCTTTTATTGAGCCTGCCCATTTCCGTATCCTTGGACGTAGATCTCTGTTGACGACAAGATCTTTGCAACATTATTTTTACATCCAGACCTAGTATAATTTTAAAAAATATGTGATTATTTACGATTTATATGAATAATTATACAAACATGTTTACTTACGTATAGGCATGCTACACAACCCGTAAGATATCCAAGTGTTGTTCTTGACGATCCTTGCCTCCTCTGATGTATTCTATGCAATACATCTTCCATGTTGAACAAAATCATTTTTGCTACAGCGTCTGACCAGTTAAAAAATTGGGTATCTTCCAAAGATTCAACATAATGGAGTAAATCTCTTGGGAAAGAGTATCCACAATCTGAGAACAAGAACGTGGAAAACATGAACAATATCAAGCAAGTCATGTAAACAGCCAACGAGTCATCATCATCTCTATCGTAGAAATCTATCAAAATATTGACTAATTTCTCCCTATTGAAAATCATTCCAGAATCAAATATCTCTTCTGAAATATAGCTCTTCCACTGTAGGTGTCTGCCCTTCACAGTCACTGTAAAGCCTGTGCTTGGAATTCCTAATATTGCTCCTATGTCTTCGTCGGTGAAGTTCAGAACCCTGTTTCCAAATTTAAATTGTCGTCCTCCTTGATATTGTTCAACAATCCATTGCAGAATCCTCCTTTGGATATCAACCTTTCCAATGTTTATTAATTTCGAGAATGTTGTCTTATTAATCAGACATTGTTGCTTTGCTGTTGGTCTATGTGCATCTATGAATTGAACAAAATGCTCTACAAAGCATTTGTGTTGTATGTAGCCCTAACCTTTAAAGGAGTAAACACATTCTTATAATAATTTTATATAAAATACATAAAACAGATGAAACAATAAGAATTTACAAAATTATGTAAAGGGATATATAATTTATATCTTACTGCCATAGTTCTCAGTCATGCACTCTTCAATAGCCTCATCTTCTATGCCAGGTATTTTATTCATGCCTTTACCCTTCACTTAGTTCACAAATAACAAATACATTATATTTTTAGAAGACACGTAATGATTTAGTTTTAAATTAATTTCATGTACCTTTCATCACCAATGAAATTGTGCGGTTTGAATCAGCCGCTTCATTCACTTTGTCCTCATCAGACGAATTTCCGGTTAAGTTTTCTTTCATTTTTCTTGGTCCCCTTATTTCATCGAAATCTGATTCGCTGCAGCTCATCTCTACAAAATTTTCATTAAAATTTCTTATATGTTAACACACCATAAATAAGCGTTTAAAATATGCATATTTATATATAATATTGTACAACAGACATGAATGTTGTTGTTAACATTTTATCTTTTGCTTTCACGCAGCAGTATAACTAAGTTTTATTGTTTACATGATTTTTTTACTGTCTTAATTTTCAAAAGATTATTGTAACGAGATATGAATAATCCGATGATTTAAAAATCCATCATTTGCAATTAAAAGATAAACAGATGGTAAAAATATATACAGTTTTCTTATTCATTTTCTACGGTGACGATTATTTTTTGTGAAACCAAATATTAAGAAATCTAATCAATATAGCATTTTAGAGGTATGTCTGACCTGGTTGTCGTATTTTTAGTATCGTCGTCTTCGTGCCTTTGCCGCCATGGATCGAAGATGACAAACCCCCTAGGGTTCTTGAGTCGCCTTTGTCTTTCGTAGAGGGAGGGAACTCTGTTTCTGTCACCTTGTAACCGAAGGCGGAAATCACGGTGTTAAAGTCTTCCTATTTATTACTTTAAGTTATTTAAGTCAAATTAATTATGTAGCTGTATAATCAATATTTAATAGTTAATTATATTAGCTAAAAATAGAAACATATTATTCTCAAATAATCCTATAATCTCAAATTTCAATTTTTTTCCCATCTTTGTTCATTCGACAACGTCTGCAGCTTCTTCACGGTTCCAGGTATGATTACTTTCATCTTCTTCCAATTTTTCAATGCTATTCTTTATAAAAATTTAGAAGAGCTTTCTTATTTGCATCCTTGTTAGTACTTAGTATACATTGATTCATTCAAAAATAGATTTATTAGTGAAATTTCGTAAGATCAATTTGTCTTATATCATGCTAATTGAATGTATTTCAAAAGTTCTTATCTATCAAAAGCTCTTATTTGTTAAATCGAACCCCTGGTAAGGGATCGTTTTATTTTCTATCAGATAATGTAATTTGTATAATAAATAATGAAAATTTATAAATTAATACATATATTTATCAAGTTCATGATTTTTTATATAGTAAAATTCATCCTCTAATTATTTTAAGATTCATAACATTAAAATTTATTTGGATATTGTATTTGTTACGTTATAAATTGTTTTTTATTGATCAAAGTTGTCTTTAAAAGTTATAAATTGTAATATACATGATATAATTTACAAGTTTGTTTTGTATTAGTTTGTATTTTTAGGAACTCTAATGTATTTTAATGTTGTAATGTGTAAATCTATGTAAATTGAAGTAAACACAACACACTTATCTCTTGCGAATTCAAAATTTTACTCAAGTTTGATTTATAGTGTTAAGTTTTTTTATAGAAATATTTCTCTTTGATACTAGTAGATAAGGCAGAGTTTTGTATGCACATATTGTGTTATGCTTTCTCATATAGTAATTGGCAGAGTCATATCTCATTATTCTGATAGAAAATGTAAATTAAATGACAGCTATTGCATATATGTAAGAATTTATGTGAGATCAGACCACCAAACAGAGATAAAAATCAAATAAAATCAATAGTGGCACTGGCTATTGGATTAGCCTGGTATAGTGACCATGGTCGGACTCAGGGAGCACGTGATGGCCTTGCGGCCTACGAAGTAGTCAAAAATAGTGAAAAATAAAAGATAAATATTTTTGGTGGATTTTTAATGTTTTATATTTTTTGGATTTTTAAATATTGAAGAAAATAGGAAAAATAAGGTAACAAACAAATGCACACAATTATTTAACTACTCAAATAAGCTCAGAAAAATCAAACAAAAATATTTTTATGTTTTTTATATTTTTTACTGTATTTGGTTAATTTTTGGTAATTTTCTGATTTTTACATAATTTTTTAAAAATAAAACAAAAATGCAAGACACTATCCAGTCAGGCCTGGAGGACCAAATTAAAATATAAAATGGTCCTATAATGAAGAAAATTCAGAAAGAGAGTTTATTGTTTTTGGAATTTTCTTTGATTTTTTCGAATTTTTATGAATTTTTAAGAGTTTTCAATTTTTAGGATTTTTATAAATCCAAAAATATCCAAAAACGTACAGAAAATAAAACACACAAAAATTAACAAATGGTCATTTTTTAGAATTTTTGAGTAATTTTTATATTTTTTTATGAATGTTCAATCTGGACAGAGACAAAAATGACTGTTTTTGAATTTTTAAAAATAATAAAAATGGTCAGAAATGTCTCCAAAAATTAGAGAACATTTTACACCATGGCAGGAGCCATGTATCCAATTTTCATCAAATTTGGAGTAGTTTTGCTATTTTATTAAAATCAAACACCAAGGCACAGTGCACAGGGACCTAAATGCAAGAAAACAATCTTTGGAGGGCCTAAAAGTAACAAATCAGGAATCCCAGGGGGTCCGATGCAATAATCCCAAAATTCCACGTGCGAAGCACGTGTCTGGGCCACTCAGGGACCCAAATGTAATTAAAATAGTTCCGAGGGCTTTTTTTAGCAACAAGTGCTAAAAGCCCAGGGTCCTATTTGCAATTTACCCACTAAATTCAGCACATGCACAATTAAAATCACGCACAGGGGTATGGATGCAAATATTACAAACTTAATTTCATTCCATAACACCTTAAAACTATAGACCAAACAATGCAAATAAACCACAAAAATCACGTGACGATGCACGTGTTCCACGTAGACAGGGGTATAAATGCAAATAAAACAAGCACAAGGTCCAAAGTGCAAAATATCCAGAATAAAAACAACTAAACTAAATATTTACATGACTAGAACGTAAACGACAAAGCAGGAGGGGCCTAGGAGCAAATTACCCCTTATTATGATCCGAGGGTGGAGGACGCGCCACGTAGCTGATCTGACGGCTGGGGGGTAGCTGACGCCTTCTAGTGTAAACCTCGCTCGAATCTGACGGTGTAGATCGTGCCACGTGGGAGATCTAACAATCAAGAATCGATGGCTACCCTTCGCAGGATGGAGGGCGGAGAAGAGGACACGTGGTGTATCCAACGGCTGCTACTGGCCTCTTCTTCGCCTGAATCGAACGGTCCGTATAAGATCTGGCAGGTGAAGGCTGAACGGACGGCTCTGGAGGGTCCTCCAAGAATAGGTGGCCAACGAACTTCACCGGCCCGATGCGCGCACGGTAGACCTCCTCGGGGGCTGCGGATGATCGGAGAAGAATCGTAGGAGCCTCCTGCGTCTGACGAGACCCTCCGATGGTGCAGCGGAGCTCCTGAGAGCTCAGGCGACACCGGCGGAGGAGGAGATGCTGCTCCAGAAGGTCGAGCCCTCAGATGGACTCGCTTTGACCTGCAAAGCACGACAACAAAGCTCCTCGGTCGAGGGCAAAGTGCCTCGACCCGGTTAGCGGTGGTGGAGGTGAGCTGTGCGTCGGGATGAGGGGGCTCCGGCGAAGCGACGGTGAAGGAACCCCATTCCCAGTTCTTGTGCGAACTGGGTTGGATGAATGGGTGCAGAAGGTGCGCGGGGGAAAGGCGGAGATGATGGATGATTCCGATGATCGAGATGTAGGCGAGGACGGTCGGAATCGGAACTAATCGGCGACGGGTCGATTTGGGCGAAAAGCGAAATTAGCTAAATAGAAGAGGAAAGAAGGCTACCTACTGGATGAGATCGACTGGGGAAGAGCTGAGGAAGCTCCAGGTCCTAGCCTCGAGGGCCGTCGGTGCCCGAGGCTCGAGCACCACCTCTGGGCGGCGCACGGCGGCGTGAAGCTGCCGGATCAGTGGTTCGTCCACTCCTTCCTCGCTGCGACACGACCACTCGCAAGCTGTCACTCCGGCGGTGGCTGTGGAGGTCCTGGGTGGAATGAAATGATCCAAAGATGCGTGAAAAGAGCGGCGGAGCTCGGGTTATATAGTAGCTAAGGTCCGAGAAGAAAAGGTCGGGCAGGGTTCCGCGAAGAGCGGATCCCAACGCAGATATGATAGCGAGGATCTCAGATGTAGGGAGAATGATCAGAGCTCGGGGTTTAGTGATTTGGCGATCGGGTCGAGCGGGAAGAAATCGGAGAAAACGGGTTGAGCGCCAGATCCGCGAGAGAAAGGTCCCCGGGGGAGAGTTGACCGGGGGTCAACAATCCCCCGTGGACCAATAAGAATTCAGGATTTATTAAAGATTTAATAATTCAATAAAAATAATAAATGAACTAATTTCGAAAAACTTAAAACATAAAAAATGTTTATTTATTTTCAAACTATTTTTTGTGATTTTTATTTATTTTTTTGAAATATAATTTAGGTATTTACAAAATATTATTATTATATATAGGTATATACAATATGAATTTTTGATTTTTGTTTTTAATTATTTATTTTTATACCATTTTTATTACAATTTTATATTTTATTTATTTATAGGATGAAATTTGGAATGTTTTGGTATTTTTGTTTTATTTTTATTATTTATGTACAAGGGTTAAATAAATAGATATACACATTTATATACATGGTATATTTACAATGTTTCTTTTGATTTTTAATTTTATTCTTTTTATTTGATTTTTGTTTTTATGATTTTTATTTTATTTATTTACACAATAGGATATGGAATATATACACATTTTTATGGAATTTACTTTATTTATTTACAAGGCTAAATAAATATATGTGTGGTCTTGTGTACATGGTGAATATGTATAAGGAAGGTTATTTTTATTTTCTTTTTAATTTTCTAATTTTTATTTTGATTTTGTATTTACAAATATATACAAATAAATATAATCCATTTTTATTTTTAGAGGAAAATATTTTTATTTATTTAATTACAGGTATATTTACAAACATGAGCTTCCTTATCTCTCTCTACTTGGGCTTTTATGCGGTCAGGGCCATGCTGAGCTCTCCCTTGGGATTAGGTTGCTCAATATTTATTCTAAATATCTCCCTCTTTTTTCTTTTGTCTCTTTATTCTTTTATTTATGCACAAAAACATGCTATTTATTCAATTTTATACAATGCATGCAATTTGATAATTATTTGTGTTTACATGAATATACATCTGTTTGGCAAAGGTTTTGTAGCTAAAATAGAAGAATAAAGAGTGATGAATGGGTATTCATCACCCCCTATACTTAACTTTGCTAGTCCCTTAGCAAACACTTATTTGAAAAGAAGTAGAAAAGAGAAAGAAAAAGAAAAAGAGGCGAATATACATGGATTAAGGATGATTATTAAACTTGCCTTCATTAATTTGAAATATGGAGCTTGATCAGATCTTTGGATTATTAATGTGTCAGAACCTTATTTGGACTTAAGCTTAAAACTCAACAGCCTCTAAGTTCCACCAATCTATGGGCAAGACTCCTCAATAAACCAGATCAGAACAAGTCTACATACACAAACTCTAATGACCATGAATCTTTCCATGCTGTGTAAGTGATATGTAGCTCCCCACCTCAGAAGTAACAAAGAAACAACCTCCCCCAACCTGGTAACTCTAATGCCTCGGTCTAGCAACTCTTTCCTCGAGAAGTGGGGTATTCCCTTCTAAGTTCAAGTGCAACCGACTCAAGAAGAGGGGGAAGAAGAGAATGGACCATGGCCAGTGTAGCCATGTATCCTTGGGAGCTCTAACCAGTGTAGCTGAGTCTCCCGCTGCAAGCTTCATGAGATGTAATCATGTATACCATAAGCTTTTGCTTTATTTGACTATATACACTCCGGTGGGGTTATTAAAATTTCAATCCGACCCACCACTTTTTTGGAGTTCTTTTCTTTTTGCACATTTTTTTCATGTGCAACTGTACAACATATCTCCATGGTGCAGCATATATTCAAGGAGTTTTTTCCTCTTGAGTCAGTAGACTATCCCTCTTTTGAAGCTTTATTGCAACCCACAACTTCTATCTTTAGACTTCATCACCACTAGACCAAGTTGAGACGCACTTCCTTCACTAGAAGAAGAAGAGAGTTCCGCCTAGAAGTACTACCCTCATATGCTACCCCAAGCCAAAGGAAACTGCCTCCTCACCACCTCATCCGTGGAGAGCTATGTGTAAAGTGCTGGTGCAAGTCAAGCCATTTTCTCTAAGAGTCATGCATGTGTTGTTAAGTTCTCTACTTAGGCTCATCAAGATGACATATGCTCATAGCCTAGTGGACTCAAAGAATTAAGTCCCAATGGACCTGAAAATCCTTAACCCTCAGCCCTATAAGGTTCCTCTTAGAATTAGGTGGATTAGGATCTTAATCAAGCTCCATTTCCCAATTTAATTCCAGGCTAGTTTAAATGTCAACTATGATCCAGGAAAAACTATACAAATATTTACAAAGATGCTATTTACAAATATGCACTTTACAAATATTTACAATCGTGCAAAATTTTTGAAAAATATTTGAAAACATGAATGTATGCATGAATGCGAGTTTTGCAAAATATTTACAAACATTTACAAGGTTTTTGCAAACTTTTTGTTTTCAAAACATTTTGGAAAAATTTTGTACTATATACGTAATTTTGCTATGAAAATATTTACAAATCCTTTACACAAATCATTTTACAATCATTTGTACAAAAATAATTTGTATAAATAATTAGGTATGTGCAAAATGAATTTTATATACAAGGGAAATTTTTTTAATTTTTATGGGTTTTTAGCCATTTTTTATTTATTCACACACTCACAAAAAGTACCAGTTATGGATAAAGTATATATGAAATATATACACCCCCCCTATACTTAGCTCGAACGATGTCCTCAGAGTGATCAAGAGCGATGAAGAAGACACTCGTGCTTAGTATAAGGAAGTGAAAAGGAATGGCTAGATACAGAGATGAATGAAAGAATAGAATGTCAAAGAGACCTCGGCTTTTCCCCCGATACTTAGGATCAAATAATCCTAAGTATAGCGAGCTGTACACAAAGGGAAAACCGAGTGGAGAATGTACAGGGTCTACCCCCCTATACTTAGGGTAAAATATCCCTAAGTATAGGCAGCAAAACAGGGGTAGCAAGACATGAAGACGAACAACAAATATATACAAGGTGGAGGGACATCACTCCCCCTATACTTAAGGTGAAGAACCTTAAGTATAGGCAACAACAGAAGTGATGAAACATCACGAATGGAATAACCCGGTGTTTCCACCCCCCTATACTTAGGATGAGGAATATCCTAAGTATAGCAAAGATAATCCTAAACGAGACCTGGGGTGAAAACAAGAACGGAAGAAAGAAAGATCAAACTAAGACAAAACATGTATACACAAAAAGAGTACAATGTTAAGGTGCCTCTCAACGAGCGCTAGATTTTATGCCCTAGCTAGGCGCAAAGGCTAGGACAAGGCCGTATCAAGGTTCAGGACGACATCTGTAAGTAGAATGTCGTACTACCATCGCAGTCTCGGTGTGAGAACAGCAACGAACTGCAAAGTGTAAACAAAGACACCCAGGTATGCAATCAAGCGGGTGTCTGTTACCGGCCAGGGATATGGAAGTAAGTGATCGGGATCCGGTAGCACAAAAGAAATCGTCGTCTCTGGATCAGACTAGAGTGAAAGTGTAGAGCCGAAGAATTCGAAAGTGGAGAAGGATGGATCAGTCATAGAATCCTCCACGTCAATCAGTGTCTCAAAGAAGTGTGGACAATCAAGATCAGGAGACTCTCTAAGAAGACTGATATCCGATGAATGAAATAGAAGCAAGTCGGGCAGATCATCGAATATCTCAAGAATGGGCTCATCCTCGCGTGGGTCGTCGAGGTGAGAATACTCAGAATCAAAATGATCACAAGACTCGGTTTCGGGTTCCGCCAGATCGGAAACACTCTCAGAAGGTGAAACCGAGTACACATCGTGCGCGGCATCCTCCCGCAGATAACCCTCGGGGAGAAATGCAAGATCAAAGGTGAACAATAGAGGATCAGGATCTAGAAGGGCATCTGCGCTGTTGTCAAGCGTCCACTCGGTGCACCAGGCTGCATCATCATCGGAAATGTGTCTCTCGGCAATCTGGAAGCAGGAGAAGTACTGGTCAACACCGCAGAGGCTGGCAAAGTGTCTGCGGTTGATCCTCGCTCTGCGGCTATGCTGGCTGCCAACTGGTCCTCAGTAAATGTATCTGTCGCAACAAAGTGGAGGACAAAAGGCTCGAATACATGACTCTCTATGTCTTTACTCTCCAAGTTATGTCCCATATCGAGCTGAAGCTGCTGTGCTGAGTCATGGTCACTGTCACACTCCGAGAAGTATCTCTGCAGAAAAGAAGCTGACTCCTCCGGGACTGGGAACTGAAGTGGCTGACTCAATGGCTGTAGTAGCGGGGGTTCCTCCTGTTCCTGGAATACCAGAAGATCTGATATCCAAGACTCGTCGACTGAAAACTCTGGAACTACCTCGAACTCTAGCTGGAAGACCAACGGGAACTCGAGTAAACTCTGGGCCCGAACCTCTGTTGTCGCAGTCATCTCCTCTGCACTCTGTGGTGCTGGAGCATCCAAGTCCTCGGGCTGGTGTGTAGAAGCTGTATCCTCAAGTAGTGTGACATACCGCACTGGTACTGCATCATCCGCATGTGTTGTCCCAACTGCGGCATCTCGTGAAGAAGATCTCTGTGAAAGTAAGCTCGAGATGGTATCCAGTAAGTGAATGTCGGAACTGCGGTGTGAACCGCCACATGTGGTAATCATCAGTGCTATCTGCTCTGCGGTCATCCCCCGCATGGAGATCTCTGGAAATATCCTCAAGATGTCAAGAAACCTCGGCCATGCCTCATGCAGTGGCTCCTGGGGGTCAACTGAAAACTCGGTGATCAAAGACCGCATAAACCCTCCTCTACGTGGGGGAAAGTATCTCTGTAAGAACTCTCGGCGTAGCTCTCCCCATGTATCGAATGTCCTCCCCAATCGTCGGTGCCATCTCATGGCTCTCTCGTGAAGTGTGAATGGGAAGGTCCTCCTCATCAGCTCCTTTGCAGTGATATCTGAATATCTCTGTGCTCGACAAAACTCTTCGAATGCGGACATGTGAAGATAAGGCTCCTTGTGCGCCTCTCCTGAAAATGTCGGCAGTCGCTGAATGTAATCCAAATCCAAACTGAATGGACGTAGTGTAGAAGCTGACTGAGTTCCCTGTGCTATCTGCTCCTCCATCAATCTAGGATAGGATCTATCTGATGATCTCCACTGCTCTCTCTGATCACGAATGGAGTGCACGCTCAACTCAGCAATGGCCTCGTCCGGGTCTCGCAGATGCTTTGTCTGGTATCCTCGAACGTCAAGCAGCATACCCAGAGTAACGAATGGGATGGGAGGGAGCGAGAGGTTGGTCGGAGATCCGACCTCCCTAGAAGGTGGACTGGACTGATGGTCAGATGGTGAAGAAAAAGCCGCAAGAGTTGGCTCGAGGTGAGAGGGATCCATCATCCACGGGTGAAGGGGAAGAAGAAGACTGAAGGGAGGGTGGGTGACAGTCAGAAGAAGAGAAGAAGAAGAAGGGGGAAAGCAGAAGGGATCTGGAATCACACAAGATGAGAAAACATAACCCCCGCTTCACCTACGCACGCGAGCTGAAGACCGAAAGGGATCGGTCAATTATCTTGTCGATTTTATTTTAGGTGATCATTCAGTCTTTTAGAGCGATTACGTTGAGCTGGATAGGAATCCAAATTTTTCTCAACCGACTGTCCCGTACAGAAAGCCGGTAATCAGTCAAGAAAAATTAGATATGGCTCTAGCCTAAGGTACGTGTCACTCTCTCGTCCATCCAAACCAAACAAGGAGGGGGTTACTCTCCCCAAGACAGATTTTTAATGAAATGTCTTTTAGGTCAAGTGTGATTAGCAGTCTCGGTTTTATTGTTTTTCTTTTTAAATATTTTTAATAAAAAGCAAACGTCTAACAAATTTTTCGGTTCTCTTGGTTATCAAGTCCAAAACAGGGGGGAGAAGACGAAAAAGCTGATGCGCGATGAAATCAATGATGCATGCAGAGTAAGAAATGCGTACTTGACTCCAGCAGTCTACATGTAAGATGATCCGCGCAGAATTGAAAGACCGAAAGTAAACTACCTAAATGGTGCAGGCGGAAAATCGATTCCCTAAACAACAGTGTTACTCGAAAGAAAAACTAGCTGACCACCAACCTCCAATCTAGAGAGTCCGGTCTAGACCCATCCCTCCTCTTCTCGACAGGTCGAGTTCAGGAGTAGCGCTTGACGGGGCGGGCTCGCGGCGCGTAGGCTCGAAGGTAGTGAATCAACTATTTTTTATTAATTTTTATTATAGGTATAATTACCGAACTATAGGAGCAGGCAAATGTATTAGGGTGTTTGGATCATATTTATCACGTCACAATCAAGCAGAAAATCCTAAAGCTAGGGGCTCGAAAAAAACCGCGAGAAACCGTAAAAGGCAGTAAAGGAAATAAAACCGCGTAAAAAGCTGCGTAAAACCGAGGGGTCCCCCGAGCACACCGGTGCTCGGCGAAACAGACCCTGAAAGTCTAAGTGTCTCTGTCTCTGGTCCCTGTATTATGACAACAGTTCAAATAATGCTGAAATAAAGTCTAATCTAAATTAAACTAAACTAGCGGCTATTCCGCGGCTCCCGTACTCATGCTCGCTCCTCGCGCTCTCCTGCGGCTCTATAGAGAAGAGAGCTACCTCCGACTCCCACGATTGCTTCGGCTTCCGAAGAAAACCGCCTCGGTCCTCGGGCCCTCGCAAGAAAACAAGGAGAGTGTATCAGACAAGGTTATTTGAATAATTAATCAAATAAATGATATATATACAAAATATGCACAGAAGCCGCGGAAAAGAAAACCGCGGGAAAAATCGAAAAGCGACTACTAAGCCGTGCTCCCCGGCAACAGCGCCATTCTGATGACCCGATAAAATCACCCAAGCAATTAAGGTATATGAAAATATAACTAATGTCGTTACGACCTTAGTCGCTCGAGAAATCAATCGGATCAATCAAGAAAATGTGAGATCAGACCACCAAACAGAGATAAAAATCAAATAAAATCAATAGTGGCCCTGGCTACTGGATTAGCGTGGTATAGCGACCAGGGTCGGATTCAAGGAGCATGTGATGGCCTTGCGACCTACGAAGTAGTCAAAAAAAGTGAAAAATAAAAGACAGATATTTTTTGTTGATTTTTAATGTTTTTATATTTTTTTTGGATTTTTAAATAATGAAGAAATTAGGAAAAACAAGGAAACAAACAAATGCATACAATTATTTAACTACTCAAATAAGCTCAGAAAAATCAAACAAAAATATTTTTATATTTTTTACTGTTTTTGGTTAATTTTTGGTAATTTTCTGATTTTTATATAATTTTCAAAAAATAAAACAAGACTGAAAATACAAGACACTATCCAGTCAGGCTTGGAGGACCAAACTAAAATATACAATGGTCCTAAAAAGTCCTGGAGGTAATTTTATGAAAAATATAAACAATGAAGAAAATTCAGAAAGAGAGTTTATTATTTTTGGAATTTTCTTTGATTTTTTTAGAATTTTTATGAATTTTTAAGATTTTTTCAATTTTTAGGGTTTTAATAAATCCAAAAATAGAAAAAAATGCACAGAAAATAAAACACACAAAAATTAACAAATGCTATTTTTTTTTAGAAATTTTGAGGGAGTTTTTATATTTTTTTATGAATTTTCACGGACAGAGACAAAAATGATTGTTTTTGAATTTTTTAAAAATAATAAAAATGGTCAGAAATGTCTCCAAAAATTAGAGAAAATTTTACACCATGGCAGGAGCCATGTGTCCAATTTTCATCAAATTTGGAGTAGTTTTGCTATTTTATTAAAATCAAACACCAAGACACTGTGCACAAAGACCTAAATGCAAGAAAACAATCTTTGGGAGCCTAAAAGTAACAAATCAGGAATCCCAGGGGGGTTCGATGCAAAAATCCAAAAATTCCACGCGCGAAGCACGTGTCTGGGGCACTCAGGGACCCAAATGTAATTAAAATAGTTCCGAGGGCTTTTTAGCAACAAGTGCTAAAAGCCCATGGTCCTATCTCCAATTTACCCACTAAATTCAGCACATGCACAATTAAAATCACATACAGGGGTATGGATGCAAATATTACAAACTTAATTTCATTCCATAACACCTTAAAACTATAGCCCAAACAATGCAATTAAACCACAAAAATCACGTGACGATGCACGTGTTCCACGTAGACAGGGGTATAAATGCAAATAAAACAAGCACAAGGTCCAAAGTGCAAAATATCCAGAATAAAAACAACTAAACTAAATATTTACAGGACTAGAACGTAAACGACAAAGCAGGAGGGGCCTAGGAGTAAATTACCACTTATTATGATCCGAGGGTGGAGGACGCGCCACGTAGCTAATCTGACGGCTGGGGGGTAGCTGGCGCCTCCTCGTGTAAACCTCGCTCGAATCTGACGGTGTAGAGCGTGCCACGTGGGAGATCTAATGATCAAGAATCGATGCCTACCCTTCGTAGGATGGAGGGAGGAGAAGAGGACACGTGGTGTACCCAACGGCTGCTACTGGCCTCTTCTTCGCCTGAATCGAACGGTCCGTATAAGATCTGGCAGGTGAGCTTCGTCGGCCCGATGGACGCACGCACGGTGGACCTCCTCGTCGGATCGATGCAAGAACAGGTGGCCGGCAAACTTCGTCGGCCCGATGCACGCACGGTGGACCTCCTCGGGGGCTGCGGATGATCGGAGAAGAATCGAGGGAGCCTCCCGCGTCTGACGAGACCCTACGATGGTGCAACAGAGCTCCTGAGAGCTCAGGCGACACCGGCAGAGGAGGAGCTGCTGCTCCAGAAGGTCGAGCCCTCAGATGGACTCTCTTTGACCTGCAATGCACGGCAACAAGCTCCTGGGTCGAGGGCAAAGTGCCTCGACCCGGTTAGCGGTGGTGGAGGTGAGATGTGCGTCGGGATGAGGGGGCTTCGACAAAGCGACGGTGAAGGAACCCCAATCCCAGTTCCTATGCGAACTGGGTTGGACGAATGGGTGCAGAAAGTGCGCGGGGGAAAGGCGGAGATGATGGATGATTCCGATGATCGAGATGTAGGCGAGGATGGTCGGAATCCGAGCTAATCGGCGACGGGTCGATTTGGGAGAAAAGCGAAATTAGCTAAATAGAAGAGGAAAGTAGGCTACCTACTGGATGAGATCGACTGGGGAAGAGCTGAGGAAGCTCCAGGTCCTAGCCTCGAGGGTCGTCGGTGCCCGAGGCTCGAGCACCCCCTCTGGGCGGCGCACGGCGGCTTGAAGCTGCCGGATCAGTGGTTCGTCCACTCCTTGCTCGCTGCGACACGGCCACTCACAACCTGTCACTCCGGCGGTGGCTGTGGAGGTCCTGGGGTGGAATGAAATGATCCAAAGTTACGTGAAAAGAGCGGCGGAGCTCGGGCTATATAGTAGCTAAGGTCCGAGAAGAAAAGGTCGGGCAGGGTTCTGCGAAGCGCGGATCCCAACGCGGATATGATGGCGAGGATCTCGGATGCAGGGAGAATGATCGGAGCTCGGGGTTTAGCGATTTGGCGATCGGGTCGAGCGGGAAGAAATCGGAGAAAACGGGTCGAGCGCCAGATCCGCGAGAGAAAGGTCCGCGGGGGAGAGTTGACCAGGGGTCAACAATCCCCCGTGGACCAATAGGAATTCAGGATTTTTTAAAGATTTAATAATTCAATAAAAAATAATAAATGAACTAATTTCGAAAAACTTAAATCATAAAAAATGTTTATTTGTTTTCAAACTATTTTTTGTGATTTTTATTTAATTTTTGAAATATAATTTAGGTATTTACAAAAAAATTATTATTATATATAGGTATATACAATATGAATTTTTTATTATTGTTTTTAATTATTTATTTTTATACATTTTTATTCCAATTTTATATTTTATTTATTTATAGGATGAAATTTGGAATTTTTTGGTATTTTTGTTTTATTTTTATTTTTTATCTACAAGGGTTAAATAAATAGATATACACATTTATATACATGGTATATTTACAATATTTCTTTTGATTTTTAATTTTATTCTTTTTATTTGATTTTTGTTTTTATGATTTTTATTTTATTTATTTACACAATAGGATATGGAATATATACACATTTTTATGGAATTTAATTTATTTATTTACAAGGCTAAATAAATATATGTGTGGTCTTATGTACATAGTGAATTTATACAAGGAAGGTTATTTTTATTTTCTTTTTAATTTTCTAATTTTTATTTTGATTTTGTATTTACAAATATATACAAATAAATATAATCCATTTTTATTTTTAGAGGAAAATATTTTTATTTATTTAATTACAGGTATATTTACAAACATGAGCTTCCTTATCTCTCTCTACTTGGGCTTTTATGCGGTCAGGCCCATGCTGAGCCCTCCCTTGGGATTAGGTTGCTCAATATTTATTCTAAATATCTCCCTCTTTTTTCTTTTGTCTCTTTATTCTTTTATTTATGCACAAAAACATGCCATTTATTCAATTTTATATAATGCATGTAATTTGATAATTATTTGTATTTACATGAATATACATGTGTTTGGCAAATGTTTTGTAGCTAAAATAAAAGAATAAAGAGTGATGAATGGGTATTCATCAGCGGTGCGCGATGATGATGATGATGATGGTGGCTCCCCTCCTGATGACGACGAGAAATGATGGAGCAGATACGTGACGATGCCATGGATCTAGATATTGTTACTTCTTAAACTTTTTTTAACTTGCAAGATCGGAGGAGAAAGATGAGGAGGAGGAGGGGTTTAACGACACCTGCAGCCTCCTCCATGCAACGCCTCAAGGCTTCGATGGAGGGGTTCGTCGTATCCAACTTCCTCCTCCATGCAACACCTCTCGACCACAGAGGGGGGCATGAATGAGGAAGGCACACATAAGGAGCATGTCACAGGCGAGATGTGCACGGAGGAGGGACCCTTAGCTTTTTTACAAATCGTAGTTTTTTACAAAGTTGGGAATGCTTTGTGCAAATATTGATTTTTTTACAATATCATGTCAATTTTTTACATGTTTCCAATATCTAACAGTGTATACAGAAATATTACAAAGTGATTAGATCATTTTACAAAAGAGCGTCTAAAATTTACAAAGTGATCAGACACTCTTACAAAGGAGGGAGATTCAGTTACATTATCGTATAATAATTTTACTTAACTGATTCATATTTACATATTTATTTACCTTTTTTTACAAATCACAATGTTTTTTCTCTATTTTGCAGAACTCGAAAACATGTATGGCAATTGAACTTTAACGCAAACGGAAAACATGCATGAATTTTACAAAGGAGGGAGATTTAGTTACAAAGATTCACGGATTTTTTTTACAAAACAAACATACACAATTACAAAAAAGTTGAAGTTTACAAAGAGGAAAACTACTCTTACAAAAACTAGCTGGAATTACAAAATGAATGTATACATTTACAAAACTGATACAACCATTTACAAAATGAAATTACAGTAATAAAATGGAATCATTAATGAAATTTACAAAGAGTAAAATATGTTTTACAAAAATTCGTTGTACTTTACAAAGGTGTGATTGATTTCAGATTGTTTGGAACAAAATCGGAAATTAATTAATAAAGGCATTTATGAAAATACCAAATCGAGAAAAGCTTAGAATGACAATTTGAAATCAATAAATGAAACTCAAAATTAATGAAATCAATTTGACGAAAATATCCTTTTGGATGAGATTTTTGATGCAACCGTCAGATTAAGATCTGACGAATCTGCTCGATGACTCACCATAATATTGGTGAGACCCCACCTCATTTGAAGTACACCTATATAGGGGGCACTTCACATGAAGCGGGGTCTCACCACTTTTGTGGTGAGCCATCGAGTAGATTCGTCAGATATCAATCTGACGGTTGTATCAAAAACCTCATCCAAAAGGGCATTTTCGTCATATTGATTTCATTAATTTCGAGTTTCATTTGTTGGTCTCGAATTGTCATTCTAAGCTTTTCTCGATTTGATATTTTCACAAATGCCTTTATTGATTAATTTCCGATTTTGTTCCAAACAATCTGAAATCAAGCGTAGCTTTGTAAAGTACAATGAGTTTTTGTAAAATATATTTTACTCTTTGTAAATTTCATTAATGATTTCATTTTATTACTTTAATTTTATTTTATAAATGGTTGTATCAATTTTTTAAATGTGTACATTCATTTTGTAATTCCAGCGAGTTTTTGTAAGAGTATTTTTCCTCTTTGTAAACTTCAACTTTTTTTGTAATTGTGTATGTTTGTTTTGTAAAAAATCCGTGAATCTTTGTAACTGAATCTCCCTCCTTTGTAAAATTCACGCATGTTTTCCATTGCGTTAAAGTTCAATTGCCATACATATTTTCGAGTCCTGCAAAATAGAGAAAAAATAATGAGATTTGTAAAAAAATAAATAAATATGTAAATCTGAATATCAGTTAAGTAAAATTATTATACAATAATGTAACTGAATCTCCCTCCTTTGTAAGAGTGTCTGATCACTTTGTAAATTTTAGTCGCTCTTTTGTAAACTGATCTGATGTGTGCCTCCGCCATGCCCCTTATGTGTGATGGTGTCGTTGAACCCCTTTATCGAAGCCTAGAGGCGTTGCATGGAGGAGTATGCTGATGTCGTCGAACCCCTCCTCCTCATATTTCTCCTCCGATCCTGCAAGTTAAAAAATTTAAGAAGTAACATTATCTAGATCCATGGCATCATCACGTATTTGCTCCATCATTGCACGTCGCCATCATGAGGGGAGCCACAATCATCCTCATCGCGCACCACCATCGGAGGGAGAGTTGTTCGCGTCGGGATAGCGAAGAGGGGACAACCACAACCTCGCACAACATCTTCTTCTTCCGCATTTTCTGGACGATCGCATGGAGGAGGATGTTGCTGTCGCCGACAGTCGATCACTCACACAAGAGAGAGGGTGCCTCCGTTGGACAATCGCGCACATGAGAGAGAGATGGAGGGAGGTCGGTGCCATTAATTAATAAAGGGAGAGAGAGGGAGATTAGGCAATTAGTTGTCACATTCTATATTTAGAATTTGACAAATGACCAAAATGGATTTTTTACCATTAAAATAATGTAATTACTTTGTCATTTATCACAACCGTGTGATTTAAATTAAATGGATGAGATGGAGGGCTCACCGCAAAAGTGTTGAGAACCCGCCTCATTTGAAGTTTCTCCTATATATATACACACACAAGAGAGATCCTATGAGAGCAAAAAATGGTGAGAGCATGAGAGGGATCATTCTGGAACACATGATTCTGTTTTCTCTCTCATGGTCTTCTCTCTACTAGGTGAATCATGTGGTCCAGAATGACCCTCTCATGCTCTCACAACTTTTTGCTCTCATAGGATCACTCCTCTATATATATATGTATATGTATGTATGTATGTATGTATATATATATATATATATATATATATATATATATATATAGGATCCCTTCAAATGAGGTGGGGTCTCACTACTTTTATTATGAGCCATCATTAACATGCGTTGGATTAAAAATAAGTAGACGAGATTAAAACCGCCGAAGTATAGATGGATGGTTTTGAGTGCAACATATTTCCTAATTTGGATGATTCGGCCATGCACAAAATAAGGAATGAGAGATATGGTTCGTTTCCTTTTTAGGGAGCCGTTCTATACATATTTGTTAATTTTTAGTTTGTATTTGATAATAAATTCATTGAGGACATAGATTTTCAACTTATTTTTCAGGAACCGTTGAATTGAAAAATAAGTAACATTATCCACATTTGTTGGCTCTTAAATTGAATAACTGTGATGAAATTTTTTTAAAATTATGCATTATTTTACAAATTTCTTTTATTTTAATGAAATTTTACATAGTGATTCAATTCTATTGATATATGGATCATAAAATTGAATTAAATACACCATTTATACAAAAAGATAACAGAAGGATACAAAATAAAGGATCGGTTTACAAAAGGATCCGGTAGAAATACAAAAACTATGAATTCGTTGTATTGTGTTGAATAAACAATGAGATATTTTATAAAACTAGCTTGATAACATCCATTAAATTTTACAATATGGTTGCTTATTGCTGATATTATAGTACTCAAATTGATAAAAGCATTTCTTATATTCAAATCAAGTGAGAATTAAAATAATTTAGGACAAGAATTGTTTTAAATGGATATATAAAATGGTGTGGGTGCAAGCTTTCGTTTTGATGTTGTATATATAATCTTGACTACATGATACATAAATATAATGTTTTTGAAATATAAGATAGTCTCAAGTGAGAATTACAGGATTGAGATGACATTATTATGTAGATGTGCAGGCTAATCTAAGAATGCATTAATTATTAATTATTTTAATAGCCATGTCAAAACAATAAATCAAAATCGGTAGACTATAATTAGCTACATAGTTACGGTTTTTAAGGGAGGTTGAAAAGGAATATTTCCATATAATTATTGTGATAGGGTGGTATGAGAAGTGGTTTTGTGGGATCTCGGTTGTTTTAAACATAGCCGTTGATTAAAATCCAACAATCTAAATTGAAGGCTCATCATGAGAATGGTGAGATCCCACCTCATTTGAAGTTTCTCCTATATATATATATATATAGGAAAAAATGGGGCTGCCCCCGCCCCATTTTTCGGTGTTTTTTTATTTTTTTTTGAAAAATAAAACCATGTATATTCATCCATATATCCCTCCTACATGCCACTCGAATTTCGTCAGAAACAGAGACTCCTACGGCCTCCATCTCGATGGTATCGATTTAAAAAAATCCTGTTACCATTAAAAAATTACTGTCCGGATGGAGGCCGTAGGAGTCTCTGTTTCTGACGAAATTCGAATGGTATATAGGAGGGATATAGGGATGAATGTAGATGGTGTTATTTTTCAAAAAAATAAAAAAATTTGCCCAAATAAGGTGGGGGCAGCCACATATGACCCATATATATATATATATATATATATATATATATATATATATATATATATATATATATATATATATAGGGGTTGGGGAGGCTGCACCGGCGGGTGTAGCTAATTAGCTGCACCCGACCATTTTTTTCATTGATTTTGTGTGTTTTTGAAATGAAATTTAGGGGGATTTAAATCACCATGATATCCAATTTTACCTAAATTCGACATTTCTATCATCTCCATCAAGACTCACATTTTAATGGTCTCAGAATTAGTGAAACTGACCCTATCTAGATGAGCATGTTAGGAATGTTTGTTTTGCATGAAATTTGAAACACATATTCCAATCAATAAATTAAGTAAATCCCCATAAGTATTTTTCAAAAAAAAATAAAAAACCAATGAAAAAAATGGTCGGGTGTAGCTAGTTAGCTGCACCTGCCGATGCATACTCCCTTTTCCCATATATATATATATATATATATATATATATAATATATATATATATATATATATATATGAGGATAGGGAGTATGCACCCATGTGCATGTAATTCTACATGCACCCGGACCTATAACTCCCACATTTTTTTACTTTTTCGAAAAATACCGTCATGTATATTCATATATATATATATATATAATCTCCTGTATGTCATTCAAATTTCGTCAGAAACAGAGACCCCTACATCCTCCATCCAGAAAGGTCGATTAAAGCAATTCTAAGACCGTTAAAATAATGTGTTCTAGATGTAGGACGTAGGGATCTCTGTTTCTGATGAAATTGGAATGACATATAGGAGGGATAAGTAGATGAATATACATGGCGGTATTTTTCGGAAAAGTAAAAAAATATGGGAGTTATAGGCCCGAGTGCATGTAGAATTACATGCACCTGGGTGCATACTCCCTATCCCCTCTCTCTCTCTATATATAGGAGTGATCCTATGAGAGCAAAAAAATGTGAGAGCATGAGAGCATGCATTCTGGACCACATGATTCTGTTTTCTCTCTCCTTGTCTTCTCTCTCCTGGTTGGATCATGTGGTCCAGAATGCATGCTCTCATAGGTTTTGGCTCTCACATGATCACTCCTCTCTCTCTCTCTATATATATATGTGTGTGTGTGTGTGTGTGTGTGTGTGGTTGATGGGGCTGCCCCCTGAGGATAGCCAACATAGCTGTCCCGCCCCATTTTTTGGCAATTGTTTTATTTTTTTGAAAAATATTGACATGTATATTCATCCATGTATCCCTCCTATATGTCATTCGAATTTCGTCAGAAATAGAGACTCCTACAGCCTCCATCCAGACAGGGTCGATTTAAAAAATCCTGCGACCGTTAAAAAAATGACATATAGATGGAGGCCGTAGGAGTCTCTGTTTCTGACGAAATTCGAATGGTATGTAGGAGGGATATAGGGATGAATATACATGATTTTATTTTTCCAAGAAAAATAAAAAATTTACCAAAAAATGGGGTGGGGGCAGCCATGTTGGCTACCCCTAGGGGGCAGCCCCATTTTCCCCTATATATAGGGTAAAATGGGGCTGCCCCCTGGAGTAGCCAACTTGGCTACTCCCACCCCTATTTTTCCCTCAATTTTTTATTTCTTTGGAAAATAAAAATTTATATATTCATTACTATATCCCTCTAACATTCTATTATAAATTTGTCAGAAATATAGACTCCTAGGCCCTCCATCCAGACGTCATTTTTAACAGTCGCATTATTTTTTAAATCGACCATGTTTGGATGGAGGCCGTAGGAGTCTCTGTTTCTGACGAAATTTTAATAGAATGTTAGAGGGATATAATGATGAATTTACAAATTTTTATTTTCCAAAGAAATAAAAAAATGACGGAAAAATGGGGGTGGGAGTAGCCAAGTTGGCTACTCCCTGGGGGCAGCCCCATTTTACCCTATATATATGGGTTAAATGGGGTTGCCCCCTGGGAGTAGCCAACTTGACTACTCCCACCCCTACTTTTCCCACATTTTTTTATTTCTTTGGAAAATAAAAATTTTTATATTCATCACTATATCCCTCTAGCATTCTATTAAAATTTCGTCAGAAACAGAGACTCCTAGGCCCTCCATCCAGACGTCATTTTTTTTAACGGTCGCAGAATTTTTTAAATCGACCCTGTTTGGATGGAGGTCGTAGGAGTCTCTGTTTCTGACAAAATTTTAATAGAATGTTAGAGGGATATAATGATGAATTTACAAATTTTTATTTTCCAAAAAAATAAAAAATGAGAGAAAAATAGGGGTGGGAGTAGCCAAGATGGCTACTCCCAGGGGGCAGCCCCATTTAACCCATATATATATATATATATATATATATAGAGAGAGAGAGAGAGAGAGAGAGAAAGAGGAGTGATCCTATGAGAGTAAAAAATTGTGAGAGTATGAGAGGGTTGATTCTAGACCACATGATTCACACAGGAGAGAGAAGAGCATGAGAGAGAAAACAGAATCATGTGGTCCAAAATCATTTCTCTCATGCTCACATAATTTTTTGCTCTCATAGGATCACTCCTATATATATATGTATATATGGGTTAAATGGGGCTGCCCCCATGGGGGGAGCTAACTTAGCTCTCCCGCCTCATTTCGCCCGAATTTTTATTTTTTATTTTTAAAATTTCTTCTGTGGATGTTCATCAATATATCCCTATATCATGTTATTAAAATTTCGTGCGGAATAGAGACTCCTACGGCCTCCATCTAGACGGATCTTTTTTAGCAATTCTGTTACCGTTAAAAAATGACTGTCTGGATGGAGGCTTTAGGAGTATCTATTTCGCATGAAATTTTAATGACATAATATAGGAATATAGTGATGAAACTCCATGGAAAAAATTTTCAAAAAAAATAAAAAACCAGGCCAAATGGGGCGGGGGGAGCCAAGTTAGCTCCCCCAAGGGGTAGCCCCATTTAACCCTATATATATATATATATATGCATGTATGTATGTATGTGTGTGTGTGTATTTGTATATGTAACTTTGTATGTATACACATGATAAACTTTGAGCTTAAAGAATTTGTGATATTATTGGACTTTGTACCACTTTAATTTGAATAATTTCTTATTTTTACTATTTATCGAATCTTGTTATCAAACTTCAGTTTCAAACTTATTCGTATAAATAAGTTTATTATGTCATTCAAATTTCGTGCGAAATAGAGACTCCTACGACTTCCATATAGAAGGGTCGTTTTTAGCAATTCTTTTACCGCTAAAAAAATAACTATCTGGATGGAGGCCGTAGGAGTATCTGTTTCGCACGAAATTTAAATAGCACAATATAGGGATATAATGATGAATATTCACGGAAGAAATTTTTAAAAAAATAAAAAACGGACGAAATAGCACGGGGGGAGCTAAGTTAGCTCCCCCAGGGGGCAACCCCATTTAACCCATACACACATACACACACACATGAGTGTCCTATGAAAGCAAAAAATGTGAGAGCATGCATTATGGACCACATGATTCTATTTTCTCTCTCCTGCTCTTCTCTCTCCTGGTTGGATCATGTGGTCCAGAATGCATGCTCTCATGCTCTCATAGGTTTTGGCTCTCATAGGATCACTCCTATATATATATATCTATCTATATATATATAGGGGCGATCTTGTGAGAGCCAAAATTGGTGAGAGTATGAGAGGAGTAATTCTGGACCACAAGATTTTGAGCATTGTTGTGACAAGTTGAGCATGAAAAATATCTGTTCTAGTTTGAGGGGGTAGTGTTAAGGTTTAAGTTGAGCCCCATACCTTGAGGATACTTAAGAAGTTAAATTTTTAATGAACTATTATCTAACCGAACTCGAACATCCATTTTCTAATCTCGAACTTAACCTATCGAACATTTATCAAACCGAACTCAAACTCGAACTTTCGAATTTTCTTATTGAACCGAACTCGAATATAGGTTCGTTCATTACCGTTCGATTCGATTAGCAGTCCTAACTCCACCACAACATGACAAACAAACAACATCTAAGGTAAATGAAACATTCAATTGGCAATACTTACAAGATATCTCTAAATAGTTCTTCATTATTAGCAATTTTTTATTAGTTTTATTAAGTAATCCATATGTTTAAAGATCTGTCAATTTCTACATCTATTATCTATTGCAGATAAACTATTAAGTACATAAGGGAAAGAATATTGCGGTTGTTATTTTCTAGCATTGTGTTGCAATCTTTTTTTATTCATATCCAATATAGTTTACCATGAATGTATTATTATGCACTATTACCATGTCAATGAAAGTCAAACATCAATAAAGGATCCGAGCAATACTTCTCCACGCTAAAGATATCGACTTCATCTCCAGGCAAGGTTCTCTCCATTTGGGACTTTCATCTCCAATGTAAAGATATCGATTGACATATTCTATTTAGGGATTTTTACCCGACAAATCTTGTAAACTTTTCAAATTGCTCCTATGACCTTTGAAACAACCTAATTCCTCCCTCGATCCAGTAAACTTGCTCTTACTTAAGTCAATAGTGTGGATTAATCTAACCAGAGGTGAATTTTAACGGTGGATCTGGGGTTGATGAGGTGGTTGTAGTTGAGGTTGAGGGTGGAGAGGACGGGCATGAGGCCAAGGGAGGCAGAGAGTGCGCTGGTGAGTCGGTTGGAGGAGAGGTCAAGTTCGGAGAGGCAGGGGAGGCAGGGGAATGAGAGGATGGAGACGGAGAGGCAGTTGTGGTGGAGGAGGGCACGAGAGAGGAGAGGTGGGAGGGATGGGGGAAGGGTGCCGGTGACGAGGTTGGAGGAGAGGTCGAGCTGGGAGAGGGAGGCGGGAGAGGCAACAGGGGATGGGGCTGGAGAGGTTGCGTCGGTCGGGGAGAACGAGTGGGGAGAGGTGGGGGAGGAGGTAGAGGGACGAGGAGGACAGATCGAAGAGGGCAGCGGGCAATGGGGTTGTCGGGGAGAGCCCGGAGGGTGAGGTTGGTGACATGGCCTGTGGCAGGGAAGAATAAGCTCCTCCTTCCAGTTGTTGCAGCTTGTCGACACATTCTCAAGAACACATCTGGGCCCTTGTCCTCAAAGTTTCTTCCCCATCTCCTTACTTTTTTCCCAAACCCCATCCCTGAAGCCTTTGCCCTCCATGTAGCCCCGGCCTCCTCCACCCTCCCCTTGCCATCCACGCAGCCGCGACCTCATGTGCCACCCTTACCCTCCCTTATTTGAGTAACCTTCCCCTTCTCCACCTCCACTATCCCAAACACAAACTGAGATAAAGAATGCCACATGGCCTCTAGAACCTCATTTACTTCCTGTCGTCGATGACAAGGAGGACCTTAAGGTGGCCTTCGTTGTTTACGATACCAAATGGGATGACAAATTATCGCCATAGGGACTATGCAACATCTTCTGATGCCTCGAGGATGGATCATACTCCATCTTGGAGAAAGTGGAGTTAAGGGATGAGGGGGGGGGGGTGGGGTGGGGGGGGATGGAGTTAAGGGAGGTGGAGGGTGAGAGTGGCAGATCTGGAGGAGGGCAAGGGCGATGATGTCGAGGAGGTGGGTGGTTGTTGGGTGAGGAAAGGGAGACTAGGAGGAGGGGGGGGGGGGTGGCAGTCAAAGTAAATTTGATAAATAAAATGGGTATAATGTAAAAACATATAACATAATCCAGTTAGTTTTAATGGGTAAATGGATGGATGTTGACCACAGGGTATGTAGGGTAAGGGTTAGCAAGTTTACGGAGTCGAAGAGGGAATTAGGTTGTTTCAAAGGTCGAAAAGATAATTTGAGAGGTTTACATGGTCTGCCAAGTAAAAATCCCTTCTATTTTCAAGTTCGTTTCCAGCACAATGTTCTCTTTATCTAGATGACCTCTTGGGTACTTTGTTTACATGTTGCATGTTCCTTCATTTTGTTGTGTAATATCTATCTGATAGAAATTCATTTTTTTATTTGTAATATTTGGCATGTTTATTGATTTATATATGCCCAAATCTTAAGCATCAATATAATTTCATACTTAATTAGATTTCTAAAGTCTTTTTTGGACTACCTTTCGAGTATTTTTTATTACATGCTTAATGTTCTTTCATGTGTTTTGTATATATATTATATAAATTCTTTTTTTTCTTAATTGTTGTAATACTAATTGGATTAGCATATCTGCATATCTTAAACATCAATATGATTTCATATCTAGCTTTCTAAAAGAAATTTTCTAGCCCTCCGATCATATTATGTATACTTACTTTTAAAGTGCAATATATATAATTATACGATTAGGGTAATTTTGAAAATTTGTTTTGTGGATTTTCATCAATATATATCTATATTATGTCATTCAAATTTCGCGTGAAATAGAGATTCCTACGGCCTCCATCTAGAAGGTCGTTTTTATTAATTATGTTACCATCAAAAATGATTGTCTAGATGGAGGCCTAGGAGTCTCTGTATTGCACGAAATTTGAATAGCAAAAGATAGGGATATATGAATATTCACGAAAGGAATTTTCAAAAAAAATAAAAAATTAACGAAATGACGTGGGGGAGTCAAGTTAGCTCCTCCAAGGGGACATCAGGGGACATCCCTATTGATCTCTTGTTAATATACTACTAACAATTGTATCAATATCATGATAGTTTTAATATTATAATTATAAGATGCATACTGCATAAAAAAACTTTATATGGAATATTTATCGTTTAGGCATGCCTGGTTGCAAGCAGTTTCAGACATTGTTTTCATGTGATTTTTTGTTCAATAGCTTAGCCACGATGATAAGTTTTTCTGAATTGAAGTTTGTTTTCAGAAGCTTCTAACGATTTAATGTATAACATAGGTCTAACAAGTTACTTAATATAAGATTTGATTTTCAGAAGAAAAAAAGATTATTATATTCTATTGTTATCTTCGGACAAGTTCCACGAGAATAACGATTGCAGCAATAGGAATGTAGAGAATTTGATTTGGTAAGTTATGGCCTTTTTGAACTAACTGAAGTGCGATTTTATTCTTCCTAAAGTTAGTTTTGGGTAAATGTCAAACATTTAATAATTGTGGAAAGGGATCCTACTTCATAGAGTAGGTAACTTATCTGTTTACTTTTTTTTCAAAATTTTCCACTTTATTTTGAAAAATGTTTCCATAAATTTTCATATTTTTTTGAAAGAATAATTATATCCCTTTAATATGTCATTCAAATTTCTTCAAAAATAGAGACTCCTATGTCCTCCATCCAGAACATATAATTTTAACGGTCTTAGATTTGCTGTAATTTACATGTTCTGGATGGCAGACATAAGAAACTGATCAAAGAGATATAGTTATTAAAATTCATAGAAGCATTTTTCAAAAAAATAAAAAAGTGGGAAAAATAAAAGTGGAGTAGGTAACTCCATACTTCATGCAGTAAGATCACTTTCCTGTTAATAATTTTAGCAATATTTTTTTATTTAAAGCGAGGTTTCGGATATGCGGATGCAAAACGATAATAAAAAAGAACATGCCCATGATTGTGTGGTGTCATTATTTATTATATATTATCCTATGTTTGATTTTTATATTGTAAATACAATTACTTTCACAATAGATATACGCGTGTATTTGAATATGTATTGTTCCGATTAATTTACATATATTATATAATAAATTTCTTAAATCATAAGCAGCCTTTCATAAATGTAATAACTACCTATTTCTTCAATTATACATCATTCCCATTAATCTGATATTTCACCGATATTTTCATGGAATCAGAAACCATGGTTTTCCCCTAAGCTATATACACGTGGAGCCCACTTAAATAGTCTGGTGGTAAAGCAATGGCCTCCACTCCAATGATCATGGTTACAATTTCACGACCTCAAACTCTCCCTAATTAGTAAAGAAAGCTACACATAAGCAGAGAGCATATCTTTTGCCATACTGCAGAGACCTGCTGTAAAATGAGACGAAACCTGGATCGCTCGATCAAGATAGAACTGCTCAAGCTTCGTCTCACTTCACAACAGGCCTGGCCTATTTCGTGACATTGGGCGGCGGAGGGGATCTTTTCATGAAATTCCAACTGACATTTTTTAATATTTATCTTTGCCACATCCGTATGTATTATGACTCATAATTTTGTCACCTACGGGAAGAAATACATATTTAAAACAATATTCCGACTACTAAGAATAAGATATCTTCACTGTTATTTCGAGTGAGTTTCTAACAAGCAATATATGATGCATACGTGATTAAACTTGAAATGGAATTTCGCGAAATCTTCAATTGGCCAATGTTCATTAAACATCTCCACATTGTGATGGGATCATAAAGACTAATATATATCCGCATTAACTTCCATAGTCTGTTCGCCTTCTTGCTGCTCTTCACCTTAAAAAATGTCTGTATCTCATTACTTTTGAAGACATTTGCACAAAAATTCAATTAAAAACAAAAATATACTTTTCACTTAGTACATTTCTTAGCAGAATCGCCTAATACATGGGATGCAAACAGACAGATATGGATATATACGATACAATATCCTTACCCTTTTTTAATACCAATATGGATGCGGATATGAATATTGATGGACATGAAAACTATGTTACTAATGAATACAGATGTAAAACGGATACTGATTGCAAATAATATTAGAAATATTCTATATATCAGCTTAAAAATACATGTATTACTGAATACACATCATATAAATACATTAGAGATATTTACACCAATAATCATGTATATTTTCATATTTACATATATAACCCTTAATAATTCATAATTACATGAGAAATTCTGAATAGTTACCCCGTCTCACACACACACACATAACATTCCATTAAAGTGGTCTAGTCTAAGTTAATTAAACCATTAGAAGGGTTACCATTTACTTGGTTTTTAATTTTTAATCAAGAGCAACCATCCTCTTCTTCCTTCTTCCCCTTATCCCCTTTCCTCTGCCTCCTCTCCCGTCTTCCCCTCCTCCCCTTTCCTCTGCCTCCTCTTCGCCTTCAGCTCTGCCGCCACCCACTCCTCCACCTTGCCCACCTAATTCAGAGTCCAATCCCCTCATCCAAACTCCATATGCTACCCCCTCTGCCGCCCATTCCAGCTCCTCCTCTACCCCATCCTACTTGATCAGGATCGAATGGCATGGTTTTGATTAGTTCCTCTGCACATTCAAACTCCCATGCCTGTGCAATGAGGTCGATCACACACGAGTAGTGCTCTGCTCTCGTTTTGATTCCATAGGTAAACCTCATTGCATTGAAGTACCACAAGTTGTTATCAACCATTCATGCGTGTATGCACGCGAAGAGTACTGACACGAAGGTCACTCTCATCGACATGTTCTTAGTTCCAGCATTTTTCATAGAGAAGCAACGCTTCGCTTTCAAGGTTGTACTTCTCGTAAGTGTCGATCATTGAATTGCTCTGGCATCCTTTTGAAAGGTCGTCTCATGTCCCCTACGCCACCGTACTTGGAGTACTCAGATCATGTGCATGAAGCTACAATTATCTGGGTAGTGCCCCACACGCTGCATCTCATGGAAGCAACATACCGATGTGGCCACATTTCGATGTAAATCGATGAAGCTCGTTGTGTTTGTATATAGTTCGATGAAGCTCTACCTCATTTAATCTAATCTTTAGTGTGTGGTGTCCTGCCTGACAAAGCAGATCCTTTGTTGTTACAGCTGGTTCTATAATGCTAGATCACCCTCGGGATGCGTACCAATCATCCTCAATCCTCTCCGAAGGTTGTTCGACAATGATCTGAAGTCTCCCCTGTGTTATAGCACATGCTATAACAATAGAGGATCCGCCTCCCTTGCTTGAAGTACACAAACTCTAGGAGGTTTGAATTAGGTCTGCTCCTCGATGATGTCACCACAAGCACGGCTTGCTCGGAGGTAGACAGTATGTGAGAGATAGAAAGGTGGAAAGATCTGGAGTTGATGGTATAATTGAAAAATGGTAGAGTTTGAGGGATAAAATGTGAAACTTTGACATATTCTGTTCAAGTAAAAAAAGTGTATGGAATTTAACACATGACTATGACATTTATGGTTAATTATCATTGATGATTTTGGGTATAATCCTTGGTTACGGAGGGTTCTGCATGTAATATTGAAAGTATATAGAGTTTTGTTTGCAAATGTCTCAATATATTAAAAGTACTTGTATCATAATAATTAGGGTTATATGTGGCTCCTGATGACCCAAAAATTCACAAGCTCTCACTATCGGGCCAAGGTAAAGGTATTCGGTGTCGTTGCGACCCGAATAGAGAGACTCAGTCAATCAAGAAAAAAATCAGGAACCACCAAATCGAAAGATAAATCAATGAAATCAAACAGCGGTCCTCTCTATTTTATTAACCTGGTATAGCGACCAGGGTCGGACTCAAGGAGCAAGGGTTGGTCGCGACAACCTACAAAGTAGTCAGAAAGATAAAAATGAATAAAAATGTTGTTGGTGGATTTTAAATGTTTTTATTTTTTTTGTGTTTTTTAATTATATAAGAAAAGAGAAGAAAAGGTATAAAAGAGCAACTACAACAATTTATTTAAACACTCAAAAATACTCAAAAAAATTCAAATAGAATTGTTTTTATGTTTTTTTATGTTTTTAAGTGTTTTTGGTGATTTTATGGAAATTTTATAATTTTTAGTTGATTTTCTAAAAATCAAGAAAGGGGAAAATTGTGGATCAATGTGCAGCCAGACATGAAAGGCCAATTAAAAATATATAATTGGTCTATAAAAATCTGGAGACAATTTTTATGAAAAATTTATACAAAACTAAGCTACAAAAAAAGAGTTTGCATTTTTTTTAATTTTATAGATTTTTTAATGATTTTTATAAGGTTTTTAGGGTTTTCAATTTTTATGGGTTTTATAAATCCAAAAGAACAAAAAATTGGATAGAAAGTATAAAACAACAAATTAAACTATCCCTAATTTTTTTAGAATTTTTATAAAAGTTTTATATTTTTCTTTGATTTTCTTTTCCAAACAGTAATAAAAATACGTGTTTTTGATTTTTTTAAAAATAGTAAAAAGCAAGGAAAATGTCCCAAAAATTAGTGAAATTTTTACATTGGCAGGAGCCATGTGTCCAAATTTCACTAGATTTGGAGTTTATTTGCTATTTTATTCAACCAATAAAAGAGCTACATCACATAGGGACCTATTTGCAAGAAAACATAGTTCGGAGGGCTAAACTATAACATGTGCAAAAACCTTAGGGTTGAAAGTGTAAAATTCACAAACAATCAGCACATGTTCAATTAAATCCACGCACAGGGGTATAAATGCAAATATAGAAATTAAAACTTCATTTCATAACATAGCAGAAAACCCAAGCCCATACATGCAATTTGTCCAAAAACTCATGTGTCGAAGCACGTGTCTCACACAGACATGGACTAAAATGCAAATAAAATAAATATAGGGTCTAAAGTGCAAATTATCCAAAATAAAAACAACTACGAAAAATATTTACAGGGCTAAACTATAAATGCAGAAAGAGGAGGGGCCTAAGTGAAATTACCCCTATTATTATGATCCTCGACTGGAGGTGCGCCATGTGTAAGATCGAACGGTGGAGAAGCGTGCACACCTCTTCGGCGATGGACGTCCCTGATGAGATCCCAGATGAATCGGACGTCTCTGAGCCTCCCTCGAACGGATGGTGTAGATCAACACTGGCAGATGGGCTCGATCGGATGACTAAGGAGGGTCCTGGAAGAACACGACGCCGGCGAACTTCGCCGGCCCAGTACGTGCGGTGGAGGGCTCCTCTGGAGCTGCTGAGATGGTGAGAAGAACGCCTACGCTGGTCCACAGCTGGTGGGAAGCTCCAATGAGGCTAAGGAGCTCTGGAGAGCTCCAGCGACGATGAAGGGGCGGAGCTGTTGTGCTCGAATGATTCGACCTCCAGATGAGGTCGATTTGACCTGCAAGCTGCACAGAACGAGAGCTGGGTTGAGGGCAAAGTGCCTCGACCCGTTAGCGGGCGAAGGGGGTGGTCAGATGGGTCGAGTCGTGGGTCTCCGACGAGGCGACGATGGAGGGGACCCGATATCCTGCTCCGGGGCGAGTCAGGGTGATCAGAGGTGCGAAGAATGTGTAGAGGAGTCTCGTAAACGTGAATCGGGGGTCGGATGATCAAATGGGTGAGCGGAGTGAGGTGAATCGACCGACGAAGGCCGGCGACGCAATTAGGGAAAATCGGAAATTAGCCTAACCTAAGAGGTATCGGAGGTACCTGATGGAAGTAATCGACTGTGCTGGAGGTCAGGGAGCTCTTGGGGTCTTTGCCTCTATGGCTCGTCGAGGCCAGAGGCTCAGCTAGCTCGGTGGCGGAGCACGACGGCGAAGCTCGCCGGATCAGTGGCTGCAGCCCTTCTACTCCTCACTGCGACGCCCTCTCTCGATAGCTGTCACTCTAGGGAGAAGGATGGAGGTCTTGGGACTGGAAGACGATGGCCAAAGATGCGTCAAAAATGCAGCAGAGCTGAGACTTTATAGAGCTAGGGGTCCGAGAAGATGGGAGTCGGGTACGCTTGTCGATGCACGGACCCCTAAGATGAAGGTCGGGCGAAGGTCTCGGATCAACGAGCGTCAAATGGAGCCTGGGTTTTAGGCAAATGGAAGGCAGATCAACTCGCGAAAAATCTGAGAAATTAGGTCGGGGCGCAGGTGACAACGCTCCCGCACCCTATGTTAATTCAGTCAATTTAATGTCCAAATTAATTCTTGTGATTCGTTGTAGTCGGATACGAGGGGTTAATCAAAAACCACTTATCGATTAATGTGAAGTTAATTTTATCGGCAAAATTTTTTTTTACTTGGTGGATTCCAAGGTCGATCTCAGGGAGGCATCTGTCTCCTTAGGTGAATTTGAGCAAGGATCCGAGTGTTGATTTACGAGGAGTAATTTTTGGTCTTTTTAATTTTTTATGCAGACTGATGTAGACAATGCAGGCCAATTTGATGTTCAATTTAATTATTGTATCAAATGAAGTCCAAAAAATTATGAAAATTGGCCAGATGGTTAATGATGATGAAAATGACCTACACTAATATTTTTGGAATTTTTCGACACTAAATAAATTTACTGTGAATTAAATGAACAGACAGGGTGATTTTCAGTATTTAATTTTTAATCAATATCAAACCACAATCTTTCCAAGAACTAAAATTATCCTAGGTGGCTCTAATGATAAGGGACCTAGGAAAATTAACAGAACTTATTTTCACTATGAAATGAATTAATTAAAATCAATCTAAGAACATCACTCAACAATTTATTTAGGCCTCGATATGTGTGCAAATTCTATGAAATTTTTATGGCATGTTAAAAATGATGTCCTTAAGCTCCTGTGAATTTTTGATGAATTTTGAAAGCACAAAGAATTAACTATAAATCAAAAGGTGTCACTGGGCAAAATATGTCAACAATTCACCAATTATTTCATTAATAATTCAAATGAACTTACATAAAGATGACACGTGGACAAATAGACAGAGGACAAAATTTCCAACAAAATGCAATTTTTAGAATTTCAAAATGATGTAAAATGCAACCTAGGGATGCATGCAAATACAGGGGTGTAAATGCAATACAGGGAATTTAAAATTACAATAAACAAATATGCAGACAGGGACTAAAATGCAATTACCTATAATGCGGGGGACTCTTGTGCAAATTCTCCACCGGGCACGTGCTCCTCACGTGGGGTCTGCTTCACAGGGACTTCTTTGCAATTTTGGAAAGCTCCTGGGCCTCGGTGCAATTTACCCGGGCCGCACGTGCTCCTCACGTGGGCGGCCTAGGCTCGGATGGCTGCGGCGGCTCGGATCGAGGTTCGGGCTCTCTGGAGGTCCGGACTGCGGCTCGGAGTAGCCTCGGGTCGCCCGAGCCTAGGCTTGGGGCTAAGGCTCGGTATATGTCAACGTGGCGTGATTTGGACCGTTCGGATCAAGATCGATCCAACGGGTGGCGGTGAAGACACGTGGCAACGGGAGGACCCGTCAGATCTGGGGAGCGATCAACGGTTGAGGACGGTCGCGGTGAGGGGACACGTGGCGACGTGAGGGCCGTTCGATCGTTTGATCGAACGGCAGCTGCTCTTCTTCCTCGACGGCCCTCCGCCTCCTGCGGAGGAGAAGGCGGGGCTCCGGGCGATCGGGCTGTAGCTCCGCCCGTCCTTCCTCGTGTTGCTGATGATCTCCGGCTTGTCGGAGATCGCCGGAAGCTTCGCGGCGTGGAGGCGGAGATGATGGTGGTCTCGGGAGCATCGGAGAGGGCCCCGGTGTCTCTATCGATGAAGCTCGGTAGCGTCTCCGGCGAGCTTCCGTTCCAGTGAGAAGCCAAGTACCTGCAGGGGTTAGAAGAGATAGCCTAGGCGTGCGAGTGCTCGTGGAGAGATGTAGATGGTCGGCGAGGCCTACGGTGTGAAGGAGGTGCGCTGGAGATGAGCTCCGGCCAAATGGCGGAGCTGTTGGCCGGAATAGTGCGAGAGGCGTCGTCGGAGTGTGTAGATGGGACAACGAGGATGGGAGCTTCGACGCGAAGCTCGTCGAGGTGGATTGGAAGCGAGAAGGTGGCCGGTGGCGGTGAATAAAGTCGGAGAAATAGGAGAAAAATAAGAGAAAGATCGGACGATGGATGGAGGGTTACCTGGGGATCGGAGCTCGGTCTCGAGTTCCAGGGTCGTCGCTCTAGGGATCGGTAGGGTCCCGAGCTCGTGCAGCTACTCAGAGGAGCGGCTGCAACACGGCGGCGGTGCCGTGGATCTCGCCGGAGAAGAAGCCCTTCGTCGCTCACGGAATCGTCGAATTGCTGTCACCAATCGAAAGCTAGGAGCTCAGGGAAGCTCTCTGGAGTGGCGGATGGGGGTGAACGTTGCCGGTGGCTACGTATTTATAAGGTGAAGGTGATGGGTTGGCTGGTGACGAGGCGAGGTTGGTGGTCGACGTGGGGCGACTCTGGTGGAAGTGGTGGAGCGTGAGGTAGACGGCGAGGGAGAGGGACGAGTGGGTGACGTCGTGGGGGTGTCAGCGGTGGAAGAGGGAGGCTGACGTGCAGCCGGAAATAGAAAGGGGGCGCCCCTCCCGTAAGGCAAGGGACGTGGGAGAGAGGGGCGCCCAGAGGTAGGAGACGAGGTCTCCACCGTTGGATCGTGTGATCCAACGGTGGGGATCAAGGGGGATCTGGTCGGGTAGGATTAGATCTAGGGCGCGAAGATGATGGGCTGTGGTGTAGCCACGTGGCGCATTGTGGGCGAAGCGCAAGCGAGCGGCCTGGATGAGGAGATGATGTTGATCAGAGGGCCGCGATTCGCTGGGAGAAGGGCGGCTGCGATTGAGAGATCAAGGGTCTGATCAAGCGGCGTAGATGCTGCCACGTGGAGGGCTCTGGTGAAAGCGCGAACGAGCGGCGTAGATCAATGCAGGAGATGATCGGATGGTCCAGGCAAGGGGCGTGCGTGGAAAAGGCTGGGCCGTTGGATCTGAAGCGAGATCCAACGGCTGAGGACGCAGGCGGATGAGGCGATGGGAGGCGGGCCGCGTGGCGCAATCAGAGGGCGCCACGTGGCCTGCTGTGAGTGGCTGGAATAAGATGCATGTGTAGAGAGAAGAGGGGACCGAATTTGGAAAAACTCAAAACATGAAATTGTAGATCTCGATGAGCTCTACAAGTTTCATGTTGACCAAAGACGGAGATGAGGTCAAATATGATACATAAATACAAGGATACATAGATATACATAGATAGTATACAAAGTGGCCCAAAAACCCAACTTTCTCATACAAGCTCCAAATTCAATGACATTAGTCTCATTTTAAAGGTCTTTTAATGTGTAGTATTCTAAAAGTAAGTAGACCTAATTCGGAGTTTGCTTGAGGACTTTATGTGCATTCTAGTGTACAGGGGTTCTCAGGCTATATTGGCTATTTTACAAGGGGGATTTTTGGCCTTTTTCCCTATATTATTAACTAAGGAGTACATATTATAGAGAAGAGGTTATTTTCGTGCATGTGTATTTTACAGGGGATTTTGGCTTCTTATTTAAATGCAAATGAGCTGCTAAACTGCATGAGTTATGAATACATGCATGAATGCTATTTATGCAATATAAGGGGAAATATGCCTCTATTTTCTCGGGAACAAGGCTCTATTTTTGACTTTTGGAGTGATGAATCACAGATTCATCAGCAGGTCCGCGAAGCAAGTGGTCCTGGGGGGAGAGTTGATCGGGGGTCAACAATCCCCCGTGGACCAATAGGAAAATTCCATTTTTTTTAATTATTTGTAAATTCATTTAAAATTAGTAAATATTTTATTTCAAAAAAGTTTTAACATGAAAAATTTTTATTATTTTTTAAATTATTTTTTGTGATATTTATTTATTTTTTTGAAAAAAAATAACATATTTATTATTATTATTATATATATAGGTATATTTACATATGTATTTTTGAATTTTTATTTTTATTGTTTTATTTTGTATAATTATTCCAATTTTATATTTTATTTATTTATAACATAAAATTTGGAATAAAAAGGTATTTTTATTTTATTTTTATGATGTATTTACATTAGTTAAATAAATAGATCTATGTACATATGTACATGGTATATATACAAGGTGGGGAATTTTATTATTTTTCTTTTTCTTTTTATTTTTCTGATTTTTATTTTATTTTTATAAATATATACAAAATAAGGAGAACACCTTTTTATTTCTATTTTGAGTAAAATAAACTTATTTATATACATAGGTGTATGTGCATGTTTGACCTTATCTTCCTCTACTTGGTTTCTTTTGAGGTCAGGCCCATGCTGAGCCCTCCCTTGGGATTAGGTCACTCATTATTTATTCTAAATATTTCCCTCTTTTTCTTTTATTTCTTTATTCCTTTATTTTTATGCAAAAACTTGCTAATTATTAATAAATACACGATGCATGCATTTTGACAATTTATGATATTTACAGGTATTTACATGGTATTTTGCCAAGATTTCAAGCTAAAATAGAGGAATAAAGAGTGATGAATGGGGATTCATCACCTCTCTATACTTTACTTTTGTTAGTCCCTTAGCAAACACTTATTTGAAAAAGAAGTGCAAAAGAGAAAGAAAAAGAAAAAGAGAGGAAATCAAGGTTGATTATTAAACTTTCCTTCATTAAATTGAAATATGGAGCTCAATCAGACCTTTGGATTATTAATTTGTCGGAACCTTATTTGGACTTAAGCTTAAAACTCGACAGCCTCTAAGTTCCACCAATCTATGGTCAAGACTCCTCAATAAACCAGATCAGAACTAGTCTACATACACAAACTCTAATGACCATGAATCTTTCCTTGTATTGTGTAAGTGATATGTAGCTCCCCACCTCAGAAGTAATAAAGAAACAACCTCCCTCAACCTGGTAATTCTAATGCCTCGGTCTAGCAAATCTTTCCTCGAGAAGCGGGGTATTCCCTTCTAAGTTCAAGTGCAACCGGCTCAAGAAGAGGGGGAACAAGAGAATGGACCATGACTAGTGTAGCCATGTATCCTTGGGAGCTCTAACCAGTGTAGCTGAGTCTCCCGCTGCAAGCTTCATGAGATGGTCATGTATAACATAAGCTTTGCTTTATTTGTCTATATACACTCCGGTGGGATTATTCAATTTTCAATCCGACCCACCACTTTTTTGGAGTTCTTTTCTTTTTGCACATTTTTTTCATGTGCATCTGTACAACATATCTACATGGTGCATCATATACATAAGGAGTTTTTCCTCTTGAGCCAGTAGACTATCCCTCTTTTGAAGCTTTATTGCAACCCACAACTTCTGTCTGTAGACTTCATAACAACTAGACCAAGTTGAGACGCACTTCCTTAACTATAAGAAGAAGAGAGGTTCCGCCTAGAAGTACTACCCTCATATGCTACCCCAAGCCAAAGGAAATTGCCTCCTCACCACCTCATCCGTGGAGAGCCATGTGTAAAGTGCTAGTGCAAGTAAATCCATTGCCTCTGAGAGTCATGCGTGTGTTGTTAAGTGCTCTACTTAGGCTAATCAAGATGACATATGCTCATACCCTAGTGGACTCAAAGAATTAAGTCCCAATGGACCTGAAAAGTCTTAATCCTAATCCCTATAAGGTTCCTCTTATCATTAGATGGATTAAGGTCTTAACCAAGCTCCATTTGTCAAATTAATTCCAGGCCAGTTTAAATGTCAACTATGATTTGTAAAACTGTGCAAGTCTTTACTACGATGCTTTTTTTCAAAATATTTACAATTTATGCAAAATTTTTGAAAAATGTTTGGAAACATTGATGTATGCATGAATGCGAAGTTTTGCAAAATATTTACAAAAATTTACACGAGGTTTTTGCAAACCTTTTGTTTTCCAAACATTTTTACAAAAATTTTATACTATATACATAATTTTGATATGAAAATATGTACAAACTATTTACACAAATTATTTTTACAATCATTTGTACAAAAATAAGTTTTATAAATAATTAGGTATGTGCAAGAAGAATTTATGAACAAGGGAATTTTTTTTAAATTTTTATGGATTTTTAGCAATTTTATTTATTAACACACTCACTATACGAGTTATGGCTAAAGTATATATGAAATATGTACGACACCCCCCTATACTTAGCTCGAACGATGTCCTCAGAGTGATCAAGAGCGATGAAGAAGACATAACTCGTGCTTAGTATAGGGAAGTGAAAAGGAATGGTATATACAAAGACGAATCAAAGAATAGAATGAAGTGGACTCGGCGTTTCCCCCTATACTTAGGATCAAATAATCCTAAGTATAGCAAGCTGTACATGAAGGGAAATCTGAGTGGAAGGATGTACAGGTTCTACCCCCTATACTTAGGGTAAAATATCCCTAAATATAGGCAGCAAAACAGAGGTAGAAAGAATCAATAGAATACCCGAGAGTCCTACACCCCCCTATACTTAGGGTAAAGTACACCCTAAGTATATCATAATCATAGGATGAGAAAAGGGGTGTGTGACTAAAGAATAGAGTGATATGGACAACTGGATCTATATAAGTCGGAAGAACAGTGAAAATCAGGCGTGAGATGCAATAGATGTGATTCAAGAGACCACATCTCACGCAAAGTTAATCGGGGCAACATTAACGATCCACGGCTCATGATCTAGATATGGTTTGAGCCGCTGCTCGTTAACACGAAAGGTAGCATCAGAAGACAACTCAGATATATCAATACTCCCATTGTCATGTACCTTTCTAATAAAATAGGGTCCCTTCCATTTGCTCTGTAGCTTCCGTAGAAATAGACGAAGCCTAGCATCAAACAACCATACTCTTTGTCCTGGCTCAAACTGCTTCTGGCTGATATGAGAATCATGCCACTCTTTCACTCTCTCCTTATAATGTAGGCTGTTTGAAAAGGTTGTATCACGAAGCTCCTCCAGGGCTGCTAACTCTGCCCTCCTCTGGTCTTCTACACTCTCTGGATCCAAAAGTATATCAGTAACAACCTAAAGTGACCTATGTCTCGGCTCAAAAGGTAAATGGCAGGGCTTGCCATAAACGAGGCGAAAGGGAGATGTACCCAAAGGAGTCTTGAAAGACATCCTATATGCCCACAAGACCGAGTCCAAAAGCTGTGACCAATCCTTTCGGTCAGGGCAGACGACTTTTTGCAATATAGTCTTGATCTCCCTGTTCGACACTTCAGCAAGACCATTCGTCTGAGGGTGGTATGGAGTGGCAACTCGATGGTCTATATTGAACTCGCTAGCAAGGGCCTTTACCTTATCGTTGACGAAATGAGACCCCCCGTCTGATATCAACACTCGAGGTACCCCGAACCGTGAAATGATATTCTTCCTCAAAAATCTGCAAATAGTCCTAGCATCTGCGGTTCGAGCGGGGATGGCCTCAACCCAATGACTCACATAATCCATGGCCAACAGAAGGTACTCGAATCCCTGACTCTTAGGAATGGACCCATGAAATCGATGCCCCATGCGTCAAAAACCTCACAGAAGTGTATGGGCTGCATCGGCATCATATCACGCTGTCCACAAGTGCCCATCCTCTGACAGTCAGTACACCTCTTCACGAACTCATCAGAGTCCTTGAAGAGAGTAGGTCACCATAGGTTGGATTGGAGCACTTTCTGTGCCGTTCTCCTCCCAGAGTGATGTCCCCCTGCCTCAAGCTTGTGGCAGTAAGTAAGGATGTTGTGGTGCTCCTCCTGAGGAATGCACCAACACCATATACTATCCCCTCACTCATGATAAAGGACGGGATCCTCCCAATGGTAAAACTTGGCCTTCGCGAGGAAGGTCTCAAGTTTCTGTCTGGGCCAATCTTGTGGAACTTTCTTGGCGACAAGATAGTTCACAATATTGGCATACCATGGGAGAGAGGCGATAGCAAGGATCACCTCATCTGGGAAGGTCTCACAAATAGGCTTAGTCTTCTCAGAATCCTCAAGATACTCTAATCGGGAGAGATGATCCGCCACCACATTCTTGACTCCAGTCTTATCCTTAATCTCTATATAAAACTCCTAGAGTAGAAGGATCCATCTGGTCAATCTGGCTTTGGCATCCTTCTTTGCCATGAGGTACCCGATGGCGGTATGATCAGTGTAGATGGTCACTCTAGATCCAATGATGTAAGATCTGAACTTATCTAGGGCAAAAACTACGGCTAGCATCTCCTTCTCAGTGACTGTATAGTTCTGCTGGGCGGCATCCAATGTACAGCTAGCGTAGTGAATAGCAAATGGGACTCCATCCCTCCTCTGTCCCAGCACAGCCCCTATGGTAAAATCGGAGGCGTCCGTCATGATCTCGAATGGGAGAGACCAATCAGGTGGCTGGAGAACAGGAGCCTCTACAACTCGACTCTAGAGAGTCTCAAACGACGATAGACACTTATCATCTACAAGGAACTCGGTGCCTTTCATCAGCAGATCAGTCAACGGTCGGGCAATCCTACTAAAATCATGAATGAAGCGCCTGTAGAAACCGACGTGCCCCAGAAAAGACCGTAACTGCCGCAAGTTGGACGGTGGATTGAGTTTTCTAATGACATCCACCTTGGTCGGATCAATCTCCATGCCCCTGTTGGAGATGATATGGCCAAGCACTGTCTTCTGAGTCACCATGAAGTGACTCTTCTCCCAAGACAACACAAGGTGTACCTTAATGCATCGCTGAAGGAGTCGGTCTAGGCAGTCAAGACAAGAATCAAATCCGTCGTCGTAGACCGAGAAATCATCCATGAAGACCTCCAAGCACTCCCCTACCATGTCCGAAAAGATGGACAACATGCATCTCTGGAATGTCGTCGGAGCGTTGCACAATCCAAATGGCATGCGTCTGAAAGCATATGTCCCGAAGGGACATGTGAAGGTGGTCTTGTCTTGGTCCTCGGGCGCGATGGCCACCTGATTATATCCGGAGTACCCATCCAAGAAACAATAGTGGATCTTCCCTGCCAGTCTCTCAATAATCTGATCAATAAAGGGCAGGGGAAAATGATCTTTCTTGGTGGCCTGGTTCAATCGTCTGTAGTCCACACAGACCTGCCAAGAAGTGGATACCCGGGTAGCGATCTCCTCTCCAGACTCACTGACAACTCTGGTGATGCCCGTCTTCTTGGGCACCACATGCAATGGACTGACCCACTTGGAGTCGGAGATGGGTTAGATAAAATCAGTGCTCATCCATTTCGAGATCTCCTTCATGACAACCTCTCAAAGATTCGGGTTCAGCCTCCGCTGGAACTCACGCGACGGCTTTGCCTCCACCTCAAGATAGATATGGTGGGAGCACAGGGCCGGACTTATCCCCTGGAGAGCACTCCATCCTATCGCCTTGCGGTTCTTTTCAAGAACCCCTATCAGACGGGATTCTTGCTCTCCAGTCAAATCAACGGAGATAATGACTGGGTACATTTCATGCTCACCCGCAAGGAACCTATACTTCAGCGACGACGGTAGCGGCTTCAGTTCTGGACAAGTAGGTGATGGCGGATCTGGCCTCTGAAAGGTCTAAGTGAATGCTGCCAAATCTGCATGGGAGAATAAGAACTCTCGCTCACAATCTGGATCTGGAGAAGGCTGCTCTGCTGGACTGTCTCTGCTCTGCACGGAATCAACCTCCTCCCTAGTTGTAGGCTCAGTGGGAGTCAGACATGGTATCAAATCATCAAACTCTGCTCAATCAATATCTGACTCCGAGGGATCTGTATCAGACTCACAAAAATCTGTCTCGCGATCGGGGACCGGGTCTGCTGCCTGAAAAGTATCCTGGACCAGGAATGTGCTCTCCAAGCTCTCCTCTGTTGGCGTCTCTGTGTCAGCAAACTCTGAAGGTGAGAGGATGGCCTATGCGACTGGATCTGCCCAAACTGTCTCGTCATCTGTAATCACAAAATCACAGTCCTGGTGGATGTCTCACCCTGCCTCTGTCATCTGCTCTGAATCGGAAGTCGGCTCTGAGCAAGCTGAATCTCTGTCTCTAGTCTCCTCGACCGTCTCTATTGTATACTCTCTCCCTCGACGCGAAAGTACACCTTCCCGCTATCATCGTCGGATACTGCCTTGGTTGTGGCCAAGAACAGGCATCCTAGAATGGTCGGGGTATCGGTCACAGACTCAGGGATCTCCATGTCCAACACTACGAAGTCCACGGGAAATTTCAGGCCCTGAATCGTGAAGACAACGTCCTTTAGCAACCCCTTCAGCCTCTTGACAGATCGATCAGCAAACTGAAGGAACGTCCTGCTTTGTCGGAGAGGGCCCAACTCGAAGCGGTCGAGAAGGGCTGTCGGAAGTAGGTTGATCGAAGAACCGCTGTCTAATAGAGTGCGGTCGAACCTCTGCTCCTGGATGTGGCATCTGACATACGGGGCTCCTGCATCTGGCCTCTTGGCTGGCAGACGGTTCTGAATCGCGAAACAAGTCGCACGAGTAAGCACATGGATCTCAGACTGATGGTTCCTCCTCTTTTGCCTAACTGTGGTCCTGTCTCTGAGTGATCTCTGGAGTAGAGGGATGTGCTCCAAGGCCTCCTGTAGAGTCAGCTGTATGTGGAATCTCTATCATCTGTTGGCTGAACTCTATCTGATGATTCTTTTTCTGATTTTCTATTTTCTTCCCCTTTGCCATAAGAAGTGCTCGTGGAAAGGGGATCACATGGTCCTTCTCAGATGAAGGACTAGGAGAGGATCTGTCTTACTCATGAACAACAGAATCCCCACAAACATCATCAATCAACATATGCGGATCCGAAAACAACAAACCCTTTCCTTTATTTGCAGAAATGTCCCGAGATACAAGTACTGAAGGAAAAACAACATGAAGAGTAGAACTATAAAAGGTGGCCTCAGTACCACCCTCGGCATCTAGACTCGTGGCATTAGTACCGCGCTCTGGCTCAGCAACTACGATGGTGGCGTTAGTACCGCCTCCTCCAACTGGTGAAGCAACGACCTCAGTACCGTCGGCTGGATAATCATCCATGGTGGCGTCAGCACCACCGCATCATTTCTTGCGGCATCAGTACCGCGCTCTTCCTCGCTTGGCGCTCCTGAAGTGGCGTGGGAACATCGTTCAAACGAGGCGCCGCCTGCTGGCATCCTACCGCTCCCTAAGTGTAACAAAATCAGCATCAAACATGTATGCAGACATATCACCAAGTGAAGCACTAGGAGTAGTAATCTCATTGAACTCTACCTGCTCAGACTTCCTCTTGAGGTTGTTCGGGTTCGGCTCAATCTGGGCAGGGATGGCAGCCTTCCCTCTCACAATCTCCCGCATCTCATGGCGGAACTCATCCATCTCCCATCGAAAAGTATTTAGCTGCTCGGTCATGAGGCGGTCTAGATCATCCAGGACGTGGTTCTCATAGGTTAGCCCATGAGAACCTGACGGGTGGCCTCGCTGGTAGTGAGGTTGCTGCGGCTGGTGCTGGTGAGAGGGATACTGCTGATGATACTACTGAGGCTGCCCTCGCCTCCAAGGTTGTCCCTGCTGATAGGGACGAGGACTGTATTGTTGTGGCTGGAATGAATGCTGCTGGGGTACTGGGGGCTGCTGGTGCTGCTCACGCTGATGGTCGTACTGGCCACCCTGAACTGGAGGCTGCTGCTGGGAACTGGTGCCTCCGGCCGACCAGCGGAATCCGGGTTGGTCTCGTCGGATACCAGGATGGGGCCGATCGTACCAAATCCCGTTGACATCCATCAATGGCTTCGGCTCGTAGGGGGATGGCGGGAGTACTGCTAGGGGCTGATCCGGCTGGTAGACCACCATTTGAGTACTCGGGGATGGTGGTGACTGGTAGTACGACTGTGGCTGCTGGTACGACTCCGCCTGTACAAGGTGAACATGTCTAGGCTGACTGGAGTGCTGGGACTAGCTACCACTGCTTCTCGAATCTCTCGTGACCGAAGACGGGGCTGAGAAGCCATCTGTGCCTCCTGGAGGCACATGATCTGTGTCTTCAAGTCACTCAGCATCTGTGCCATCTGATCCATCTGCGTGATGCCCTGGCACTGCTTCTTCTTGATTAGCTCGATCCAGTCCAGCTTCTCGCTGATGATACCCATGTCTACGTCTGTGGACTCGGCTTGTGCGGCTGCCGCGGACGAAGTAGAAGGACCGACATCGACCCATGCTATCCTCTAGTACTGCACGGTCTGTGGCTGGGGGCGTCCCTTAGTATAGAGTCGGGTCTGGGACATCACTGTATAGTTCTCGACCATCTCCTCGTAGATTGCCCAGACCTGATCCTCATCCTTGGCAAAGTAGGAACCGCCACAAGAAGCGTTCACCAGGCCCTACAGCTCTGATGTCAACCGACAGAAGAAGCTCTGAACTAGGTTTGGCTTCGTGATGTCGTGGTACGAGCATCTATCGGTCAGCTCTCTGAACCTCTCCCATGCCTCGTGAAACTGCTCGTTGGGGAGCATGGAGAAGTTGCTGATCAGGGCCCTCGCTGCATTGGTCTGCTCGAGTGGATAGTACTTGTTCAAGTACTCGGTGTGGAGCTCTCCCAGGTGTAAACAAATCTCCTTAAGTGCTTCAGCTAGTTGGCTGCTCTGTCTGCAAGGGAGAAGGGGAAGAAATCATTCGGATGGTGTCCTCGTCCACCTGCCGATCGTGGATGGTGCTGCAGATCATCTCAAACTCCTGGAGATGTAGATGGGGCTTCTCAATGGCGAGCCCGTGGAAGTGGGGGAGAAGATGAAGTGTGTTCGGGGGGAACTTGAAGTCCCCCACGATCGCCGGAAGAACAACCCACCGGTGTGTCAATGTCGATCCAGGGTTGTGCAACTCCCGCATCGGTCTCGGCTACTGCTACCGGCTGTTCTGGCTCATCTGGCTGATCTGGGCCTCTCCGTCCCTCAGCTCGCGGCTGCTCTCGTGCGGTCCTCAGCATCTCCACCATGAAAGCTCCCTGATCATGTAACTGTCTCTGCATGGTCTCAAGGGAAGCTAACATGGTGGTGTTGATCGCCTGGTCCAGAACATAAGTAGTCGTCTCTGGCCCGTGAACCTCGGTGCGCTCCTCGCTGTTGGCCATGGTCTCTGCAAAGGCAAAAGACCCAACTCAGGTGCCGATAAATCATCTATCTGTTGTCTCGCATCTGGCACTAGCATCTCGGAACTGGTAGAAAGGTGGTCAAGGGGGAACAGGGCGGAATCGAACTCGGGTTCGGAGTGAAGGATATTGAGAATCCTTAAGCGCATCACGAAAGCGTGTCGATCGCATCGTATGCAATCGGAGCAACTAGTCGCACTAGTCGCTAGACGCAGCGGAAATTAAATTTTTTAGAAAACTAAAGTTGAAACCACATGATCACGAGAACACTTCCCGGATCGTTTCATCAAACCACAAGTATAAGGAATACCTCTTGGAGCGTGGTTGTAATCATGAGATCTCAAACAGGAGATCCTCCTGTCTTAAGTCCGATCCACGAAGAACGCACTTGCGGGCACGATGATGAGTCGTGTTCCTCCTGCAATCCTCGATGAAGATCCAAGCAATGAATCCCCTGATTTCGTCATACGAAATCCGTCGTCTTCCTTTAGAGCAAGCAGCCCCAAAGAAGAAAGAGATCCCCGAGTGGTCGAAGGTGAAGCCGAGAGTCTCTCCTTTCTCAACACAAGATGGACGACCACCTTTTGGAGGAGAGAAAGAGAGAGGGCGAGAATATGAGAGAGAGAGAGTTGTAACCTTGTACAACTCTTAATAATGTACTTAGAAAGGCTAGGCTAGCCCTCCTTTTATACTAGTTTGGGATCCAATGGATCTCAATCCATGGGACACATAGATCCAACGACCATGCTTGGTCTATGTAATGATCAATGGCTATGATTGTTGTTGCTTAAAACCAACAACATTTATTTATATTTAAATTAAATATATGTTACAACATTATCAACACAATTTAATTTAACATAAATAAGTTTATCAAGAGATAATATGATAACAAAAAAGGGAAGCAACAAACCACCCTAAATTATAGGGGGCGTCACCTATGAATAAGTCATAGGTGATGCCACCTTTTATTTAGGTGGTTATTTTGTCTTCTTTTTATTTTATCTTATTATTTATTAATTAATTTTGTAATAACAATTATCACAAAAATATCCACCAAATTAATTCCAAATTAATTTATGAATATTTCAATCATGCCATTGATAAATATGTGAATCATATTCACAACCCAAACTAATTTGTAAATTACATTTCCAATTAATTATTTAATGTGAATCCAATTCACATTAATAAATAAATAAATGCTATTTACATAGTTTCTCTCTTTCTCTAATATATTATAAATCATATTTATAATTTATATGATTAATATGGATAGTGCTATCCACATTATTCATATCCATGATAATTAAATCACATTTAATCATCTTGGATCTCTTTTCTCGTGTGCCCAAATAACATGAATCACATTCACGTTATTCATATCTTTGATAATTAAATCACATTTAATTATCTTAGATACGTCTTCTTATAATATGAATCAAATTCATATTATTCATGATAATTAAATCATATTTAATTATCCATTTTCTCGATGCTTGGATACAGAATTCATCAAATGAATTATTCTTGAACTCCTTCGAGAATAATGTGCTTTCTCTGCAGATACTTGGAAATAAGGACAGAGCGATTGTATTGTTCCACGTATAGTGACTTGGATATTGAGATCTTATCTCAAATCCAGATCTTATGAACCTCCCAAAATGCTTGATTAAATCAAGACTGCAAATCTAATCTTCTCATTGCATCTGAATCTCATTCAGAACAATGTCCAATATTTGGACCAAGATCAGATTGCTTCTCTACTGAGAGGAGTCACTAAAATCCAGACCTTTTTCACCCTCCCTCGGAATGGAAGCGTCATGGATATACAATCGTTTATGATCACATCACCCTCAGGTATTCCCAATACCTGTACATCCTGCATACTAGAAGACCCATGATTAATCTGAAGATCAAGATAATTTTACACTGTCTTCTTCAGAGTTTAATCACTAAGTTTCTCATTTGATCATTGGGATTTGGTATCGATCATATACCTTCCAAAAGCATATATCATACCTAGGTCTTGATCATATACATTCCAAAAACATATATCAAACCTATAAATTCAGTCAAGCTTCCAAAGCGAGACGACCGTACACAGAATTTGATTCTTCCCAATATCTCATGAGTGAGCTCATGTCTTCCGGTTCAGTAGTAAACCTGTATGATCCCTTTGAGAGATCGTATTACTCATATGCCTTATATGCACACCAGCTCGCCGGTGTATAGACCTTGGTTAGGCCATTAACCTATCGGTTTGCCAAATGTACGTACTCACACATATAACAATACATCTGTCTCCGGTCAGATGATGCGTGCCTATGTTGTGACAACATTCAACATAGGACTTAGGTTATCTCGATCTCGTTAAGTCAACCCATTGACCTAACTAATCTGACACCTCTGAATCACTATTCCCATGCAGAGGACCTGCATCAAGAGGTCGGTCAGATATTAGCCTATGTGAGAAAGGATTGCCATCTCCTACTCAGGCTGGAGATCATCTCCCAACAATCATTTGACGGTACTTGATGAGTCCTCAATCTAACCCTTTAGATATTCATCCAAGCACCAGCCTCTATGATTCAATAATTATATCAACAGCTGTATGATTATTAAGATGGCCATGGTATATGACCCTAATTGTACAGAGGGACCTATTATGCAACCTAATTATTCTTCATTTCAGATTAGGGAATGATATTTGCAATAACATTTATTGCATAATGGCTCGCTGTGGGTTCACATGTCCAATACGGAGAGCGGGTCTCGGCTCTCATGAACCAACCAAGATGAACGGGCTGGAGTGCAGTCAAGCGGTGCAGCCAAAGGTTGCCTAAGAGACTACCTGCCCATTATCCTGATCTGGCGAGTCTAGCGGATGAGATCTGAAAACACACAAGATGAGAAAACAAATCCCAAGTTCACCTACTCAACGCGGAGCTGAAGACCATAAGAGATCGGTCAATTATCTTGTCAATTTTATTTAGGTGATAATGTCAGGATATCAGAGCGGTTATGTGACCTGATAGGAATCCAATACGCCAACCAGACTGTCCCGTATAAAAGGCCGGTAGTCTGATCGGGGCTCGGATATGGCTCTAGCCTAGTGTATGGGTCGCTCTCTTGCTCAATCAAACCAGACAATGAGGGGGTCGCTCTCCTCAAGATAAATTTTTAAGTGAGGTGTCTTTTAGGGTCAAGTGTGTTTAGCAGTCCCAATTTTATAATTTTTGTTTTTATGTATTTTTAAGCAAACAACGCCTAACGAATTTTTCGATTCTCCTGATTATTTTAAGTCCAAAAACAAGGGGGAGAAGACGAAAAAGCCGATGCGCGAAAAATCAATGATGCATGCAGAGTAAGAAATGCGTAACTGAGTCTAGAAGTCTAAATGCAAAATGATCCGCACATAAAATAAAGGCTGAAATAAAACTACCTATATGATGCACAAGAATCCGACCCTAGACGAAGAAATTTCTACACGTAAGCACAGTAGCCGGGTACTCAAGCCTAAGTCTGGAGTCCTACCTTGGGAGCCACTCGGTGTCCGCCACAACGGATCCTGCACATGCTGTATGCGACTCCTCAAGGCACGTGGACTAGAGCCTAAGTAATCCGGCTTTTCTTGTGATTTGATTAATTAAGTCCAATTATCGATCTATAGGTGCAGGCAGATAATTAGGGATTGGTCTTAATTAATTACGTTACAGTCAAGAAAATCCTAAGTTAAGGTTAAATCCTCGTAAACCAGATAAGCAGTAAATAAAATGCGGGAAAAGCAAAACCGGTGAAAAACCGCGGTGAGGTCCCCCGAGCACACCGATGCTCGGCGAAACAGACCCCGATAAGTCACCACTGTTCAAGTCTCTGTCCCTGTGTTATTATAAATAAATGGTTTTACAGAAAATAAAACTAATCTAATCTAATCTAAACTATGGCTATTCCGCGGCTATTCCATGGCTCCCACACTTCGTTTCTCCTCCTCGCACTCTCCTGCGGCTCCGTAAAGAAGAGAGCCGCCTTCGAATCGGCGGTTGCTTCGGCTTCCGAAAAAGCCGCCTCGGTCCTCGGGCTCTAGCAAGAAAAAGAAACAGAAGTGTGTCAGACCATATTATTGTAAAAATAAACAAATAATATCAGAGAGAAAAATATCTACAAATATGCACAAAAAGCCGTAAAAAACTGCGAAAAATCTAAAGACTACTAAGCTGTGCTCCCCGGCAACGGCACCATTATGATGACCGAAAAATTGACAAGCTCTCACTATCGGGCCAAGGTAAAGCTATTCGGTGTCGTTGCGACCCAAATAGAGATACTCGGTCAATCAAGAAAAAATCAGGAACCACCAAATTGAAAGATAAATCAATGAAATCAAACAGCGGTCCTCGCTATTTTATTAACCTGGTATAGCGTCCAGGGTCGGACTCAAGGAGCACGGGTAGGCCGAGACGACCTACGAAGCAGTCAGAAAGATAAAAATGAATAAAAATGTTTTTAGTGGATTTTAAATGTTTTTATTTTTTTGTGTTTTTAAATTATATAACAAAAGACAAGAAAAGGTATAAAAGAGCAACTACAACAATTTATTTAAACACTAAAAAATACTCAAAAAAATTCAAATAAAATTGTTTTTTTGTTTTTATGTTTTTAAGTGTTTTTGGTGATTTTATGGTAATTTTATAATTTTTAATTGATTTTCTAAAAATCAAGAAAGGGGAAAACTGTGGATCAATGTGCAACCAAACTTGAAAGGCCAATTAAAAATATATAATTGGCCTATAAAAATCTGGATATAATTTTTATGAAAAATATGTACAAAAACTAAGCTATAGAAAAAGATTTTGCATTTTTTGAATTTTATAGAATTTTTAATGATTTTTATGATTTTTCAATTTTATGGGTTTTATAAATCCCAAAGAGCCAAAAATTGGATAGAAAGTAGAAAACAACAAAACAAACTATCCCTAATGTTTTTAGAATTTTTAGAAAAGTTTTTATATTTTTCTTTGATTTTCTTTTCCAAACATTAACAAAAATACGTGTTTTTGATTTTTTTAAAAAATAGTAAAAAGCAAGGAAAATGTCTCAAAAAAATAGTGAAATTTTTACACAGTGGCAAGAGCCACGTTTCCAAATTTCACTGGATTTGGAGTTTATTTGTTATTTTATTTAACCAATAAAAGAGCTATAGTACATAGGGGCCTATTTGCAAGAAAACATTGTTCAGAGGGCTAAACTGTAACATGTACGAAAACCTTAGGGTTGAAAGTGTAAAATTCACAAACAATCAGCACATGTTCAATTAAATCCACGCACAGGGGTATAAATGCAAATATAGAAATTAAAACTTCATTTCATAACATAGCAGAAAACCCAAGCCCATACATGCAATTTGTCCAAAAACTCACGTGTTGAAGCACGTGTCTCACACAGACATGGACTAAAATGCAAATAAAATAAATATAGGGTCTAAAGTGCAAATTATCCAAAATAAAAACAACTACGACAAATATTTACCGGGGCTAAACTATAAATGCAGAAAGAGGAGGGGCTTAAGTAAAATTACCCCGGTTATTATGATCCTCGGCTGGAGGCGCGCCACGTGTAAGATCGAACGGTGGAGAAGCGCACACACCTCTTCGGCGATGGGCATCCCTGATGAGATCCTAGATGGATCGGACATCTATGAGCCTCCCTCGAACGGATGGTGTATATTAGGACTGGCAGATGGGCTCGATCGGACGACTAAGGAGGGTCCTGGAAGAACACAACGTCGACGAACTTTGCCGGCCCAGTACACGCAGTGGATGGCTACTCTGGAGCTGCTGAGATGGTGAGAAGAACACCTACGCTGGTCCGCAGCTGGTGGGTAGCTCTGATGAGGCTAAGGAGCTATGGAGAGCTTTGACGACGATGAATGGATGGAGCTGTTGTGCCCGAATAATTTGACCTCCAGATGAGGACGATTTGACCTGCAAGCTGCACAGAACGAGAGCTTGGTCGAGGGCAAAGTGCCTCGACCCGTTAGCGTGGGTGGTCAGATGGGTTGAGTCGTGGGTCTCCGGCAAGGCGACGGCGGAGGGGACCCGAGATCCTGCTATGGGCGAGTCAAGGTGATCGGAGGTGCGAAGAATGTGGAGAGGAGTCTCGTGAACGTGAATCGGGGGTCGGATGATCAAATGGGTGAACGGAGTGAGGTGAATCGACCGACGAAGGCCGGCGGTGCAACTAGGGAAAATCGGAAATTAGCCTAACCTAAGGGTATCGGAGGTACTTGATGGACGTAATCTACTGTGCTGGAGGTCAGGGAGCTCCTGGGGTCTTTGCCTCTATGGCTCATCGAGGCCAGAGGCTCGGCTCGCTCGGTGGCGGAGCACGGCGGCGAAGCTCGCTGGATCAGTGGCTGCAACCCTCTACTCCTCACTGCGACACCCTCTCTCGATAGCTGTCACTCTAGGGAGAAGGATGGATGTCCTGAGACTGGAAGACGATGGACAAAGATGCGTCAAAAGTGCGGTAGAGCAGAGAATTTATAGAGCTAGGGGCCCAGGAAGATTGGAGTCGGGCACGCTCGTCGATGCACGGACCCCTAGGATGAATGTCAGGCGAAGGTCTCGGATCAATGAGCATCAAATGGAGCCTGGGATTTAGGCGAATGGAAGGCGGATCAACTTGAAAAAAATCTGAGAAATCGGGTCTGGGCGTAGGTCCGTGAAGCAAGTGGTCCTGGGGGAGAGTTGACCGGGGGTCAACAATCCCCCGTGGATCAATAGGAAAATTCCATTTTTTTAGTTATTTGTAAATTCGTTTAAAATTAGTAAATGATTTTATTTCAAAATAGTTTGAACATGAAAAATATTTATTATTTTTCAAATTATTTTTTGTGATTTTTATTTATTTTTTTGAAAAATAAAGAACGTATTTACATTATATTATTATATATAGGTATATGTACACATGTATTTTTGAATTTTTACTTTTATTGTTTTATTTTTGTATAATTATTCCAATTTTATATTTTATTTATTTATAACATAAAATTTGGAATAAAAAGGTATTTTTATTTTATTTTTATGATTTATTTACATTAGATAAATAAATAGATCTATGTACATATGTACATGGTATATATACAAGGTTGGAAATTTTATTATTTTTCTTTTTCTTTTTATTTTTTTGATTTTTATTTTATTTTTATAAATATATACAAAATAAGGAGAACACCTTTTTATTTCTATTTTGAGGAAAATCAACTTATTTATATACATAGGTGTATGTGCATGTTTGACCTTATCTCCCTCTACTTGGTTTCTTTTGCGGTCAGGGCCATGCTGAGCCCTCCCTTGGGATTAGGTCACTCAATATTTATTCTAAATATTTCCCTTTTTTCTTTTATTTCTTTATTCCTCTATTTTTGTGCAAAAACATGCTAATTATTAATAAATGCATGATGCATGCATTTTGATAATTAATGATATTTACAGGTATTTACATGGTATTTTGCCAAGATTTCTAGTTAAAATATAGGAATAAAGAGTGATGAATAGGGATTCATCAGCTACCCCCTAGGGATAGCTGTAACACCCCCAACTCCCAAGGTACAGGAGCAACGTGCAATATCGGTATTGCACGCCCGTGTGGTTCGGTGGTCACACTATGAAGTTCTGGAGGACTTCATCTTAGCCTGCAGACAGCTAAGGATGGGGTTTACCAAACGAAGGTCGAAGACCGCGGGTTCCCCTTAGCGCAATACAAGTGTTCGGCGGCACTTGATGGAGCTTGAGTTGCAACATCCACGTACTAGTGTGGGGCCCACTGATGAAGTGGCGTGATGACATGGCATGCTGATGTGGCAGAAAACATGGCATGTTGACGGAGCGGGTGACGTGGCGTCGGTTGCAGAAGATGAAGGGATTGCATGGAAGATGAAGAGCCAAGCACACGAAGAGTCATCTCGAAAGACGAAGGGTCTCCATAGAAGAGTAAGAGTCCTTGAATTCATTGTACAAGTAATAATTGTGTCCCTTTGTATACACCCGGCTTGTCTATATAAGAAGGGGTAGAGCTCATTTGTAGATATCACACTCAGAGTGAGTCTCTTACAATACAAAGAGGGTTTAGTATCAATTGCTCTTGTGTCCTTGTGCTTGAGTGTTTGTGTACGAGTATTCTAGCGGCGTGGTTAATCGGTATGTTGGTGTACATCCTACACGCAAAGGGAAGGCTGGTTAGCTTACGCGAAGCTAACGTCACACGGGTTAGTCTCAAAAATTAGAGTTTGAGATTTCCTGTGACGACTGGTATCAGAGCGAAGAATGACGCCAACGCTGGATATCGTCTTGGTTCTTTGGAAGGAATCGTGATGGAGATCCAATCTCAAATGGGTACTCATGCTCAATGCTTGGCTCGTTTGGAGGATGATGAAGGCATGGATATGTCAGATGTCATTGGCAATAGCCAGCGCTCGGTCGACGTAGTGAAGGCACTTGGGGAGAAGATAGAGGAGCTCGAGTCCATGGTGCAAGATCTACTTGGAGAACTCTCCATAGTCAAGAAGGCGATTGCGAAGGGGGCGGATCTAGTGAGTCTCGAAGGCCAAAGGTCCCAGATCCCAAGTTCTTTTCAGGTACACGGAGTGACAAAGACTTGGAAAATTTCTTGTGGGACATGAAGGTATACTTCAAAGCTATCAAGACTCCTGAGGCAGAGAAGGTATCCTTGACGGCGATGTACTTATCCGACCATGCAAAGCTATGGTAGAGCCGTGCATCCGAAAGAATACCAAACATCTCATCTTGGGATGAGTTGGTGAAGGAACTGAAGGAGCACTTCCTACCCACCAACACTACTTGAGTAGTGAGGGAGGCGCTTCGAAGGATGAAACAGACGGGAACCGTACGGGAGTACATGAAGCAGTTCTCATCGTTGCTGCTGGATATCAAAGGTATGTTTGAAGAAGACACTTTTTAACTTCATGGTGGGTCTTCAAAATTGGGCTCAGATGGAGCTCAGGAGGTAAGGAGTGAAGGATCTCCAGACGGCCATCGTTGTTGCGGATGCGTTGGTTGACTACAAAGTCCAACCCACCAAGGAAAAGAAGGAGACAAAGAAGGCCAAGAGCAAACCCAAGGAGAAAAGCAAGAGAAAGTTCAAGAAGTTCGACAAGGTTGAAACTTGAAGGGAGGGTGCAGAATCCTCCAAGAAGGCCGAGCAACCCAAGGGGAAGGGCTGCTTCATCTGTGACGGGCCACATCGGGTGCGGGAGTGTCCGAAGCCAGAGAAACTGAACTCCATGACCATGGAGGGGAACTCAGACGAAGAGGCGCACATGATGAACCTCAAGTTGCTACGCAACATTTGCTTGTGTCCGATGAAGTCAGGTAAAGAGGCGAAAGTGGAGGTGGAGCGTGAGGATCCAGAGCTGATGTACCTTGATGTGGTGGTACACAAGAAGACTCTTTCGGCCATAATCAAAACTAGAGCAACACACAACTTCATCTCCAGCAAAGAGTTCGGGAGCTTGGGAGTTCCCTTGGAGAAGAGCCAGTGCTGCGTGAAGCTTGCCAACTCCGAGTCGCTGAAGATCGAAGGTATGGCAAACTGCACTATCCAGTTAGGTGAATGGCAGGGAAAGGTATACGTCTTCGTGGTACCTCTTGATGACTTCCAAGTCATTTTGGGAGTCGAGTTCTTGAAGAAGGTGAGGGCATCTGTAACGTCTTATCTGGGAGGCATCTTCTTCGTTGCTGCAGATAGTCCCTGCTTCATCAGGGCTATTAAGAAGAAAGGACGGACTGGAGCAATGTCTGCAATGCAAGTCTGCAACGGGCTGAAGAAAGGGGAGACGATGTATCTGGCTACAGTACGCGTCGAGGAAAATGAAGAGGAGATACAACCATGCACCAAGACAGTAAATAAAATGCTGGGCGAGTTCAAGGACGTGATGCCGAAGGAACTGCCCAAGGATCTTCCACCGAAGTGAGACGTGGATCACGCCATCGAGCTACTGCCAGGTACGGTGCCCCGGCACGTGCACCCTACAAAATGCCCCTTGCACATCTTGAGGAGTTGCGGAGACAACTCAAGGAATTGGTGGATGTTGTTCTGATGCGTCCAAGCAAAGCCCCCTATGGAGCACCAGTGTTGTTCCAAAAGAAGAAGGATGGGAGCATGCGGATGTGCATGGACTATCGCGTACTGAACAAGGTGGTGGTGAAGAACAAGTACCCCGTCCCCAATGTTGAAGACATGTTTGATCGCTTGGGTCAGACCAAGTACTTCTCAAAGATGGATCTCAGGTCGGGGTATTACCAGGTCCGCATCAAGGAGGGAGACGAGACAAAGACTGCGTATGTGATGCATTAAGGGTCTTTTGAATTGCTTGTAATGTCGTTTGGGTTGACTAATGCCCCGGCAACTTTCTGTACGCTTATGAATGATGTCTTCCGTGAGTATATCGACTCATTTGTTGTAGTGTACTTGGATGATATAGTAGTGTACAACAGGACCTTAGAGGAACATGTCAAGCATATGCGGATGGTGCTTGAGAAGCCGAGGAAGAACCGGCTATACTTGAAGTTGGATAAGTACGCCTTTGGTCAAGAGACCATCTCCTTCCTCGAGCATATCATGGGAAGAGGCACGATACACATAGAACCTATGAAGACACAGGCGATCGAAGAGTGGGCAATCCCCACGAAGGTGACAGAGCTACGATCCTTCCTCAGATTGGTGAATTACTATAGGAAGTTCATTAAGGGATACTCCAAGAAGGCAACGCCCATGACAGACCTGCTTCAATAGGATCAACCTTGGAGATGGACGCGTGAATGCCAGGAGGCATTTCAAAAGCTGAAGAGGGCGGCGGTGGAAGAACCCATTCTACGACTTCCAAACTTCGAGAAGTCGTTTGAAGTCTACACTGACGCGCCCGATTATGCACTTGAAGGTGTACTGGTGCAAGATGGGTACCCCGTGGCGTACGAGAGACACAAACTGAATCCAGTGGAGAGGAGATACTCTGTGTGAAGGATATGGAATTATCCTCAAGCGCATCACGGAAGCGTGATCGTCGTATCGGATACGACGAAGAACGACTAGTCGCACTAGTTGTTCGGTGCAGTGGAGTTTAAAAAATTTTCATTCGATGAAACCACATGATCCGAGAATGATTCTCAGATCGTTTCATCTATAACCACAACAAGTATAATGTAATACCTCTTGAAGCGTGGTTGATTGAGTCTCTAAGAGAAGAGACCTCCTGTCTCAAGTCCGATCGTCAGTGAGACTGCTTGCAAGCGCGAGGATGAACCGCGTTGTCCTCGCAATCCAAGAAGTTGATCCAAGCGTGGTTGCTCCTGATCTCGTTGCACGAGATCGAACATCTCCTTCGATGGCATAGCACACCAAGAAGACAGAGAACTGAAGAACGTCGAAGCGGCGACGAGGTGGCGAGGGCGTCAACGATTCTCTACTCTAGGGTATGGTGGATGACCACCAATACTAGAGGGAGAGAGGGGTGTCGTGTATGAAGAAAGAGAGAGAGAGAGAGATCCAAAAATGCATGTAAATAGAGAGCATGGTATGCCTCTCTATTTATAGGATTTTGGGATCCATGGATCTGAATCCATATGACATATAAAATCAATGGATGAGATTGATTTATGTCAATCCAATGGTCAAGATTGTTGTTGGTAAAACCAACAAATTTGGATTAAAAATATATTTGACAAAATCAAATATAAATTAGTCCTAAATAATCCTAATAAATAAGGAGAGAATGTACATGGAGGTTTCATCTCCATGCACCTTCCATGTGGACGGCCACCCTTTCCTATTTGGAATAGGGTGCCGCCCACTATTTCCATGGGGAGAGCAATCTCATGATAATTCATGAGATTGCATATCTCCATGGAAATCTCTCTTTATTTATTTGCAACAAATTTGTTGAGTTTTATTCTTCAAAAATAATTCACAATTATATTTGATAATATTGCAATCTTGCCATGGAAAAAATTGTGAATCATATTCACAACCCAAAACAACATATAATTTACATTGTCAATTAATTACACAATGTGTATCCAATACACATAATAATTAATCAACACATATAAATTATAATTAGCTCTCTCTAATACATTATAAATCACATTTATAATATATTATGAATAATTGGATATTTCTATCCACATTATTCTTATCCATATTAATTAAATAACATTTAATTATATTGGATAATTTCTTCACACATCAAGATGATTAAATCACATTCAATCATCATTTCTTCATTGCTTGATCTTATGGAATTATTCTTGAACCCTTCAAGAATAATGCAATCTCTCCGCAGATACTTGGAGATAAGGACATGACGATTGTATTGTTCCACGTATAGTGACTTGGATGTTGAGATCATATCTCAAATCCAGATCCCATGGACCTCCCACTGATGCTTGATCAAATCAAGACCGTAGACCTAATCTTCTCATTGCATCTGAATCTCATTCAGATCAATATCCAGTTCATGGATTAAGATTAGGTCACTTCTCTAATGAGAGGAGTCACTAAAATACAAACCTGTTTCATCACTCCCTCAGAATGGAAGCGTCATGGTTATACAATCGTATATGATCAAATCACCCTCAGGTATTCCCAATACCTGTACATCCTGCATACTGGAAGACTTATGATCATTCTGAAGATAAAGATCACTTTTACACTGTCATCTTTAGGGTTGGATCATTTAAGTTTCTCAATCTTGGTCATTGGGATTTGTTATAGATCATATGCTTTCACAAAGCATGTATCTTACCTTCAAATTCATGTCATGCTTCCAAAGCATGATGACCATGCATGGAATTTGTTCAGTCCCAATACCTCATGAGTGAGCTCATGTCTCCCGGTTCACAAGTGAACATGTATGATCCCTTTGAGAGATCGTATTACTCATACGTCCTTACATGCACACCAGCTCGCCGGTATATAGACCTTGGTTAGGTCATCAACCTATTGGTCTGCCAAATGTACACACTCAGACATATAACAACACATCTGTCTCTGGTCAGAGGATGGATGCCTATGTTGTGACCGTATTTAACGTAGGTCTTTGGTTATCTCGATCTCGTTAAGTCAACCCATTGACTCAACTAACCTGACACCTCCGAATCACTATTCCCATGCAGAGGACCATCAAGAGGTCAGTCAGATATCAGCCATATGAGATAGGATTTCCATCTCCTACTCAGGCTGGAGATCATCACTCAATAATCATTTGATGATGCTTGATGAGCCCTCTATCTAACTCCTTAGATATTCATCCAAGCATCACCCTCTATGATTCATCCAATGAATCAACAGCTGTATGATCATTAAGTTGGCCATGGTACATAACCCTTATTGTACATAGGGAACCTATAGTGCATTCATTCATTAATCTCAGGAAGGGAGTGAAAATAATCAATAACTTTCATTGATAATTTATTTATTACAATAACATTTATTGTAGAAATGGTTTGCCTGGGGCTCACATTGCTAACAATCTCCCTCTAGCCCTCATAACCATTCAGGTACAATCTTTAAACCCATACTCATTACATGCTGGTCAAAAACCTTCTGTGTCAGAGGTTTGGTAAGGGGATCAGCAACGTTGTCGGCAGAGGCCACCTTGGTGATGATGATGTCACCACGCTTTTGTATCTCCCGAATGATGTGGTATTTCCTTTCCACGTGCTTGCTCTTTTGATGCCATCTGGGTTCCTTTTCCTGGGCAATGGCTCCTGTGTTATCGCAGAGTAACGGGATGGGAGTATCAGAGGAAACTACGCCAAGCTCCAGGACGAACTTGCGCAACCACACCGCCTCCTTTGTAGCATCCGATGCGGCAATGTATTCGGCTTCTATTGTCGAATCTGCAGTAGTGTCCTGCTTCTTGCTTCTGCAGCTCACATCACCACCATTCAACAAGAACACGAACCCTGATGTCGACTTTCGATCATCAACATCCGATTGGAAGTCAGAATCTATATATCCCAAGACTTGGAGATCACCATCTCCATAGACCAAGATGTAATCTTGCTTCCGTCTTAGATATTTGAATATGTTCTTTACTGCATTCCAGTGTTGTTCTCCATAGCAGGATTGGTAAGAACTTACCACTCCCACTGCATGGCAGATATCTGGCCTAGTGCACATCATGGCATACATTAAGCTTCCTACGGCTGATGCATAAGGACATCCAACCATGGCTTTCTTTTCCTCAACAGTTTGAGGAGCCATTCCTTTAGACAGGTGGATACTATGTCTCAAGGGTAGGAATCCTTTCTTAGAACTATCCATACGGAATCATTCAAGAATCTTCTTAATGTATCCATGTTCTGACAATCCCAAAATCCTCTTTTCTCGGTTTCTGAACAGCTTCAGGCCTAAGATGTAAGAGGCTTCTCCAAGATCTTTTATCTCAAAGGTATGGGATAGCCAAATCTTTACATTGGTCATCATCCCAGTATCATTCCCAATGATAAGGATGTCATCTACGAAAAGCATGATGAACATAATGGCTCTCCCACTAGTCTTCTTGCATACACAAGGTTCATCAGGATTCTGCACAAAATCATAACTCTTTATGGTTTCGTCAAATCTGATGTTCCGACTATGAGAAGCTTGCTTGAGCACATAGATGGATTTCTTCAGCTTGCACACTTTACCATCCTCTGTTATGAAGCCCTAGGGCTGCTCCATGTAGATATCCTCCTCGAGGTATCCATTGAGGAAAGCCGTCTTGACGTCCATCTGGCAGATGTCGTAGTCAAGATATGCATCTATAGCTAGCAGTGTCCTGATGGATTTAAGCATAGACACAAGAGAGAATGTCTCATCGTAATCGATGCCTTCTCTTTGTGTGTAGCCCTTGACTACGAGCCGTGCCTTGAAAGTATCTACTTTCCCATCAGGTCCCTTCTTTCTCTTGAAGATCCATTTACACCCAATGGATTTTACCCCTTTAGGTGGATCCTCTAGGGTCCATACACCATTCTTATGCATGGAGTCAATTTCTGACTTCATTGCTAGCATCCATCTATCCATGTCTTGATCCGTGAGTGCTTCATCAAATGAAGTAGGATCAATGTCAGTCTCACCTGACATATGGATCCATACCTTTCAGATGGTGCAACCACCCTCGAACTCCTTCGAAGAGGTATGTGTGTTTCATCTTTATTTACTTCTTCAATTTATGGTCTGGGAAGCTCAGAATCCTCTTGGGATTCAATGAGTTCCTCTACTTCATTTTCATCTTGACCTTTTAGGAAATCATCCTCCAGTTTCTTCACATATCTAGAGACAAAAACCTTTTGGGTCTCATGGTCATAAAGCTGGTATCCAATACCGTCTTTAACATACCCAATGAAGTAACACTCACGAGAGAGAGATTCTACCTTACTTGCGTCCATGTTCTTCGCATGGACCAAACAACCCCAAACCCTCAAGTGATTGACACTAGGTTTGGTTCCATACCAAAGCTCATGAGGAGTCTTAGGTACAAATTTGCTAGGAATCTTATTTAGGATATATATTGAAGTCTCTACTACATATCCCCAGAAACTAAGAGGTAAATGTGCTTTACTCATCATTGAACGGACCATGTCCATGATGGTCCTGTTGCGTCTTTCAGCAACACCATTTAGTTGGGGAGTTCCAGGAAGAGTGAGATTGAAAACAATTCCATTCTCCTTAAGGTATTCCTTGAATTCATCTGATAGGTACTCGCCACCTCGATCAGATGGAATTCGTTTAATCTTCCTATCGGTTTGGTTCTCAACCAAATCCTTGAATTCTTTGAACTTTTCAAAGGTTTCAGACTTATGACGTAGTAGGAAGATAAACCCGTATCGCGAATGGTCATCAATAAACGTCAAATAATATCGATATCCATTTCGAGTCGCGGTACTGAAGGGACCACATACATCGGTATGTATTATGTTAATAATACCTTCGCATCTTGTAACCTTGTTACGGAAAGGCATCCTAGTCATTTTACCTCGAATACAATGTTCACAGGTAGGCAAAGATTGAACCTGTAGGAAATCTAAAGGTCTATCCTTTATCAATCTGTTGATCCTATCAACAGACAAATGACTAAGCCTTTGATGCCAAATCATATTTGTATGATTTTTATTCTCCCTGGATCTCTTAGGGTTTTTTATTAATGGTTGTAACATACATGACATTCTCATTAATGCACAATTCATAGAGTCCTCCAGAAGTTAAAATACCTTCTGTAATATATTTATCATAATGATTTATGACTAATTTTTACAGAACAGGAATGAATATCCACTTCTAACTAGCTTAGATACAGATATCAAATTCCTTCTAACTTCAGGTACATAAAGACACTCTTTAAGTACTAGGACTCTACCACTAGATAATGATAGTCGACATGTCACGACGGCGACTGCTGCAACACTTGCATCAGATCCCATCTGGAAGACTATCTCCCCTTCCTCAAGACTTCTAGTTTCCTGAAACAAATGCAACAAATTGCATACATGAACAGAAGCGCCAGAATCTACAACCCAACTTCCTTCTCGTCCGACGAGAAAGCTAGTTTCAATGATGAAAGTAGATTTCATACCTGTTGGGGCTTTACCTTTGTCTGAGGACTTCAGGCATTCTGGGCAGTTATGCCTCCAGTGCCCCAGCTTTTTGTAATGGTGACAGACGTCGGTTTTCTTCGACGCCATTAGAGTGGATTCATTGGAAGAAGAGCCAACACTTTGTCCCTTTTTCTTTCTCTTCTGGCCCGGGCCCTTCCGAGAACCTTGCTTCCGACCGCGCTTCCCTCTGACCTGTGCAATCATTGCACTACCAATGGGACCATCCTTCTTCATTACGTCTTCTGTAGACTTCAATGCAGCAAGGAGAGCAGCACTTGTCAATTCCAGCTTGTTCATGTGGAATGACACTACAAAGTTATTGAAAGATTTGGGCAACGACAGCAGAATGAAGTCAGCTTGCATATCTTCATCCATGGTTGCCCCTAGGGTTTCCAGCTCTGACAAGTACCCAAACATTTTGAGTACATGTTCACGGACCGAAGTCCCTTCCTGCATCCTGCAGCGAATGAGGTCTTTCATAACATTGTACCGCTGGATGCGGTTAATGTCACCAAACATATCCTTAAGATTCTGCATTATCTCCTGGAAGGTACTCATCTCCACATGTTGCTTCTGCAGAACATTGGAGAGAGAACCTAGGATATAGCATCTAGCCAAGACATGATCTTCATCATACTTGTCATTGAATGCTTTTTCTTCCTTGGATTTAGGGTTCTCATTCTTGTCCTCGGAGAGCACATAACTTATGCGCTCAACAGAGAGAACAAGCTCCAAATTACGGATCCAATCCGAGTAATTTGGGCCGGTCAATTGGTTGACCTCAAGAAGCCTACTAAGTGGGTTCAAAGACTTCATTTTCTGAAATTAAGAATGCACTATATTACAATATAAAAAATATATTCATATTTATAATTTTTGATTAAGGCATTTTTAAATCAAATTGTTCTTGCTCTGTCAACCTTGAAAGTTTATTCCCTTAATAACTTTCAAAGTAAGAGATATACTTACCAATATATCTCAAGCAATAACTGGGATCTCCTCCTTATCTTTGTCATATCCCAATAATATGAGAACCTATGACTCTAATAAAGAGAAGCAGGAACACATTCCGCCTTGCAAGTCCAACTTGCATCTCCCAATTCGGTCTTTAATACCTAGGCCCACCACCCGTAAGGTGATGTTGACCCGTCATTAATTGAACCAACCGTCAATAGGAATACAACTTGCTATGTGCAATCCAATATCGCCCCAATAATATGAGGACCCGATATTGGGATCACTACGCATACGTCCTTACTCTTTCGAGAAACGACGAGCCTGATACAGATGCGCTTGCATACAGGAGCTGTCACTTCGGACAGGCGTCTCCCACATGCAATCCTTGGTGACGGAACCCTTCACCTTGACGGGAGACCATGGATGTCAATTATGTGACCCTCCATATCATATTCAAATTTTAATCAATTATTATGAATCATATTCATATAATTAATTCTTCCAAGGGAAGTGACAACTCTATTCATAGAGTGTCTCAATTGGACATAATCAATTTAATCAAATTAAATTAATTATCAATCCAATTCAATCAATAAAACTTGATTATTTTACTTGAATATATATATATATATGATAATATCTCAAAATACGTGTTAATTCAATTTTTAATAATTAGAAAATACACCTTGATTTTCTCTGGCATTATACAGTCCCTACCCGCTGTCATGGCCAGTACCGAGGAGAGTGGGACGGACCACATACGTTGCAACCCGCAACACCAATGCTCTCCGACTAGACACCATATCCACCTCGGGAAAACATAATGCCAGATATATCAATTTGTATTTGAGATGATCATCGGTTATTCAACCGAAATTATACCATATAGTAATAATCAAACATTTTTTATTATAAGGAAATTTGCTACACAAATTCCCAATCCTATTCAAGCATCAAGTTTGAAGATTGTGTTTCCAATTATGATTTGGATAACATCCAATCAATTTATTGGTTGAGGCCAAGTCAATTAGGTAAATAATCATCTTCCAATATTTCACAAATATTTTTCAAGATTATTTCACGAAATTAACAATTAATTTCACTAATTGACAATCACTTGGTTCTAGATTAGGACTGCAATTTTAGTAGTGACCCCTACTCACTAAAATTAACATATCTCAATCAATTTAAATCCAAATTAGACAAACTCAATTTTCAAAGATTGCTAACTTGATTTAGGACAGAAGTCAAGTGATATTTAATGCATTTCGAGGCAGATGATAACAGTATTAATCATGTTAAAATCTACTGTTCCCGCAACAGTGCATACATGTTCATTAAAATAGCCATATCTCGAGCATACGAAATCCGATTTACGCAAACTCATATCCTATGGTTTCCTTATTTAATGGGGAATAAAATCCAAGTAAATAATTCGTGCTTAAACAATTTAAACATGGCCGAAATTATTTACTAAACAGATCTGCGAAATCAAATGCGATAAAAACTTTCGCAACCTTAACGAACCCAAGTCGTCCTCGGTTTTCGAATCATATTCGAAACCGTCGAACTAAGGCTCAGATATCACTTGAAGGATATGGAATTATCCTCAAGCGCATCACGGAAGCGTGATCGTCGTATCGGATATGACGAAGAACGACTAGTCTCACTAGTTGTTCGGTGCAGCAAAATTTAAAAAATTTTCATTCGATGAAATCACCTGATCCGAGAATGATTCTCAGATCGTTTCATCTATAACCACAACAAGTATAATGCAATACCTCTTGAAGAGCGGTTGATCGAGTCTCTAAGAGAAGAGACCTCCTGTCTCAAGTCCGATCGTCGGTGAGACCGCTTGCGAGCACGGGGATGAACCGCGTTGTCCTCACAATCCAAGAAGTTGATCCAAGCGTGGTTGCTTCTGATCTCGTCGCACGAGATCGAACGTCTCCTTCGTGGGTGTAGCACACCAAGAAGACGGAGAACCGAAGAACGTCGAAGCGGCGGCGCGGTGGCAAGGGCGTCGACGATTCTCTCCTCTAGGGTATGGTGGACGACCACCAATATTAGAGGGAGAGAGGGCTGTCGTGTATGAAGAAAGAGAGAGAGAGAGAGAGAGAGAGCTCCTAAAATGCATGTAAATATAGAGCATGGTATGCCTCTCTATTTATAAGGTTTTGGGATCCATGGATCTCAACCCCTGTGACATATAAAATAAATGGATGAGATTGATTTATGTCAATCCAATGGTCAAGATTGTTGTTGGTAAAACCAACAAATTTGGATTAAAAATATATTTGACAAAATCAAATATAAATTAGTCCTAAATCAACCTAATAAATAAGGAGAGAATGTACATGGAGATTTCATCTCCATGCACCTTCCATGTGGACGGCCACCCTTTCCTATTTGGAATAGGATGCCGCCCACTATTTCCATGGGGAGAGCAATCTCATGATAATTCATGAGATTGCATATCTCCATGGAAATCTCTCTTTATTTATTTGCAACAAATTTATTGGGTTTTATTCTTCAAAAATAATTCACAATTATAATTGAGAATATTGCAATCTTGTCATGGAAAAAATTGTGAATCATATTCACAACCCAAAACAACATATAATTTACATTGTCAATTAATTACACAATGTGTATCCAATACACATAATAATTAATCAACACATATAAATTATAATTAGCTCTCTCTAATACATTATAAATCACATTTATAATATATTATGAATAATTGGATATTTCTATCCACATTATTCTTATCCATATTAATTAAATCACATTTAATTATATTGGATAATTTGTTCACACATCAAGATGATTAAATCACATTTAATCATCATTTCTTCATTGCTTGATCTTATGGAATTATTCTTGAACTCTTTAAGAATAATGCAATCTCTCCGCAGATACTTGGAGATAAGGACGGGGCGATTGTATTGTTCCCCATATAGTGACTTGGATGTTGAGATCATATCTCAAATCCATATCCCATGGACCTCCCAGTGATGCTAAATCAAATCAAGACCGTAGACCTAATCTTCTCATTGCATCTGAATCTCATTCAGATCAATATCCAGTTCATGGACTAAGATTAGGTCACTTCTCTAATGAGAGGAGTCACTAAAATCCAAACATTTTTCATCACTCCCTCGGAATGGAAGCGTCATGGTTATACAATCTTATATGACCAAATCACCCTCAGGTATTCCCAATACATGTACATCCTGCATACTGGAAGACTTATGATCATTCTGAAGATAAAGATCACTTTTGCACTGTCATCTTCAGGGTTAGATCATTTAAGTTTCTCAGTCTTAGTCATTGGGATTTGGTATAGATCATATGCTTTCACAAAGCATATATCTTACCTTCAAATTCATGTCATGCTTCCAAAGCATGACGACCATGCATGGAATTCGTTCAGTCCCAAATACCTCATGAGTGAGCTCATGTCTCCCGGTTCACAAGTGAACCTGTATGATCCCTTTGAGAGATCGTATTACTCATACGCCCTTACATGCACACCAGCTCACCCGTATATAGACCTTGGTTAGGTCATCAACCTATTGGTCTGACAAATGTACACACTCAGACATATAGCAACACATCTGTCTCTAGTCAGAGGATGCATGCCTATGTTGTGACAGTATTCAACGTAGGTCTTTGGTTATCTTGATCTCGTTAAGTCAACCCATTGACTCTACTAACCTGACACCTCCGAAGATAAAGATCACTTTTGCACTATCATCTTCAGGGTTAGATCATTTAAGTTTCTCAGTCTTAGTCATTGAGATTTGGTATAGATCATATGCTTTCACAAAGCATATATCTTACCTTCAAATTCATGTCATGCTTCCAAAGCATGACGACCATGCATGGAATTCTTTCAGTCCCAATACCTCATGAGTGAGCTCATGTCTCCCGGTTCACAAGTGAACCTGTATGATCCCTTTGAGAGATCATATTACTCATACATCCTTACATGCACAACAGCTCACCGGTATATAGACCTTGGTTAGGTCATCAACCTATTGGTCTGCCAAATGTACACACTCAGACATATAGCAACACATCTGTCTCTGGTCAGAGGATGCATGCCTATGTTGTGACAGTATTCAACGTAGGTCTTTTGCTATCTTGATCTCGTTAAGTCAACCCATTGACTCAACTAACTTGACACCTCCGAATCACCATTCCCATGCAGAGGACCTACATCAAGAGGTCAGTCAGATATCAACCATATGAGATAGGATTGCCATCTCCTACTCAGGCTGGAGATCATCACTCAATAATCATTTGATGATGCTTGATGAGTCCTCTATCTAACTCCTTAGATATTCATCCAAGCATCAGCCTCTATGATTCATCCAATGAATCAACATCTATATGATCATTAAGTTGGCCATGGTACATAACCCTTGTTGTACAGAGGGACCCTATAGTGCATCGTTCATTAATCTCAGAAAGGGAGTGAAAAATAATCAATAACTTTCATTGATAATTTATTCATTACAATAACATTTATTGTAGAAATGGTTCGCCCGGGGCTGACATTGCTAACACCGTGCACGAGAAGGAGATGACGCCACTACCTACTCGGATCAAAGTACGTGATGCAGACGGACAACATGGCAACGAGCTGCTTTGCCACAACTTTGAGCTTCACTACAGGCTTGGGCGGACCAACCAGGTAGCAGATTCTCTCTCGAGGAAGAGCGAACCAGAAGAGCCGAAGGTCATAGTGATTGCATCGATCACTCGCGTGTCTGGAGACATGCTAGAGTGCATTCGGGAGCAGACACAAGAGGATATGATCACTTCACGCTTGGTGCAACACGTGTACGATGGCAAAGTCTGGAGATTCTGGATAGAGGAAGGCGTCCTCTATGCGAAGGGCAGGAGGCCCTATGTCCCCTCGAGCGACGACTTCATAAAAATATTGCTGAAGGAAGCATATGACGCACAGTGGGTTGGTCATCTAGGAGTGGAGCGCACGCTGGCACTCCTCTCCAGAAGTTATTTCTGGCCGAAGATGGAGGAAGAAGTGGAACTCTACGTGTGCACTTGTCTTGTATGCCAACAAGACAAGACAGAGAGGAATAAGACGACATGATTGTTGGAGCCCATGCCCATTCCTTCACATACGTCAGAGAACGTATCCATGAACTTCATCACTGGGTTCCCAAAGGTGGACATGAATAATGCGGTGATGGTGGTAGTTGATCGCTTCTCCAAATACGCGATCTTCGTGCCAGCACCCCAGGAGTGCACAACGAAGATCACAACAAAGTTGTTCCTATAGAACATGGTGAAGCACTGGGGGATACCATTGGACATCGTGAGCGACCGCGATGCCTGATTCACAGGTCGATTCTGGACGACCTTATTTGAGATGCTGGATTCTGATCTCAAATTCTCTACCAGCAATCACCCGCAGACGGATGGTCAGACGGAGCGGATCAATGCCTTGCTGGAAGAGTACCTGAGGTATTATGTGATGACCAATCGGCACAATTGGGTTAGTTTACTGGACACTGCCCAATTCTGCTACAACCTACAATAGACCTCTGATGAATACCCATTCATCACTCTTTATTCTTCTATTTTAGCTACAAAAACCTTTTCAAATACATGTAGATATGTGTAAATACCAATAATTACCAAAAGCATGCATTGTGTAAAAACCTATAATTAGCATGTTTTTGTGCACAAAATAAAAGAATAAAGAGCAAAAAGAAAAAGAGGGAAATATTTAGAATAAATATTGAGCAACCTAACCCAAGGGAGGGCTCAGCATGGGCCTGACCGCATAAAAGCCAAAGTAGAGGGAGATAGGAGCTCATGTGTATATATTTGTAAATAACTAAAACTTTATATTTTCCTCACCCAAAAAGATGTTTGCCCATATTGTGTGTATATTTAGAGGCTATTAAAAACAAAACAAAAAGATAAAAATCAAAAATTCAAAAAGACCCTTCTTTCACCATGTGTACAAACCATCATCTTGTATTTATTTAACCTTGTAAATAAATTCATTTATTTTCTAAACTTTTTGTAAATATTCTATAATACATTTTGTAAATAAAATAAATAAAAAGAAACAAAACAAAAATCAAATAAAAATTACAAAATTGAAAATACAAAAATACATTGTATAAACACCATGTGTATAAATGTATTCAACCAATTATTTCACCCTTGTATATAAGTGATAAAAATCAAATAAAAATATTCTTTTATTCCATATTTTATCTTGTAAATAAATAAAATATAAAATTAGCATAAAAACACCTAAAAATAACAAATAAAAATCAAAAATAAAAATCCATATAGTGTACATATACCTATATATAGAGCTAACCTATTTTTATTTCCAAAAATTAATTAAAAATCACCAAAAAATAGAAAAAAAATAAAAGAAAAATATTTCATGTTTTAAGTTTTTTCTAATTCGACCTATTTCTACCCTAAAATAATAAAACAAAAACCGGGCACACGTGGCAGCTTCTGGTTGGTCCACGGGGGAATGTTGACCCCGGTCAACTCCCCCGCGACCTCCTTCCTTTTCTGGAAGTCGCGTACCGCGCCTTCTTCCCCGATTTTTCCCACGCGCTCCAGGCTGTCACCCACTCAACCCCCGCGCCCGGATTCTTCGCCGATCATCCCTCTCCCTCGCCGGATCTTCAGCCATCAAATCAACGCCTTCCATCTCCGTCGAGCCTCAACCCTAGACGCCCCTGTCACTCTATATATTTTCACCTCCGCCGCCTCCGCGCCGCATCTTTGGACCCTCTCCTTCTTCCCTGTGACCTCCATTGGCTCCGCAAGAGTGACAGCGAGCGTCAGCCCTTGTTGCAGTGAGGTGAGGAGGCGTATCCTTTGATCCGGCGACTCTCGCCGTTCTTGCTCCGCCGCCAGCGTCGAGCATCGAGCTTCAGGCCTTGACGCCCTTCGAAGCTACGACCCGGAGATAGCCCATCTCCAGCACAGTCTCCAGCAGCCATCAGGTAGTTGATTAGGTCTTTTATTTCGTTTAATTTTAGATTACGCCCAATTTGCACCTCCGACGCATTCTTCCGATTCCGGCCACCTCGCGTATCATCTCGATCCTCCGACCATCTCATCACCTTCGCCGTACCCTCACGCACCTTCTTCACCCATTCGCACAACCCAGATCGCACAGGATCTGGGAGTCGAGCTCCACCGCCGTCGCCTCGCCGGAGCTCTTCCGCCCACCGCACCGAACACCTTCACGCCACCTAACCGGGTCGAGGCACTTTGCCCTCGACCCGCGAAGCTTCTTGACTATTTTGCAGGTCCAAAGGGAGGCGTCTGAGGCTTCCCAACTTCCAGCCAGGAGCTTCAGCTCCGCCGGCCTTGCTCGAGCTCCTCGGAGCTTGGTTCGCCCGTCGGAGACCACCAGCAGACGCGGGAGCCTTCCACGATTCTTCTCCGACCTCCAGAAGGCTCACCGGAGGATCCTAGTGCACGCACGAGCCCGGCGAGTCTCGCCGGGGAACTGTTCTTCGAGGACCCTCCATCGCCGTCCGATCGTCCTCACCGCTCCAGATCAGATCATCGCCGTCCATTCGAGGAGCTGCTTCCACCGTCCGATCCGAGGAGACGCCATCTGGAGCGCCCACCAGCCGCAGCCGTTCGATCTACACGTGGCGCGCATCCAACGCTTTATTAATAAAGGGGTAAATATCGTAGGCCCCCCTCTGTTTGTTTTATTTCGTTTCAGTCCTGTAAGTCGTCGAGTCAGTTGTTTAATTTTTGGGTTATTTGCATCAAGGACCTTGCGCTTTATTTTAATTGCATTTATACCCCTGCCAGTAGAGACCCACGTGCTTTGGCACGTGTTTTGTTGGGTTATTTGCATAATGAATCCTGTAGTTCTGGTTGTTATGTATGGAATGAAATGTTTTGTTTATTTGCAAATATACCCCTGTGAGCATTGATTTTGCACATGTGCGAATTATTTTGGGTAAATTGCATATAAGCCCCTGGACTTTTGGTACTTGTTACCAATAAGCCCTCGGAACTTATTTTTATTACATTTAGGTCCCTGTGTGCCCCAGACACGTGCTTGGCACGTGACTTCTTGGGTATTTTGCACCAGGACCCCAGAACTTTTGGGTATTTGCACTTAGGTCCCTGTGCACAATGCCCCACCTTTCTTTTTGAATAAAATATCAAACGAACTCCAAATCCAATGAAATTTTGACACATGGCTCCTGCCATGGTGTAGGAATTTCTATGATTTTTGAGGACATTTCTGATTTCATTTATTATTTTTAAAAACTCAAAAACACTCTTTTTCGCCACTGTTTGACTTTAAAAATACCAAAAAAATATAAAAACTCCACCAAAAATTCTAAAAAAATTAGATATTGTTATTTACTGGTTGTTTGATTTTCTAGCCAAGTTTGGCTATTTTTCATCACTTAAAAACCCTAAAAATTGAAAAACCCCTAAAAACTCATAAAAATTGTAATAAATAAATTAAAAATCCAAAAACTATAATTAGGGTGCCTAAATTTTCCTTGTTCTTCATAGATTCCAGGAAAATTACCTCCAAGGTTGATTGAGACTCTTAAATATTTTATTTTTGAGTTTTTAACCTTGCTGGACAGTACCTTGGTGTTTTCGCATTGTTTGATTTTTAGTAAATAATTCCCCCATTAGAAAAATCCCCAAAATTCACCAAAAACAGTAAAAACATTTAAAACACAAAAACCAATTTTCCTTAATTTTTGCATTATTTTTGTGTGTTGTATAAATTGTTGAAGTTGCCTTGTATTTACTTTCTCTCATTTTCTTTATATTTAAAAAATCTAAAAAAATTATAAAAACAAATAAAAACCATAAAAAAGACTCTCTTGGACTCTGACTACATCGTAGGCTTCTTAAGCCAATCTGTGCTCCTTGTGTTCGACCCTGAGAGCTATACCAGGTTAATCCTATAGCTAGATCGCTCTATTGTGTGCTTGCTTGTTTTATCTTCTTTGAGTGATTGATTTTCTTGTTGATCGATTTTCGAGGGATTGAGGTCACAACGACCTGTTATTTATCTCCCTTGATCTCTCGTGATCTGTCGGTCATCAGAATGGCGCCGTTGCCGGGGAGCACGGCTTTGTAGTCAGTTTTCATTCTTCTGTTTTTGTCTCTCTACATTATTATTGTTTTCTGACCATCTCTCTTTGATTTTTGTGCGAGGTACTACTTGGATAACTTGGAGCTTACTATTTAGAGGACCCGCGCAGGAGGAAGAGAGAGAGAAGAAGAAATTTTTCTATTTAGAGAGAGAGAGAGAGAACAAAACTTGTTGTAATAATTTAGACTCTGAACATCTGTGGACACTTGTAAATTTTGCGGGTCTGTTTCGCTGAGCACCGGTGTGCTCGGGGGACCCATTTGGATTTTCGCGGCTTTTATCGTGGTTTTGATAGCTAGCTGCCTTTTCCGGTGTTTACGCGGTTTTCTCGAGCCCCTAGATTTAGGACTTTTTGGTTGATTGTGACGTAGATATCTAAGGCCCAACACTTAATAGAATATCTGTTCCTATAGAACGTAATTGGACCTTGATAAAATTCACTGAAAAAGTTAGTTTAATTGGATTTGAGACCACGTGCCGTGAGGAGTCACATACAGCGCTGGCAGGACCCGTTGTGGCGGGCACCGAGTGACTCCCAAGATCGGACTCCGGACTCAATTCGATTAGCTAACTATTGTTCTTCACGATCAATAGAAATTGCTTGTCTAAGGCCGGTTTTTCCCGCTGCACCATTTAGGTAGTTTTATTCTGTCTTTAAATTCTGCGCGGATCACTTGCATGTAGAGCGCTGGAGACAAGGTACGCATTTCTTTCTCTGCATGCATCATTGATTTCTTCGCGCATCGGCTTTTTCGTCTTCTCCCTCTGTTTTTGACTTAATCATCAGGAGAATCGGAAAAACCGTTAGGCCGCTTGTATTTATTTTGAAAAAAATTAAAAAGAAAAACAATAAAAATTGGGACTGGATAACACTATTGACCCTAAAAGACACTCACATTAAAAATTTGTCTTGGGGAGAGCAACCCCCTCATTGTTTGGTTTGATTGTGCGAGAGAGTGACCCGAACACTAGGTAAAGCCCTCCGGTGCTCATCTCGACTGATTACCGACTCTTCTGTGCGGGACAGTCGGTTGAGAGAGTATCGGGTATCCCAGCAGGTCACGTAATCGCTCTGATATCTTGTGTGTTCACCAAATAAAACTGACAAGATAAATTGACCGAGCTTTCACGGTCTTCAGATTGTGTTGAGTTGGTGAACAAGGGGTTTGCTTTGCTATCATATTTTCTCCAGATCTCATCCGCCTTACTCGCCAAGATCAAGATGATGGGTAGACGATCTCTTAGGCAGCCTCTGGCTGCACCGCTTTCAGGCGCGGCTACTCCATCATCTAGGTTGGCCCGTGAGAGTCGAGACCAATTCTCCGGGCCCGAGTACGATTCCATCCTGTTCCCCCTCGACCCCCTTTCTTTTCCTACTGAGAGACATGAGCCCGAGGAAAGACGAATTGATTTAACAGAACCTGAGTTGGGCTCATCTGATTTTGCAGACATCCCTATGGCTGGAGCCGGCAGTTCAGACGATCGCCAGCCCGAACATTTTGTCTTAGACCAGGGAGCGATTAACTCCACCCTGATCGCGTCATTAGAGACAGTTCAGAACCAGTTACGCGATCAGGGGGCATTCATGATAGAGATGAGGAGGGAGTTGGAGAGACTCCGAAGAGAGCGAGACGAGCCGAGCGAGCCGGAGGACATTCCTGACGCTGATGCAGAGGCAGCAGCCGCAGCAGCAGCCGCCGCAGCAGCGGCAGCCGCAGCCGCAGCGAGACCGATGCGGGAGCTTCACAACCCTGGATCTACACTGATGCACCAATGGGTGGTGATACCTGCTATCGTGGGGGATTTCAAGTTCCCTCCGAACACCCTGCAGATGCTTCCTCATTTTCACGGACTCGCCACTGAGGAACCCCACCTCCATCTCCAGGAGTTTCTGATGATCTGCAGCACTGTCCACGATCGTCGTGTGGACCAAGATACGATTCGAATGATGGCCTTCCCTTTTTCACTGGCAGATAGAGCAGCCGCCTGGCTGAAACATCTAGGGAAGTTTGTTTACACCTGGGATCAGCTCCGCACCGAGTACTTGAACAAGTACTATCCACTCGGGCGGACGAATGCAGCAAGGGCCCTGATCAACAACTTCTCCATGCTCCCTAACGAGCAATTTCATGAGGCATGGGAGAGGTTCAGAGAGCTTCTGGATAGATGCCCACACCACGACATTTCGAAGCCGAACCTAGTTCAGAGCTTCTTTAGTGGGCTGACACCAGAGCTTCAGGGTCTGGTGAATGCTTCTTGCGGCGGGTCCTACTTTGCCAAGGACCACAACCAAGTCTGGGCCATCTATGAGGAGATGTCCGAAAATTACATGGTGATGTCCCAGACTCGGTTGTATACACAGAGATCTCAGCAGCCGCCAGGACCCGTGCAGTATCAGCGGATAGCACGGGTTGATGCAGGTCCTTCCAGTTCGTCCACAGTTGCAGCCGCACAGGCAGAGTCGGCAGCTGCGGACATGGGAATCATCAGCGAGAAGTTGGACCGCATGGAGATAATAGAGAAGAAGCAGTGCCAGGGCATAACTCAGATGGAGCAAATGGCACAAACTCTGAGCGACATGAAGACCCAGCTCTTGTGTCTTCAGGAGGCACAGACGGCTCCTCAGCCCCGTCTTCTGTCGCGAGGCGATTCCGGCGGCAGCCGCAGCTCGTCCCAGCGCTCCAGCTCTTTACAGCAGCCTAGACAAGTTCACCTTGTACAGGCGGAGCCGTACCAGCAGCAGCAGCCCTCTTACCAGTCACCACCATCTCCTGACTTACAGATGGTGGTGTATCAGCCGGATCAGCCTCTGGCAGCACTGCCACCAGACCCCTTTGATGCTGAGCCGTTGATGGACGTCAACGGGATTTGGTATGACCGCCCTCAACCTGGAATCCGACGAGACCATCCCGGATTCAGGTGGGGGAATGGGGGTAACCAGTCCCAACAGCAGCTAGCCGGTCAGGGAGGGCAGTACTCCCAGCAGAGAGATCACCAACAGCCCCCTGCATATCAGTCACACCAGCCATCATCCTTCGTACCTCGTCCCTATCAGCAGCAGGGACAGAATTGGAGACGTGAGCAGCAGGCTCACCCGCAGCAGCATCATTCCTCTTACCCCTCTCAGCCACAGCAGCACCAGGTCCAGCAGCCTCATTATCAGAGAGGCAACCCGTCGGGCTCCCATGAGAGCCCCGCCATGGATGATCTAGCCCGCCTCTTCACAGAGCAGCAGGCTACATTTAGACGGGAGATGGACGAGTTCCGCCAGGAGATGCGGGACCTGATGAGAGGGAAGGCCGCCATCCCTGCACAGATTGAGCCTAATCCGAATAACCTGAAGAGGAAATCTGAGCAGGTAGTTCACACTGAGCTTACCACTTCTAGTGACTCATTTGATGTTATCTCGTCGGATTTATTTGATGCTGATTTTGTCACACTTAGGAGCGGTAGAAGACCAGCAGGAGGCGCCTCATCTGAGCGACCACACGAAGATCCATCTAGAGCGCCAGATGAGGAAGAGGAGAGCGGTACTGAAGCCGCACATCATGATGACGGTGGTACTGAGGCCACCCGAGATGCTGATTCCACAGGCGGTACTGAGGCCGCCATTTCACCACATAGAGGAGGTGGTACTGATGCCACCAGGAGAGCCGAGCCAGCCCGCGGTACTGAGGCCGCAAGACGTCTACTTATGGAGCCAGCTAGAGGTGGTACTGAGGCCACCAATATTCATGTTGATAGAAATGTTGTCTTTCCTCGCATGAATGTATCTCAAAACTCTGCTTTGAATAAAGGAAAAGGTTTAGTTTTTTCTGATCCCACTGTGGTGAATGATGTTTGTGAGGATCCAGTCATCGAATCATCTAGGCCTATTCCTAGTCCTTCATCTGAGAAGGACCCTGTGATCCCCTTTCCTAGAGCCCTTGAGTTGGGGAAGGGGAAGAAAAAAGAAAAAGATCCAAAAAAGAGAGAGCAGGAGGAGTTCAGCCAGAGCATGATAGACCGATTTCACATCCAGCTGACCCTCAATGAGGCTTTGCAACACATCCCTCTTCTTCAGCGATCCTTGAGAGATAAGACCACAGTCAGAAGGACGAAGAGGAACAAGACCGCAGAAATTCATGTGTTAACCAAAGCCACGTGTTACGCGATCCAGAACCATCTGCCGACTAAGAGGCCAGATTTAGGGGTCCCGTATGTCAGATGTCAGATTAGTGAGCAGAGGTTCAACCGTACTCTATTAGATAGCGGATCGTCGATCAACCTTCTTCCGGCAGCCCTTCTCGACCACTTAGAGTTGGGCACTCTTGTACAGAGCAGGACATACCTTCAGTTTGCTGATCGGTCTGTCAAGAGGCCAAAGGGGTTGTTGCGAGACGTTGTCATCACGATTCAGGGTTTGCAATTCCCCGTGGACTTCGTAGTGCTGGACATGGAAACCCCTGACTCGTTGACAGATTCCCCCATCATCCTCGGTCGCCCGTTCTTGGCCACAGCCAAAGCGGTGACTGACCATGACAGTGGGAAGGTATTCTTTCGCGTCCAGGGCGAGAGTATACAAATAGAGACGGTTAAGGACCACAGAGCCAGAGCTAGATCCCGCTCACAAGGCAGTACGGATTCAGAGCAGCTGACAGACGCAGAGCCAGACATCCACCAGGACTGTGATTTTGTGATCACAGATGATGAGGCAGCTTGGGCAGATCCTGTAGCACAGACCATCCTCTCATATTCAGATACATCTGATGCAGAGATGATAGCAGAGGATAGTCTGGAGAGCACAATCCTGGTTCAGGATACTATTGAGTCAGCAGAGTCGGACCTTGATCGCGACACGATTTCCAGTGATGGTGGTACTGAGGCCACCCTGCTCTATGGTGGTGCTGATGCCACCTTGTTCTCCAGTGGTACTGATGCCACTGAGTCTGATATAGATCCCTCGGATTCAGAGTCTGATTAGGCAGATTGTAATGATCAGATGCCAGATCTGCATCCACCTGAGCCTATAGATGAGGAGGAGGTAGAGGCAGAGCAGACCAGAGACAATGTAGAGGACCCGCCTTCTCCAGATCCAGTTTGTGAGAGTTCATTATCATTTTCCCAGGCAAATTTGGCAGAATTGTCCGCATACACACATCTTCTTCAGAAGCCAGATTTGCCAGCACCCAGCTGTCCAGAGCTAAAGCCGCTCCCTACTTCGCTGAAGTATAGATTCCTTGCGGGAGAGTCTGAGATGTACCCAGTCATCATCTCTGCCGATCTGACTGGAGAACAAGAATCCCGTCTGATGGAGGTTCTTGAAAAGAATCGCAAGGCAATTGGATGGAGCGTAGCAGATCTCCATGGGATTAGTCCCTCGTTGTGCTCCCACCATATCTATCTCGAGGAAGGGGCGAAGCCGTCGCGTGAGTTCCAGCGGCGACTGAACCCCAATCTAAGAGAGGTTGTCATGAAGGAAATATCGAAATGGTGGAGTGCAGATTTTATTTATCCCATTTCCGACTCCAAGTGGGTCAGCCCCTTGCATGTGGTGCCCAAGAAGACGGGCATCACGACTGTGATCAGTGAGTCGGGAGAAGAGATCGCTACACGAGTACCCACTTCTTGGCGGGTTTGTGTTGACTACAGGAGACTCAACCAAGCCACCAAGAAGGACCATTTCCCCCTGCCGTTTATTGATCAGATCATAGAGAGACTGGCAGGGAAGAGCCATTATTGCTTCCTAGATGGGTATTCGGGCTACAATCAAGTGGCCATCGCTCTTGAGGATCAGGAGAAGACCACCTTTACCTGTCCCTTCGGTACTTACGCCTTTCGACGCATGCCATTTGGGTTATGTAACGCCCCTGCGACTTTTCAGAGATGCATGCTGTCAATCTTTTCGGACATGGTAGGGGAGTGTTTAGAGGTCTTCATGGACGACTTCTCGGTTTACGGCGACGGATTCGATTCCTGTCTTGACTGCCTAGACCGAGTGCTTCAGCGATGTATTGCTACCCGCTTGGTTCTGTCTTGGGAGAAGAGTCACTTCATGGTGACTCAAGGGACGGTGCTTGGCCACATCATCTCCAACAGAGGCATGGAGGTTGATCCGGCCAAGGTCGATGTCATTCGAAAACTCACACCGCCGTCCAATCTGAAGCAGTTACGGTCATTTCTGGGGCACGTTGGTTTTTACAGGAGATTTATTCATGATTTCAGCAAGATTGCCCGACCGTTGACTGACCTCTTGACGAAAGATACCGAGTTTCTTGTCGATGACAAGTGTCTTTCGTCCTTTGAGACTCTCCAGCAGTGTGTTATTGAGGCTCCTGTCCTTCAGCCACCCGATTGGTCTCTTCCATTCGAGATCATGACGGACGCCTCCGATTTTGCCGTAGGGGCCGTGCTAGGACAGAGGAGGGATGGAGTGCCATTTGCCATACACTATGCTAGCCGCACATTGGATTCCGCCCAGCGGAATTATACAGTCACAGAGAAGGAGATGCTAGCAGTAGTGTTTGCTCTCGATAAATTCAGATCATATATCATTGGATCCCGAGTGACCTTGTACACAGATCATACCGCCATCAGGTACCTCATGGCAAAGAAGGATGCCAAGGCCAGACTTACTAGATGGATCCTTCTACTCCAGGAGTTCGACATTGAGATCAAGGATAAGCCTGGAGTCAAGAATGTGGTGGCGGACCATTTATCCCGACTAGAGCAGCCTGAGGATTCTGAGCAGATTGATCCCATTTGTGATACCTTCCCAGATGAGGCGATCCTTGCTATCGCCTCACTCCCGTGGTATGCCGATATTGTGAACTTTCTCGTTGCTGGGAAAGTCCCACAAGATTGGCCCAAGCAGAGGATTGAGACCTTCCTTGCGAAGGCCAAGTCCTACCACTGGGAGGATCCCATCCTTTACCACGAAGGAGGGGATAGCATCTGGCGTCGGTGTATTCCTCAGGAGGAACACCATAGTGTCCTCACGTACTGCCACAAGCTTGAGGCAGGAGGACATCATTCTGGGAGGAGAACGGCACAGAAAGTGCTCCAATCCGGCTTGTGGTGGCCTACACTCTTCAAGGACTCTGATGAGTTCGTGAAGAAGTGTACTGACTGTCAGAGGATGGGCACTTGTGGACAGCGTGATATGATGCCGATGCAGCCCATTCACTTCTGTGAGGTTTTTGACGCATGGGGCATCGATTTCATGGGTCCATTCCCTAAGAGTCAGGGATTTGAGTACATTCTGTTGGCCGTAGATTATGTTAGTCGTTGGGTTGAGGCTATCCCCGCCCGAGCCGCAGATGCGAAGACAGTTTGCAGATTTTTGAAGAAGCACATCATCATGCGGTTCGGGGTTCCACGAGTTCTGATTTCTGATGGGGGATCTCACTTCATCAACGACCAGGTGAAGGCACTTGCTAGAGAGTTCAGTATAGACCATCGTGTTGCCACTCCATACCATCCACAGACAAATGGTCTAGCTGAAGTGTCGAATAGGGAGATCAAGAATATTTTGCAGAAAGTCGTCCGCCCTGACCGAAAGAATTGGTCACAGCTTTTGGACTCGGTCTTGTGGGCATATCGGACGTCTTTCAAGACTCCATTAGGTACATCTCCCTTTCACCTCGTTTATGGCAAGCCATGCCACCTACCAGTTGAGCTGAGGCACAAGTCACTTTGGGCAGTCACAGATATTCTTATGGATCCAAATGGTATAGGAGACCAGAGGAGGGCAGAGTTAGCCGCCTTGGAAGAGCTTAGAGATGAAGCATTCTCAAGCAGCCTACATTATAAGGAGAAAGTCAAAGAGTGGCATGATTCTCATATCAGCCACAAGCATTTTGAGATTGGACAGAAAGTATGGCTGTTTGATGCGAGGCTTAGATTATTTCCAGGGAAGCTACAGAGCAAATGGAAAGGACCCTACTTGGTCAGAAAGGTACACGATAACGGTAGCATTGATATATCCGAGTTATCTTCTGAGAGTACCTTCCGAGTAAACAGCCAGCGGCTCAAACCATTTCTAGATCATGAGCCGCGGGACGTTATTATTGCTGCTATTCATTTTGCGTGAGATGTGGTCTTTTGACTCACATCTTTTACATCTCACGTCTGATTTTCACTGTTCATCCGCCTGTATAGATCCAGTTGTCCATATCATTCTATTCTTTAGTCCCACATCCCGTCTTTCATCTTATGATTATGCTATACTTAGGGTGTACTTTACCCTAAGTATAGGGGGGATGTCGGACCTGTGAGTATTCTTTTCATTCTTTCTGCTCTTGTTTTTGCTGCCTATACTTAGGGATATTTTACCCTAAGTATAGGGGGGGCAGATTCTGTATCTTCTTCACTCGGCTTTCCCTTCATGTACAGCTTTCTATACTTAGGATTAGTTAATCCTAAGTATAGGGGGAAACCACCGAGTTCCTCTTATTCTATTCATTTATTCGTTCCTGTACTTAGCCATTCCTTTTCACTTCCCCTTTACTAAGCACGAGTTATGTCTTCTTCATCGCTCTTGATCACTCTGAGGACATCGTTCGAGCTAAGTATAGGGGGGGTGTGTATATATTTCATATATACTTTAGCCATAACTCGTACTTTGTGTGAGTGTGTTAATAAATAAAATGGCTAAAAATCACAAAAATTAAAAATTTTTTTTCACGTACATAAACCTCTTTTATTCTTGCACATACATAGCTAGTGTACAAAGTATTTTTGTAAAAATGATTTCAAAAATCTTTTGTGTAAAGCTTGTGTAAATATTTTGTATCAAAATTATGTATATAGTACAAAATTTTTTTCAAAATGTTTTGAAAATCAAAAGTTTGCAAAAATCTTGTGTAAATGTGTGTAAATATCTTTTTGCAAAACTTGCACTTCATGCATCATTCATTCATGATTTCAAAACATTTTTCAAAAATTTTTGCATGATTGTAAAATATTTGTAAATAGCATCTTTTGTACATATATGTATATAGTTTTTCCTGGATGAGAGTTGACATTTAAATTAAGCCTGGAATTAAATTGAGAAATGGAGCTTGAATAAGATCTTAATCCACTTAACTTCAAGAGGAACCTTGTAGGACTTAGGGTTAAGGCTTTTCAGGTCCATAAGGACTTAATTCTTTGAGTCCACTAGGCTATGAGCATATGTCATCTTGATGAGCCTAAGTAGAGCACTTAACAACACACGCATGACTCTCAGAGACAATGGCTTCACTTGCACCTGCACTTTACACATGGCTCTCCATGGATGAGGTGGTGAGGAGGCAGTTTCCTTTGGCTTGGGGTAGCATATGAGGGTAGTACTTCTAGGCGGAACCTCTCTTCTTCTTATAGTGAAGGAAGTGCACCTCAACTTGGTCTAGTGGTGTTGAAAGCTAAAGACAGAAGCTGTGGGTTGCAATAAAGCTTCAAAAGAGGGATAGTCTACTGGCTCAAGGAGAAATTTCTTATATATGCTGCACCATGTAGATATGTGTACAGAAGTCTTGAAAAAAAAAATGTGCAAAAAGAACTCCAAAAAAAAAGTGGTGGGTCGGATTGAAAATTTAATAACCCCACCGGAGTGAAAAGCAAAAGCTTATGGTATCCATGTTACATCTCATGAAGCTTGCAGCGGGAGACTTAGCTACACTGGCTAAGCTTCCAAAACTCTATACTTCTACCCCCTCTTCTTGAGCCGGTTGCACTTGAACTTAGAAGGGAATACCCCGCTTCTCGAGGAAAGAGTTGCTAGACTGAGGCATTAGAGTTACCAGGTTGAGGGAGGTTGTTTCTTTGTTACTTCTGAGGTGGGGAGCCACATATCACTTACACCGCAAGGAAAAGATTCATGGTCATTAGAGTTTGTGTATGTAGACTTGTTCTGATCTGGTTTATTGAGGAGTCTTGCCCATAGATTGGTGGAACTTGGAGGCTGTTGAGTTTTAGGCTTAAGTCCAAATAAGGTTCCGACACATTAATAATCCAAAGATCTGATCGAGCTCCATATTTCAATTTAATGAAGGAAAATTTAATAAGTCAACCTTGATCCATGTACATCCTCTTTTTCTTTTTCTTTTTCTTTCTTTTTCACTTCTTTTTCAAATAAGTGTTTGCTAAGGGACTAGCAAAGTTAAAGCATAGGGGGTGATGAATACCCATTCATCACTCTTTATTCTTCTATTTTAGCTACAAAAACCTTTTCAAATACATGTAGATATGTGTAAATACCAATAATTACCAAAAGCATGCATTGTGTAAAAACCTATAATTAGCATGTTTTTGTGCACAAAATAAAAGAATAAAGAGCAAAAAGAAAAAGAGGGAAATATTTAGAATAAATATTGAGCAACCTAACCCAAGGGAGGGCTCAGCATGGGCCTGACCGCATAAAAGCCAAAGTAGAGGGAGATAGGAGCTCATGTGTATATATTTGTAAATAACTAAAACTTTATATTTTCCTCACCCAAAAAGATGTTTGCCCATATTGTGTGTATATTTAGAGGCTATTAAAAACAAAACAAAAAGATAAAAATCAAAAATTCAAAAAGACCCTTCTTTCACCATGTGTACAAACCATCATCTTGTATTTATTTAACCTTGTAAATAAATTCATTTATTTTCTAAACTTTTTGTAAATATTCTATAATACATTTTGTAAATAAAATAAATAAAAAGAAACAAAACAAAAATCAAATAAAAATTACAAAATTGAAAATACAAAAATACATTGTATAAACACCATGTGTATAAATGTATTCAACCAATTATTTCACCCTTGTATATAAGTGATAAAAATCAAATAAAAATATTCTTTTATTCCATATTTTATCTTGTAAATAAATAAAATATAAAATTAGCATAAAAACACCTAAAAATAACAAATAAAAATCAAAAATAAAAATCCATATAGTGTACATATACCTATATATAGAGCTAACCTATTTTTATTTCCAAAAATTAATTAAAAATCACCAAAAAATAGAAAAAAAATAAAAGAAAAATATTTCATGTTTTAAGTTTTTTCTAATTCGACCTATTTCTACCCTAAAATAATAAAACAAAAACCGGGCACACGTGGCAGCTTCTGGTTGGTCCACGGGGGAATGTTGACCCCGGTCAACTCCCCCGCGACCTCCTTCCTTTTCTGGAAGTCGCGTACCGCGCCTTCTTCCCCGATTTTTCCCACGCGCTCCAGGCTGTCACCCACTCAACCCCCGCGCCCGGATTCTTCGCCGATCATCCCTCTCCCTCGCCGGATCTTCAGCCATCAAATCAACGCCTTCCATCTCCGTCGAGCCTCAACCCTAGACGCCCCTGTCACTCTATATATTTTCACCTCCGCCGCCTCCGCGCCGCATCTTTGGACCCTCTCCTTCTTCCCCGTGACCTCCATTGGCTCCGCAAGAGTGACAGCGAGCGTCAGCCCTTGTTGCAGTGAGGTGAGGAGGCGTATCCTTTGATCCGGCGACTCTCGCCGTTCTTGCTCCGCCGCCAGCGTCGAGCATCGAGCTTCAGGCCTTGACGCCCTTCGAAGCTACGACCCGGAGATAGCCCATCTCCAGCACAGTCTCCAGCAGCCATCAGGTAGTTGATTAGGTCTTTTATTTCGTTTAATTTTAGATTACGCCCAATTTGCACCTCCGACGCATTCTTCCGATTCCGGCCACCTCGCGTATCATCTCGATCCTCCGACCATCTCATCACCTTCGCCGTACCCTCACGCACCTTCTTCACCCATTCGCACAACCCAGATCGCACAGGATCTGGGAGTCGAGCTCCACCGCCGTCGCCTCGCCGGAGCTCTTCCGCCCCACCGCACCGAACACCTTCACGCCACCTAACCGGGTCGAGGCACTTTGCCCTCGACCCGCGAAGCTTCTTGACTATTTTGCAGGTCCAAAGGGAGGCGTCTGAGGCTTCCCAACTTCCAGCCAGGAGCTTCAGCTCCGCCGGCCTTGCTCGAGCTCCTCGGAGCTTGGTTCGCCCGTCGGAGACCACCAGCAGACGCGGGAGCCTTCCACGATTCTTCTCCGACCTCCAGAAGGCTCACCGGAGGATCCTAGTGCACGCACGAGCCCGGCGAGTCTCGCCGGGGAACTGTTCTTCGAGGACCCTCCATCGCCGTCCGATCGTCCTCACCGCTCCAGATCAGATCATCGCCGTCCATTCGAGGAGCTGCTTCCACCGTCCGATCCGAGGAGACGCCATCTGGAGCGCCCACCAGCCGCAGCCGTTCGATCTACACGTGGCGCGCATCCAACGCTTTATTAATAAAGGGGTAAATATCGTAGGCCCCCCTCTGTTTGTTTTATTTCGTTTCAGTCCTGTAAGTCGTCGAGTCAGTTGTTTAATTTTTGGGTTATTTGCATCAAGGACCTTGCGCTTTATTTTAATTGCATTTATACCCCTGCCAGTAGAGACCCACGTGCTTTGGCACGTGTTTTGTTGGGTTATTTGCATAATGAATCCTGTAGTTCTGGTTGTTATGTATGGAATGAAATGTTTTGTTTATTTGCAAATATACCCCTGTGAGCATTGATTTTGCACATGTGCGAATTATTTTGGGTAAATTGCATATAAGCCCCTGGACTTTTGGTACTTGTTACCAATAAGCCCTCGGAACTTATTTTTATTACATTTAGGTCCCTGTGTGCCCCAGACACGTGCTTGGCACGTGACTTCTTGGGTATTTTGCACCAGGACCCCAGAACTTTTGGGTATTTGCACTTAGGTCCCTGTGCACAGTGCCCCACCTTTCTTTTTGAATAAAATATCAAACGAACTCCAAATCCAATGAAATTTTGACACATGGCTCCTGCCATGGTGTAGGAATTTCTATGATTTTTGGGGACATTTCTGATTTCATTTATTATTTTTAAAAACTCAAAAACACTCTTTTTCGCCACTGTTTGACTTTAAAAATACCAAAAAAATATAAAAACTCCACCAAAAATTCTAAAAAAATTAGATATTGTTATTTACTGGTTGTTTGATTTTCTAGCCAAGTTTGGCTATTTTTCATCACTTAAAAACCCTAAAAATTGAAAAACCCCTAAAAACTCATAAAAATTGTAATAAATAAATTAAAAATCCAAAAACTATAATTAGGGTGCCTAAATTTTCCTTGTTCTTCATAGATTCCAGGAAAATTAACTCCAAGGTTGATTGAGACTCTTAAATATTTTATTTTTGAGTTTTTAACCTTGCTGGACAGTACCTTGGTGTTTTCGCATTGTTTGATTTTTAGTAAATAATTCCCCCATTAGAAAAATCCCAAAAATTCACCAAAAACAGTAAAAAACATTTAAAACACAAAAACCAATTTTCCTTAATTTTTGCATTATTTTTGTGTGTTGTATAAATTGTTGAAGTTGCCTTGTATTTACTTTCTCTCATTTTCTTTATATTTAAAAAAATCTAAAAAAAATTATAAAAACAAATAAAAACCATAAAAAAGACTCTCTTGGACTCTGACTACATCGTAGGCTTCTTAAGCCAATCTGTGCTCCTTGTGTTCGACCCTGGGAGCTATACCAGGTTAATCCTATAGCTAGATCGCTCTATTGTGTGCTTGCTTGTTTTATCTTCTTTGAGTGATTGATTTTCTTGTTGATCGATTTTCGAGGGATTGAAGTCGCAACGACCTGTTATTTATCTCCCTTGATCTCTCGTGATCTGTCGGTCATCAACCTCCACCACAGGTCAGACTCCATTCGAGATCATGATGGGTAGGAAACCAGTGACACCGCACGACGTGGCTAAGTAGAATAGCCAAGGACGGTGTCCTATTGCACATTGCTTTGCACTGGAGAGGCAAGATAAGTGGGAGGAAGCGAAGGATGCATTGGCTCATGCTCAACGCAGGATGAAGAAGGCGACTGATAAGAGCCATAGGTCGGTTGAGTTCCAAATTGGGAGAAAGTGTTGCTGAAGCTTACTCCCCAGATTTGGAAGAAAACCCTGAAGAAGACGGTGCATAAATGGTTGATTCCTCGTTACGATGGATCCTTTAAAATAGCGACGCGTAGGACCGCTCGCCTATCAATACGTCTTCCAGAGAAACTGAAGCTGCATCCCGTGTTCCATGTCAGCTTCCTGAAGGAGTACCATGAGGACAGAGAAGATAACACCAGGAGGGTATCAAAAACGTGCCCCTCCTAACATCCGGGTTAAGCACACGAGGGTTGCTGAAAAGATTCTTGACAGGAACGTGGAGGGGCAGAGCAAGAAGAACCGGAGGATCTTCTTCCTTGTTAAATGGAAGGGACTCCCAGAGGAGGAGGCTAGTTGGGAACGTGATACAACCCTGTGGCAGTTCGAGGACCTCATCAAGGACTTCCTGAAGACGCATGATCAGTCGTGGATGCCTGATGGATCATGTGGGGAGGCATGTAACACCCCCAACTCCCGAGGTATGGGAATAGCATGCAATATCGGTATTGCATGCCCGTATGGTTCGGTGGTCGAACTATGAAGTCCTGGAGGACTTCACCTTAGCCCACGGACAGCTAAGGATGGGGTTCACCGCACGAAGGTCGAAGACCGCGGGTTCCCCTTGGCACAATACATGTGTTCGACTACACTTGATGGAGCTTGAGCTGTAACATCCACATAGGAGCTTGGGGCCCACTGATGACGTGGCGTGATGACATAGCATGCTGATGTGGCAGACGACATGGCATGCTGATGGAGCAGCTGATGTGGTGTCAGTTGCAGAAGACAAATGGATTGCACAAAAGATGAAGAGCCAAGCATACGAAGAGTCATATCGAAAGACGAAGGGTCTCCGTAGAATACTAAGAGTCCTTGCATTCATGTACATGTAATAATGATGTCCCTTCATATACCCCCGGCTTGTCTATATAAGGAGGGGTAGAGCTCATTTGTAGATATCACACTCAGAGTGAGTCTCTTGCAATACAAAGAGGGTTTAGTGCAAATTGCTCATGTGTCATTGTGCTTGAGTGCTTGCGTACGAGTATTCTAGCGGCGTGGTTAATCGGTGTGCTGGTGTACATCCTGGACGCAAAGGAAGGCTGGTTAGCTTACGCGAAGCTAACGCCGCACATGTTAGTCTCAAAAATTAGAGTTTGAGTTTTACCCCTGTGACAGCAGCCAACATGGATGCCCCCACCTTATTTTCACAATTTTTTTATTTTTCTAAAAAATATCACCATGTATATTCATCCATATATCCCTCCTATATACCATTCGAATTTCGTCAGAAACAGATACTCGTATGACCTCCATCTAGATAGTCATTTTTTAACGGTAACATGATTTTTAAATCGACACCATCTCGATGGAGGCCGTAGGAGTCTATGCTTCTGACGAAATTCGAATGTCATATAGGAGGGATGTAGGGATGAATATACATGGTGATGTTTTTCAAAAAAGTAAAAATAATTGACGAAAAATGGGGCGGGGGCAGCCCCATTTTTCCTAATAATTATATCAAATATGATAAAAGAATATATAAATTTATGTTATATATGGTTCAAAATAAATCAACAAATATATTTATATATGAAAATGACTACATGTAAAGATTGTTTGTGATCTTGTCGAATATTAAAGTTATATGTATGTAGCACTTGAATTGAGGTGGTACATTTCCTTGATTATGTTAAGGTGTCATCTTAAACCATTGGATGATGACTGTACGAATGAGATTGAAACCACTAGGTGGTTTTCATGCCAACTAACATTCCTATTATGGTGATGGATTAAATTATTGCTAATTTGATAAATTACACGTCATTGATCATTCTATATTTAGGTATATATCGAGTGATTTACAGTTTCAGAAATATCTGATGAAATAAACGTTCACATTTTGAAATAACCGTTAATAATTTACAAATGATTAAGATATTTTTACAATTCTTTGTTCTAAATTACAGTATAACCATTGATGTTCACAAAAAAGCTTTCGTAGTCTTTTTTCCAAACTGCATTTATTTATTTTGAACTTTTTTGTAGTCTCTTTTGAAAATATTCTGCTAGAGCATTGTTTGTAAACTGTGATACTTTTCATAAAATATGTTTCTATTTTGTAAAATTCATCTGGTTTTTGTAAAATAGATTGCTTATTATTAATGTATAAATTATTTTTATATCCATCCAACATGTTTCTCAATGTTGTGGGTCCATTAAAATTCATCATCCATTGTAAATTTTGTGTATATTTTGTAAAATCCACGCTCTCATTGTAAAATTCATATGTTGATCTATAAAATAAAAAAACCAATCAGTAATATTCACTTGGACGCGTGGAAATAACTGTAAGAAAATGGTAGACAATTGTATTTAGACAATTGTATAATAACTGAGTTAAATGTAAAACATACTTTACCATTATAAAATATGTTAACGACGTGATTTAGCTATGTACTGCGAGTCTTCATTTTGAGCGAGTGTTGGTCATGTGTTTGAATGAACGTAAAACTTTGTGAACAGAATGTAAAATAAAGTAAATTAAAGTGAAATATGTACTATTTGTTTAACATGGATAGCACATAAACGTAAAACGTTGTGAAATAATATAACATGGATATTCAGATTTAGTCCAAAAAATACATACATCAGGAACAAGTATAACAGAAATGAAAGGATTAAAGTAGCATAAACGAAACTAAAAACAACACATTTTTTAAAGGCAATACATATCTAGATATCAAATCATAAATGAAATAGAAGAATGCATTCATTCTGATCTTGATATCCACATTCATTCATTAATATCTAAACACAAATACATTACGCCAAATCCACCAATCATCGCCGGCATCACCATGAAAAAGATCATGAAAAATGCATGAGCCGTTATTAAGACATTATAAAGTTGATGATTCCCACCAAGAATTTCCGCCTAGTCATGCTAATTCCATACGAATCAGTACTGAGAAGCATGTGCCCATCACTCCAGCAATGGACGATCCGACAACATCTAGGCTTCCTCGAAGAATGTGAGATCTCACACCGGCTAAATCCTTAACCCTTCCTCCTCTTACTAATACTACACAATGTTCTTGTGAATTATGACCGATTATTATATTGTTATATAAGCCAAATCCATAGGTGAATGGTACTACCCCTTTCATATGATGGGACTTGCTGGAGTATTAGGTGCAGCTCTACTATGCGATATTCATGGTGCTACTGTGGAAAAGACCGAAGATGGTGAGGATGCAAATACATTCCGTGCTTTTCACCCTCAAGAAGAGACTGAAGCCTATTATAGAGGAGAGGGTCACTGCCAACTTGGTCCGGGCTTGCTTTAGATATTTGATTAAGGAGATATTTCTTTCTTTTTTTTCTGCGCAATATATAAATGAATGACAAAAATGAATCGGATCAATTAAAATATATCAAAACTAATTCAGAATCATTTTTTAATAAAAAAATCATGATAGAAATAAAAAAATGAATAACTTCGTAAAAAAATGGTATGTACCTCTATAATATCAAGATCAAGCGAGGATGTTGGACGTATCATCGATGCTTGGACAAAGAAATGGGAACATCTTGTCGAGGTTGATGAAGAAGAGAGAGGAGGAGAGGACCCTCGCTGATTTTTTTCTTTTGAAAATTCGAATAATTGAGAGGCAAGATCATGATGTATGCTATATTTAGAAAATTAAATTCGAGTAATTAAAAATCAGTAGGATAATGACATAATCAAATGGAATATCCAATTTTTTTTAAAAAAATGGCAATATGAAGGTTGTTTTAATGGTGGTTTTGGATTTAATTTAGTGATTTTGTTAATCACCGTTGATCCAAGTCGGATGACTCTTAAGAGGTGTCGCACCATACTCTTGGTAAGGTGACACCTCAATTCAAGTTCTTCATATATATATATATATATATATATATATATATATATATATATATATATATGTGTGTACGAAGAACTTCCAATAAGGTGGACCTTTCCTAAATGCATGGAAAGCAACGTCAATTTATGCATTTTTTTCTATTTATGTTACAATTTCTAACTCCATAAATTTAATACTAAATATTAACATAATATATATATATATAAATTATGAAAGATTTATGAAAATATTAGTATATTTAACAAAAAAAGTTTGTTACAATATGGATGATACAACAACAACAAAGCCTTTTCCCACTAAGTAGGGTTGGGCTACATGGATTCTTCGCCTCCATTCAGGTCTATCGCGGATTAATCCCATGCTTATATCCACAAAACTAAGATCCCTTAGTATAGTCTCTTTCCAACCCTTCTTGGGTCGTCCTCGCCCTCTCTTAGCCGACTCAACATCCCAACACTTGCATCTCCTAACAGGTACATTAGGTTATCTTATTTGCAAATGACCAAACCATCTTAAGCGGTTTTCTCGCATCTTATCCTCGATCAAAGCTACACCAACTTTCTTTCTGATTACATCATTACGAATCCGATCTTTACATGTGTGTCTACACATCCACCTTAGCATTTTCATTTCTGCTACAACCATTCTCTACATATGTCTATGGTTCACATGCCAACATTCAGATCCATAGAGCATAGCAGGTCTCACGGTTGCTTTGTAAAAACTTTCCTTTAATTTTTAAAGGAATTTTCTTATCACAGAGAACAACAGAGGCTCCTCTCCACTTAGTCAGCCTGCGTTTATTCTATTAGTAATATTTCCATCAATTTCCCCATCATGTTGCAAAATAGATCCCAGATATCTAAAAGAATCTCTCTTCCGAATGTTATCGTCACCAATCTTCGCCTCAATTCCTTCACGGTTGCTTTCATCAAAGGGACATTCAATATATTACGTCTTAGCCCTACTTATACGAAATCCTTTAGTCTCCAATTCATTTCTCCAGACTTCAAGCTTCTCATTTACTCCATCTCTAGTCTCGTCAATCAACACAATATCATCAGCAAATAACATACACCAAGGTAACTCATCCTGAATGTGACTTCTCAACTCGTCCATAATTATTTTACAAAATCATATTACCATCATTATTTTACAATGTGCGATTTAAATTTACAAATTGTTAAACAATGTACAAATTTGGCAGTGGCTTTCTGAATTCTAGGAAAGACCTGCCTCATTGAAAAGGGCCCCTATATATAGTGAGAGAGAGAAGGGGGTGGGAGGCTGCTGCATGTAGTAACCAAAGTGGCTATTACATGTAGCATTCTCCCCAATTTTTTTATTCTTTTGAGAACATTCCACCATGTATATTTATTTATATATATCTCCTATATGTTATTCGAATTTTTTCAGAAACAGAGTCTCCTATGTCCTCCATCAAGAATATGTTGATTACAACAATTATGGGACCGTTAAAATTACATGTTCTAGATTGAAGGCATAGGAGCCTCTGTTTCTAACGAAATTCGAAAGATGTATAGGAGGGATATATAGATGAATAAACAAGGTGATTTTTCCCAAAAAAATAAAAAAAATGGGGGAGAGTGCTACATGCAGCAGGCAGATTGGCTGCTCCATTTAACAACCTCTCTTTCCACACACACATACGCATTTTAAAACAGATACATATATGGATACCAAATTATATATAAAATAGATACATTAATACCTACGTGCAATCTATTAGCCAAAAAATACATGTTGTAGGAAATCACGGGTGTCACACCTAGTTTTGGGCAGTGTTTTTGAAACCGGATCGGACTTATCGGTTCGACTAGTCTGACCAGTGAACGAGCCTAGACCGGTCCGATTAACCGATTTTTGCCAGTTCGGTTCAAATTTCAAAATTTAAAGAACTCGTCCTATTCAACCTATAATTTTTAACCCGATTTAAGGGAATTGAACCTATGACATTTGGATAAAAAAATTCAAGCTCCAAACCAACTACTCTAACATAACCTTTTGCTTTTAACGGATTTTGAATATAATTAAACTACTATTATGTTATAAAGCAACTAGTACAAATAATATATATATATATATATGGGAAAAGGGAGTATGCACCAAGGTGTATGTAATTTTACATGCACCGGGGTTTATATATTGCATATTTTTTTACTTTTTTGAAAAATATCACCATGTATATTTATCCCTATATCCCTCCTATATGCCATTCCAATTTCGTCAGAAACAGAGACTCATATGCCTTCCATCTAGAACATGTAATTTTAACGGTCTTAGAATTGCTGTAATCGACTTGTTCTAGATGGAGGGTATATGAATATTTGTTTCTGATGAAATTCAAATAGAATAATGGAGGGATATATAGATGACTATACATGATGCTATTTTCCAAAAAAGTAGAAAAACGTGGAAGATACAATCCCCGATGCATGTAAAATTATATACACATGGGTGCATGCTCCCCAACCCCTATATATATGATATGTATGGCATTTGATAGTTCATCCGAAAAAATATTTTATATATAGTGTGAAATATATGCATTGTCTATGTATTTTATTTATATTTCAACTATATTTGAGTGTATCTTATATATATTATTTTATTTCAATTTGATTATCCGGTTCAAGTACTTTTTTCTCATCGGTTCGGTTTAATTCGATTTTAAATAATGATGATGTCATAATACGGTTGAACCGGTTTAATTACATGTTTCAACTCGAACCGATCATTTTGGTAAGATTTCCGGTTCGATGTCCGGTTCGATTTAAAAACATTGGTTTTGGATAAAAATTGATGACGTGTTTGTCCAGATGTCATGTACATCATATATATACGTGAAAGAAAGAGCTTGCCCATGAAAGTGGTGTGTCCAGGTAATCTATATCTATATCTATATACATATTATAAAGCCGGGTTTTTCACCCGTCTTTCGACACGTGGTATCCCAGCCCTTCCATTCTCACCTTTTCGCGCCTCTCCCCTTCCCTCCTCTCTTCTGTTCATTCGACTCTTGACACGTCCATTCTCACCGTCTCGTGCCTCCCCCTCTCCTCATTTCTTCCGTGGTGAGGACAGGTAGAAACTTTTCCTCTATATCATCCCACTCTCTTCTTATATGTATAATGACGTCGCCTGCGAGAGTTGTAAACGTTCGTCACAGACGCATTTCCGCGATCTCCCGGCCTTCTCTCTCTCTCACACACACTCCCTCTCCCTCCTCTATATATCTCCCTCATCATCTCCAAAAAGCTTCGAGATCTCCGTGCCAATACCTTTGGCTAGTCCCAGGTTCCACTCTTCCTCTCCTCGATCGCCGCCTATCCTTCCAACCCCGTTTCTTTCATTGTTTTTCGTTTTTTCCTGGGATCCTTCTGTAGCGAGAAGAGATTTGAGTGGTACCCATTTCACGTCCCCATCATTTAGTTGATTCCCGGCGAAAGGGAAGGAACTTGGAGAGAGTTTCCGGTAACCCTTATTTCAGTTCCCTGCGATGTCTGTTCTTGATCATATTTTTGTTGCTTCTGGATTTTTTAACGTGGTCGCTTTGTCGATGGAGTTGTTGTAGCGTGGGGATAGTAAGTTGGTTTTGTTTAGATTGCGGTGTCGTTTGACTGATGTGGTTTATTTTGATCTTGCGGTGAACGTTGTATTTATGGTCTTGCTCATTTGGACATCCTACCAGCTTATAGTTTATATGTGTGTTGTTCTCTGCTTTGCAGTGGGATTATGAATATTTCCATTTTTCCTAAAAAGGGTAGAAACTGGGTTTGGAGTAGTAATGGTATGAGTGTAATGAAAATCCTTGCAATTCTTTGTTACCCGGGAACCTGTTTTCGTGTGAAAGATTTCACAGGTAGAGTAGTTTGATTAGCCCGAATATGCTAAAATTTGATTTTTATTAGAACTGTTTAAAGTTAACGTAGTCGCGCCACAAGATTTCCACTCTCTCTTGACAATGAAAATAGAATAATTAGGCAGTTACCTCAGTCCTCTCTCCCTTAACTTCTGTAATATCAGTTATGTCATTTTTTTTCGAATATCAGTTTTCCCCTACATTCTTAGAGTAGTTGTCTAGAAGTAAAACTATACATAAATGATTACAATATTATATCCATATGTGATGCAAGAAAATATGGCCAAGTTTTGTAGAGTTCTACTCAAAATAGACACCCATGTTAATCTATTGAAAGGTTTGACATTTTAAACGATTATTTCATTGATATCTACATACTTACGTATATGTATCTGATTTTATAGGTTCAAAAAATCAGTTCAACCAGTCAGACAAGTAAATTAAGTTCAATCTGATTTTTTGGAGTCGGTAAGAATGATAGTGTCATATTGACATCATCGTCAATCCAATAGGTTTGGACCGATGGTCTGTCCTGGTTGGAGCAAGTCGAAGACCGACCGGTTCAAAGTCCGGTCTGATTTTTATAACCTTGGTTTCTACCGAGTTAAGTTTTCCATTTTCTCTTTAATATTCTATACATACAATTGAAGTAAAGGTTGATTTATAATAGATCCTTCTTGATGGTATTTTGATGTTGTTGATTCTATTTAGCTGGTGGAGGTAGACAAAGTTCGAACAAATTTTCAGCACCTCAAGGTCGGGGCGGAGGTTACGATAAGCTTGACTTACCCAACAGATAGAGTACATGTAAAAATGAGCTCCCTTCTTGATTCTCAAATAATCAGACTCCAATCACAAATGCCCGCAAGTTAAGAAGATCACGTACCATTCAAAATCATGTGATTAATTTTAATCACAGAAACTTAAGCATGCATGTTACGGATCAAGAATTCGTCACGATTATATTCTAAATTGACTGCCACACAATAATACTGGAGTTTAGATCCTTTCACAAATCAGATTCTATATATCCTATCATAGAGTAATACACCAAATCTTTTCCAGAACATATTGATGAAAAAGCAAATCCACAAAAAAAACATATATCAATCTCAATTATGAATGTTTGCATATCGGAGTACAAGATTAGATTGCCTTAATTCGATGCTTTCATTACAAGAAGTCAAAAATCCTTTTTTCTTCTAAATATTATTACGAATACGATTTTTTGATATAGAAGTACGTTTTTTTGGAACTATCGGTTAAAAGCGAAATTTTTATTGTTGTATGCGAAAGACATGTATTGACGAATCGTTCTTTTATTCATCATCCGTATTAATTTTATTAAATAATGTAATTATTTTTCATAATGCATAAATAATTTTTGTTTGATAATACCATTCATTTATATCATTTTCTCCAATATAGGTAGGATTAATTTTACTGTTTTTTTAATTGCCAAAAAAATTACCCTTTAATTTTTCAAACATGTTTTTTCTATAATTTAATATTCCTGAATTAAATGATATTTTTCTCTACTATTTGGTGAAATAAAATTTTAGAACTATATGATTAAAGAATTCTGATTTGTATACTGCATAATTTATTATTCGCAAGATGAAATAACAATACAGATGCTCCTCAAGGTATTATTCTATCAAATAGAAAATGTCCGCACTTTGTGTACTCGAATTTTAACTTATTTCAGCTATATATTTATAGCAAAAATACGCATTCACAATAGTTTGACCTTTCAATATTAATTACAACCTAACATTTTTTTCTTAACTATAATTACAAAAATTCAATTCGGCCGTGAAGCGCGGATATCTTCCTAGTATATATTGATGTCTCCAAAATCCAACTTTCCACGAGAAAGAAAAAAAAGATCCCGATTCTATCATCTTTGTTGTTTCAATGCAACCTCCACGGCGTTGACAATGCTCTTTTACAAGGAAACGGACGATGCCGTTTCACATCTCCAACAAATTCAAATGATCTTATCGTTTTCCTCGATCACTCGATATCTGAATCACACACATACGTCATCGCAAATCTCCGAACAGGATATTCTAGCGAACAAGCTGTTGCCACGACAACCATTGGACAAGAAAGTCTTGTCTAGACACACGTCGTCGATCCTTGGGCATATAAATGCAACAGAACAATGAAACGATTCTCAAGAGAAAGTCGTTGCTATGATGTCACCAAAAAGGTTCTCTTTGCTTTTTGTCCATCTTTTTTTGGCGTATTCAACGTACGCTGCCTGCAAGTGAGACTTTTTTCTAATGGTTTGTTGCCATTTAATTAAAATAAAGATTTTAACTTCTTAAACATGTACGCTTTTTATTTATCCCAAGTATCCTTCGATAATTCATAATTTATAAGAGAAATATTGAATAGTCACTCCATCTTACAACCATACACGTTCATAATCTTTTGTTTTATGATGGTAAATAACTCAATCACTCATGTGAATTAATCTAACCATACCATTTCTAAGGTTGTCATTTACTTTTTCCAAAAATTATTTATTTTCTAATTAGTAGCAACCACCTCTTCTTCCTTATCTCATCCTCCCTCCTCCGTGCCACCTCCATCCACCTCCATTCCCACTCCTGCTCCGTCCTCCTCGGCTTTGCATGTATTAGGATGCGAGTCATATTAGCATTAAGAATCCTAATGGCATGAGACTTCTAAACATAATAGTAATTGAATTATATTCTATTTATAGTCCTAAAGGGAATATGACTATGAGTTTATAATTGTTGTATATACAGAGTCCACAAGAACAATGTAACCCCTAGAGAAAAGAGAGTGAGAGAGTGAGGGAACGGATAGAGTTGTATTCATTCTAATTATAATGATCTTTCTTCTCTAGTGGTCACGAGAGGTGATCGGCCACCGCTATATCTAGTTATTCTTTTTTCCACACGCTTCTGTGGTGGTAGTCGATTGCGCATATGCATACGTATCCAAGGGTTAATCCAGTATCCTAGCATAGTTGGTACCGAGTCGTGTCCCAACAATTGATATCAGAGATAGGTTCAACGTTGTTCAAGGGAAACGATGCGACGGAACAGAGCGAGGTTTGACGTTGATGGGATGATGCGATACAGTAGATGTGCAATTCTCAGAAGCCATAATATAGTGGTCTCTTGGAGAAATCAACCAGAGGCGTCAAAGAATTCTGCTAGTGCTTGGTAGGAGATCGTTCAAAGTAGAACATTGAAGGCACCCAACAACGAGTGCATCAACCAGAGGCAGCGAGTTCCAGCTAATGAGACCTATAGATGATGATGATGGCCCCGTGCAAACTCAAGATGATGAAGAGATCATAATGAAATTCAACTCAAGGGGGAGATTGTTAGTATGAGAATAATATTAGGTTTAGGAATCATAATTGGATGAGACTCCTAATCATACTAGTAGTTGAGTTGTATTATATTTCTAGTCCTAAAGGGAATAGGAGTATGGAGTTGTAGTTAGGATATATATAGAGGGGATGTGAGGCATTGTCTCCACACCACCACAAGAACATTGTAACCCCTAGAGGAAGGGGGTGAGAGAGAAGAAAGAGATAAGAGAGCGAGAGAATGGAGAGAGTTGTATTCATTCTACTTTATAGTGATTATTCTTCTCTGGTGGTCACGAGAGGTGACCGATGAAAACTACACTATGTCTGATGTTCTAAAAAAATTAAACAAATAATAATTGTTGTATCGATTAGGTAAATTCTACCATAAAAAGGATTTTATTTTTTATTATTTATACTCCTAAACTAATGTATGTAGCAATAAGTACAAGAGTGTCGAACTCAGGGAGGCAAACTATGGAAATTAGAGGAAATAAGCAGAATGACTAGGGAAGGAGGGTTTCCTGAATTTTTCATTTATTTTTTGAATTTTTCTAAATTTTAATGTATTTTATGATTTTTTTATTAATTTTTGTGATTCTATATACCTATAAGTAAAGAAATATAGTATTTGACTTTATTTTTATTTAATTTAAATTTTATAATTTTTATATTTTGTGCTTTATTTATAATTTTATGAATTTTTAAGTGGTTTTTAGTTTTTTATGGCTTTTGAATTATTTAAAGTGAAAATAAGGTTTTTTATTCAAAATAAGGAATTTTTTATTTTTAAAATAGAAAACATGAGCAAAATATTTTCATTTTATTTTTATTAAAAATCACAGGAAATTACCTTTCCTATTAATATGTTTTAATTGAATTAGTTATGAATTTATGAAATTTTTATGTATTTTTACTTTTTTGTTGATTTTAATATTATGTTTTTATTTATTTTTAGTTTTATATGTAAATCATAGTAAAATATATTGTAAGTAATTTTCATAGATTTTTCGGAGGTGTTTAAATTTTTTTATGTATTTTTAATATTTGTGTATTATTTATTTTGATGATTTATTAAAAATAGAAAATATTTTATTTTTGTAAACTTATATAATGTTGTATGTAGTATACCAACATGTATTTTTATGCATTTTTATTATATATTCTGTTAGATATTTTATTTAAAATGTATTTAATATATATTATATTTATATAGAGTTACATGGGTATTTTTGTAATATATTGATAATATATGGGTGTGCTGGAATTAGTGAAACTTGGAGTGAGTAACGTGCAAAACAACCAAGAGTCACGTATAGATGCATGTGGAGCCTGCTACCTAGGGACTTGTATGTAATTACAAAAGTTCCAAGTTATTTATGCAAACGGCTCCAAAAACTAGTTTGGCACGTGCTTCGCGCGTGACCGTGCTTCAGCGGTGGGGCGGCGAATGTTTTAGATACCGATGCGTGCTGATGCGAGTAAAGAGCACAACTCTGGTGATGGTCTAAATGTGATATCCTTGCGGCCGTTGAGGCGATAGATCAATAGAGTTGAACTAATTCAACAGTCAACCCACACAATGTAAAGATGAAGTAATGCAAGCAAGTGTGAATGCAAATTTATCAAAACTCTACAAATAAAAGGTGTAAGTGGACAAGTATGGTAGGGTGTCGAACACATGAAGAACGAGAGATAGACATTAAAAATTAACTAAAGAGATAAGAAGTGTTTTGGGGCTTTTGAGATTTTTGAATTTTTTATGGGTTTCTATTTATTTATTTTTTAGAATTTTTATTTTTAGATTTTTTTAAATTTTTAATTTATAAGTTTGATTTTTTTAATTTTTTGATTTTATATTTTAATAATAAATAATACAAGTACAAATGGCTATACATAAGGATATATGATTTTATATTTATAGATATAGTTATAAATACTCAAAAATTAATCAATAAAATATTTTACATTTTTTAATCTTTTTCTCCGTTGTTGGTATTTTTCTTATAATTTTTACTAATATTTTGTATTTTTAGTTGAATTATAGCAAAATAATAACTATTATTAATAAGTAAAAATAATTTGAAATCTAAAACTAGCTAAATAGCTGAAAATTTTCCAAAATTATTTTAATATATAATATTTGTTTAGAAAAACAGAGATAGAAATAAATATTTTTAGAGTTTAGAGAATTTTTTATAATTTTATAAGGATTTTGGAGCCTTTTATTTTTACTGATTTTCTTTTTCTGCTTTATGGATTTTTGGTCTACAAATGCAAAATAGAAAAATAAACAAAATATATTTTTTTGGAATTTTTCAAATTTTTTTATTTTTTTAGTTTTTCTCTAAGATAGATAGGAAAAAATAGGTCCGTTTTTTATTTTAAATAAATAGAAAAATAGGATAAAATAACTAAATAAAAAATATGTGATAGAATAATGTATAATGTATTCATCCTAGTTTTCTACGATTTTTTAGGTCATGAGAACTATTTTTAACATAAATAAATTTTATAAAAAGAAATTATAGTTTGGTTGGGTTATTTTTACAAATATTTAAAGTTCTTGTACTGTTTCTGAACACCCTAGAGAAGTGTAGGGTCAAAATTGTAATTTCCCTAAATTTTACATATATTATATACGCAAAGTGGTATTTTTGTAATGTATCCAATGTTCAAGTAGCCAGATGCAAATTTCCAGAAAAAAATTACAGTAATATTCTTAAAATACAGACTGAAATGAAATACAAAATATCTAAAGTTCGTGAGGTGACGTGGAATGGACCTAACCATTGATATTAAAAGCACAAAGGGGAAATGCAAAATAACCAAAATAGTTTACGCTATAGACGAAAGTTTAAGGACTAAATATAAAATACAAAATATGAAGGGGTGTCAGACAAATTTACCTCCACGGGCATGATCCAATGAGGCAACTAATTTCACTTGGCACACATCGGCTATCAGACGACGGGAATCGATTCACAACAGATGGGCTGGATCAGATCCAACGATTGATCTGAGGGTCGAGGTGCTTCACATCTGACGGTAGCAGTTGCTTCTAGCATTGAGGCTCGATCAGACAGCTCGGAGACGACCTAAAAGAACTAGAAAGAAGCTCACCACCTGCGAGCTTCAACCAGCCCTCCTGAGAAACTCTGAGCACTTGGAAGTCTCGCACGCGACTCAAAAGTTACTTGGAAGCATTCCGCATCTGTTCTTTGTCTTAGGAAGCTTCAGAGCTCATTGGTGGAGCTCTGGAGGGTCGGAGAAGGTCCAGCTCATGGAAAAAGCTTTAACTGGAATTAAAATTACATCCGTCGAGGTTTATAACCTCAATTACCTACACAATAAGCTCAAACATGAAAAGATGTCAAGTCCGTTGGGTTTATTTGGGGAAAATTGAGCGAAATGGGGTGCGACGATGACCTTCTACTATGTGGCGGAGCTGGAGGATGGATTACTTAATCTGAGCAAGATCGAGATGGCTAGTGGTGTGTGGGACGTACAAGAATCATTAAGGGAAGAGATGATGAAGAAAAAGGGGGCGGAGCATGGTTGAAGTACGATGGAGAGGTTTGCTAGAGCTCAACTCTAGTGAACTACGATTTTTAACGAAATAAATGCAAAATTAATCGGAACTAAAACCTAGTCTATTCTAATGTTAAGCCTAGGAACTGAAAAATGCAAGGAATAAATGTTCACTTGCCTGGCATAGCTAGGAGTTGAGCTCATGGCGGAGCTTTCCAATGGAGCTTGGATCTTCAACCTAAGGCCCTCTTTCTCCTCACCAAAGATGTCCTCGGCATTCCTGTTGTCACCAGGATGTTTCACTGCATGAACTTTGGGGATTTCGAGGGGATAATGGAGATGAAAACCTAGGGTCATGTGCTTGTTACTGATGAATCCATGATTCTCACTCTTTATTCTTTTATTTTAACTCTTTTTCTTAGCAAAACATCATGTGAATACCTGTAAATTCAATAACTTAACAATTTACATGCCTTTGTTAATATTGCATAATTAGCATGTTTTTTCTAAATAAAAAATAAAGGAAAAGAAAAAGAATGATGTATTTAAAATAAATATAGAGTGAGCCAAATCCCAAGAGAAGGTCAAGCATTGACATGATCGCAAGAGAAAATAAGTAGATAGAGATAGAGTTCACTATGTGTTGTACATATTACCTATACTTGTACATATTATTTACGTATTTTTTTTTGAAAAAAATAAAATCACTCTTTTTACACCCTTGTATATAATCTTCAAAATAATACAAAAATAAAATAAAAAATATAAAAATAAAATAAAAATAAAACTAAGATCCTCAATTACTTGTACAAAATACACATGTATATATTACATTCACTATTTATTATATACCATTAAATACTTTGTAAAAATAAAATAAAAATTATTGTATGCTCCTACAATTATTTGTAAATAAATAAAACATAAAATAAGGGTATTTATAAAATAAAAATACTTATATATAATACATAGGTATAATATACCTGTATATGATACCATATACTGTATAGATGTTATTTTATTTTTCATAAAAATAATAAAAATCATAGAAAATGGTTTGAAAAATAACAAAAAATTATTTTATACACTTTTTTCTAAATTCATTCTCTATTTTTATTGAATTTCCATTTATTTTGTATATTTTGAATTTCCTACTGGTCCACGTTAGACCATTGTCCTCAGTCAACGGTCTCTTCCAACCGAGTTGGGTCGTGCGCCCTCTCGCCGGAGCTTCTTCTCAGCTTTTTTTCTCCGGCTCCGACCTCCTCTTGCCCCGATTCTTCGTCCAATCCTCCTCTTAGGATCTGTGACCCTCACAGATCCTTAAAAAGGCATGTATCATCTTAGGGCTACATGCATTCTCTCGATCTTTCCAGGCCATTGGGAACCCTATATAATCTCTTCTCCGCCTCCTTTGCTAGGAGGCTCACCCATCGCACCTCCCCAGACCCTTCGTCCACTTCAGCAAAGTGACAGTCGTTGGAGGAGCATCATAGGACTCATCGGATGTGCTTGGATAGCCGTAGCTCATCGCACCGTCGTCGGAGAGCCGCCACGAGAAGCCTCTTAGCCTGCCGCACCTAGATTGAGGCCATAATCGATCTAATACCTTCGCCTGAGGCTCAAGAAACCATCCGACACTTCAAGTATCTATCTTACCCTTCGCATTACCCATTTTGATTCCATCTATCCCATTTCTCTTAGTCGCCGTTCGTTGGCTCCGACCACTAGGTCTGGAGTTCGTCACCCACATCCCTCCATTCGGATCGACCCGCTAGATCACCCTGCACCTTCCTACGCTACCTATCCACCCTACATATCACTCACTGGAGTGAGATTAGGACTAAGAACTCCTTCTCCCGCCTTCACCAGAGGTCGAGCATCACCCATGTCGCTTCTTTATTCTCCAGCCACAATAACTAGGATCGGAGCATAGCCCCAAGTCCCTTCTACTCTTTGTAGGATAATACGCACGCAAGGAGGGCCATTTAGGCCTCGCCTGCTCAGGCGGAGCAGCTCCAAGCAAGCATCCACCGCTATGCTCATCCGACCGTTATCATCTTCATCAGAGCTCCCAGTTCGACATGTAGTGCTTCCACGAGGTTGCCGGAGCCACCAGATTTTCCACTGGGTCAGCGGATTTCGTACCCCACTTGATCAAAGTTTTCCCAGGAGGAGTTCTTGTAGACCCGCTACCCGACGTTGGATGATATCCCTTCTACTAGATTCCATCGTAGCCTCCCGGCAGAGTAGCCTTTCAGTCGTTAGATATGACACCCCTTGATGCATCTGATGCACACGTTCTAGCACACGTTCTAGACATTCTCTACACCATCAGATTAGCAGCTGGAGGCGATCAAAACCGTATGTCAGCGCCAGTCTCCACGTGCGCCACGTGTCCTCGCAAGGATATATTTCCCCTTTGCCCTGCATGTTTAGATATTTCACTTTAGTCCATTAAGTAAATATTGTAGTTAAGAACTTTTACAGTTTGGACCTCAAGTTTTTAGCTATTTGCACTTTAGTCCCTCTCAATTTGTAGCGCGTGCAGTCCCACGTGAGTTTTGGGGTTATTTTGCATGTTTTTCTAGGAACTTTTATGTGGTTAATGAATGAATGTTAACTTTAGAAAAAATGCATTTATATCCCTGTGCATCCAGTATTGCACATGTCTGTGATTTGATTGGGACTTTGTATATAAGGCCCTAAGCTTTTCTATTATGTTATTGTTTGGTCTGTGAACTTATTATATTTGCAAATATCCCCTGTGAATGGTGTCTAATTACATCTTGCCTTTTGGACTTAATAAATAGCAAATTATTTTGAGAAATCTCCTAAAAATTACCATTAATTCATGTTAATATGTAATATATACTATGATTTTATTAGATTAATCTCTTTACATTTTCCATTTTAAAAAATTTAAAAACCTTCAAAAATATCCATGTTTACCTTGGAAAAATCCTAAAAATCAAAAAATGTTTTAAAAATCCATAAAAACTTACTTTAGTGTCTTTTAGTGTATTTTAGCTTCTGTATTAATTTGGTTTAAAAATTCACTCTGAAAACCATAAAAATCACAAAATATACAAAAGCTTAAAAAAATCATATAAAATCATAGTAAAAATCCAAAAATTTCAATTTCAATTCTTGATTGTAGGTTTTTATTCATATTTTATTATAAAATGCTATCCAGGACTTTAGGATATTTTATATATTTTTAACTTGCAATTTAGTCATGGCTATGCACTGCTTGCCTTTTTTTAGCTTTATTTGAATTTTATAAAACTCTAAAAACATTAGGAAAATCAAGAAAAATTATCAAAAATATTTTAAAACCTCTAAAATCCAAAAATATTTTCTTCTTAATTTTCTGAGTATTTTATCTATTTTGAAAAATACAAAAAGTGTTTTGTGTGTGCATTTTAGCTTGTGTGCTTGCTTGCCTTTATCCAAAAATAAAAAAATTGCAAGATTAAAAACCACTAAAAATTATTTTATTTCTGAAATTTGACTACTTCGTATGTTTCTCATGTTCCTTGTATTCGACCCTAGTCGATATACTAGGTAAACAAAAATAGCAAACCGCTTACATATACATGTGTTGATTGCTTGCTTGCTATCTCTGTTTAGTGGTTTATTTTTCTTATGACCAATTCGATTGATTAGGGATAACGACATTGCATATTTCCATCTTAGTCGATCTCGGATATCATGTCATTAGATTGGCACCGTTGCCGGGAAGCACAACCCAGTAGTCATTTTTCACTTCTATTCATTCTTGTCTCTATTTGATATAACTACTTTTCGACATGTTTCTGTTTCGCTTTTTGTGTGAGGGACAGCTCGAGGACGCTTTCAATTTTCGTCTATAGGAACCCGCATATGAGGAGGAGCAGAGAGGATTAGAGATTAGTTATAGCATATAGATTAGATTTCTTTTCACATAACATTCTTCTTATTGTAATAAGTGTAGACTTGGACACTTTTTTGGATACTTAGACTTCAGGGTATGTTTCGCCAAGTGCTGATGCACTCGGGGGACCTCAACGCGGTTTTTCATGGTTTTGTTTTGATCGTCTTTTCTTTCTATTTGATTCATGAGGATTTAGCCCCTAGATTTAGGATTTTTATTAATTGTGATGTAGTTAGCTAAGGCCCCACACCTAATTGCTTATCTGTTCCTATAGATCGTAATTGGACTTAGCTAAAATAAAATTGAAAAAGTTAGCCTGATTGGATATTAGATCACACACCGTGAGGAGTTGTCACGACCCCATTTTCCGGTCATCGAATCCTCCCATATCCGGATATGTTTACTCATCAATAGTTTATTCAACAATCACAACTAACATTCAGAAACAGACTGCAATTAAAAATACTCAGAAGAAAGTATTTTAAAACTTTTCCATTCACAAAATAAGGTTTACATAAAACATTGTTCCACTATAACCATTTACATGTACATCAACTTGAAAGGAAAATACACAAAAGATTACTAACTACCTTACATAGAAGAGCTATTGTGGCTGGTTGGATGACAATTTCCTTTTTTTATTAATCAGGGTCTCAAACCCTCAGCCTGGAAAACAAAAGAGCACATCGTCCTCGAGGACTCAGTTGCTTAAAACCTCAAGCTAACATTATAACCTAGCGGCTTAAACACATATTATCATAACCCAACCTCTATTGAACCACCCATGCCTCCACATGGCACGACCACATCTTCTGTCGTTCAACCCGAAGATATTGGCTCCCGGTACCACGCGTTGCAAATCATTCATTTCGTGCGTACTTATCATAAGGTCAACCGTGTACCACATAGGTAGAGAAACGCCAATACGGGTTCCTTCCGACAAACCTACAGGTTGTATGCCCGACCTGTAGTTCTACTCCCAATCATCCTTAACGTGACACACGATCCTTTTCAGGATCCAACTCAAACCACATCAATTCTCATGATGTAATTCTTTTGTTAAGCCTTCGATTTGCATAATCAACAACACTTAGTATAGACTCACATATATATTATTCATATGCTTATATACTCATATTTATGTCTATTTTAACTCCCAAACCCTAACTTTCCAAGCCACTACATCAATTCGATGCTTAAACCTTATTTTTAGTGGGAATGAGAAAGCAACTCTTCAGACTTTTTCAAAATTAGCCAAAATTAGGGTTCTTCATTGCAAAGAACATACAATCAAGAATTTCAATAATCTCGTATGAAAACCCAACAACAAAAGGAAGGATTTCGTTACCTAATCGAGCTCTCTCTTGCAAATGCAATGCTTTATCGTGTTTCATTTTCAGAAAGGATGTTTTAAGGCTCCTGAAAAGATCAAATGTCATTTTCGTATCAAAACCGCTAAGAACGTGTCAAAAACGCGAAGAACGAACGAAGAACGTGAAGAACATCAAGAACATATTTTCTCTTTAAATTTCGGCAGAGCTTCCCCTTATATTGGGACATATTTCTCAGAAAACTTCGGCAGAGTTTCCCCTTATATCGGGACATATTTCTCGGAAAATTTCGGCAGAGTTTTCCCTTATATAGGGACATATTTCAAAATAAAATGAAAAGAGTTTCCTCTACAAAATCAATCGAGAGGAAAATAACAATAAAACTGAAATAATATAATCAAACTGCAAGCGATGGAGAATCGGTAGGCACCACGCGTCTTAGGTGAGTGAATGTGTGACGAATCACAGGGTTCATTGATGTGCATAGCCGCCCGCACCTAAGTAGGGTATTACACGGATTTTTCCATCAAAATAACTAAAAAAACAAAAAAGAAAGAACAATAAGCACTGGATAATCGGTAGAGACCACGCATCTTAGGTGAGTGAATGTGTGATGAATCACAGGGTTCACTGACGTGCATAGTCGCCCGCACCTAAGTAGGGTGTTACACAGATTTCTCCTCGAACCACAACAAGAAACGAATCAGAAATAAAGATGAATCAAGAACAAAACTTGCAGGAAAAGATGATGAATTGAAAGTCTAGCTTAAGAAGCAAACTAAGAGAGGATCATACCTTCCTCCTCCTCGTTCTCTCGGCAGCGCTTCGCTAGCGTTTTTTCCCCGCCTCCCACTCCTACTCCTGACCTCTCAACCCTAGCCCTTGGGTGGTGGTGGTAGTGGAAATCGTAGAGAATAAATAGTAGCGGGGGTATTTATAGGCTCCAGAAAACCACTAACCATGGTTACTAAACCATGGTTTAACCCTTAACCGCAGTTAGCAGCCCGTGATTTTGGCCCATGGTTTTGTCTAAAACTTATCCGAAACTTAGGGATTAAGTTAGAACATTCCAAAGGATTCTAGATTCGCTAATGATGCTTAATTAACACTAACCGTGATTAACTTTCACTAAACGATTTAACTTTTACGGCTTGCGCTTATCTTTTGCTAACTATTGATTAGTGTTTGCTAATGATCATTAGCGGTTTTCAATCCATCATTAGTTTCTTTATCATTCTTAATTAGTCTTAATGACAGTCATTACGGGTTAATGATGTCTTAACCCTCCTTACTTCTCTTTCTTCCGAAAATCATAACAAATCGAAACAAAGTCTGATTCACATGACACAAATTCCATTGGATTTTTCTTGAAGAGTTGAATCTTATGATATAGGATCTGAAATATGCCAAGTTCATGGCTTTACAGGAGTCACATACGTAAGCAGGACCCATTGTGGCAGGCACCGAGTGACTCTCAAGACCAGACTCCAATCTCTATTTTATTAGGTAGCTATTGTTCTTCAAGATTAATAGAAATTGCTCATCTAAGATCAATTTCCTTGTGCATCATATAGATAGTTTATTTCTTATCTTTAAATTTATGAGCGGATCACCTTGCATGTAGAGTGCTGGAGTTAGGCATGCATTTCTATCTCTGCATGCATCAATGTGTTTGATTGTGCATCGACATGTTCGACTTCCTTCCCCTGATGTATTGGATCCAAAATATCCAAGGAAATCAGAGAATTTGTCAGGTATTGTCTTATTCAGAAAAATACATAAAAAGTGAAACAAAATAAAGTTGATACTGCTAATGCAAACTTGACCCTAAAATACACTTCATCTAAAAATTCTTGTTTTGGGGAGAGTTACTCATTGGTTGATTTATCTGGAGTGAGAGAGTGACCCGCACACTAGGCTAGAGCCATATCTAAACTCCTTTCAAACTACCAGTCTTACAGTTGGTTGTTCTCTAGTGAGGATTTCACTAGATAACCGATAATCGGTCCAAGACTTCCTTAGCAGATTGGGCAGATCGGGTATCCGATAAACAGTCTGCACCCATACTGGCTGGGAAAAACTATCTATGAGATTGGGCCAGTCTCCTGGGAGCATCGGGTTCCCAACATCTCACTTAATTGCTCTGATAGATTGATTTATCACCTAACTAAAATTGACAAGATTAACAATCGATCTCTCATGGTCATCATCGCAAGTGTTGAGTAGGTGAATTTAGGGTTTGATTTATCATCTTGTTAACATTCTAGATCTCATCGTCATAAATCCTTACATCACGATGATGGGAAGGAGGTTCCTTAGGTTGCCTTTGACAACACCGCTTTCAAGCACTCCTCTCCATTCATCTAGGGCAGCTTCAGAGAGCTCAGACCCGCTCTCCGAATCTGAGTTCGCTACCACCCTGTACCCCCTCGACCACCCTTCTACTAGTCCTGAGGTGCCAGAGCAGAGACCGGCATAGTTATATGTTCATTTGAAGGCACCTGAGTTGGGTTCTTTTTCCTTTTTAGAGACCCAAGACATGGCCATCAATGAGTGCGCACCAATGAGAAGCCACAGGGATTAACAATTGTACTTGACCAGGCCGTCATTAGCAACACACTCCTAGCCTCCCTGGAGACCATGCAGCGACAGGTTAGAGACCATGGGGCATTTATGGCGGACGTGCGACGAGAGATGAAACAGATGCGAGCCAACAGAGCAGAGTTATAGAGACCAATCGATGGAGATATACTAGCAGCTGAAGGAGGAGACAAACGATCCGAGGATCAGCCGGAGCTGCCAAGCCAGCACGTACGATGAGGAAGTTGCATAATCCTGGTGCAACCCTCACCCACCATTGGATCCAGCTACCAGAGATTCTTGGCAACTTCGAGCTTCGCACCTAGACCATCCAACTATTTCCCAAGTTCCATGGGCAAGTCACCGAGGAGTCGCACCTCCATCTATAGGAGTTTGAGATGATCTGCAGCATGGTCCGCGATCGATTTGTAGTCGAGGACACGATCAAGATGATCTCTTTCCTGTTCTTCTTAGTTGACAGAGCAGCCTACTGGCTAAAGCATTTGGGGAGGTATGTCACTACCTGGGAGTAGCTCCAGACCGAGCACTTGAACACGTACTATCCACTTAGCCGGACCAATGTAGCGCAGGCCATGATCAACAACTTCACCATGATCCCAACCGAGCAGTTTCACGAGGCTTGGGATCGATTTTGAGAGCTCATCGATCGATGTCCACATTACGATATATAAAGCCAACCTAGTCCAGAGTTTCTTTTGTGGGCTGACACCGGAGCTGCAGGGGCTGGTGAATGCCTCATGTGGAGGGTCCTATTTTGTCAAGGACGAAGACCAAGTTTGGAACATCTATGAGGAGAGGAAGAAAACTACACGGTGATGTCCCAGATTAGAGTCTACACTCAAGGGAAGCCCCTCCCACAAGACATATCTTACCAGAGGATTGCACGAGTTGATGACGGTCCTTCTACTTCGTCAGCAGCACCACATGCCAATTTCTCAACCGCTGACATGGGGATCATCAGCAAGAAGCTGGACCACATCGAGATCGTTGAGAAGAAGCAATTCCAAGCCTTACCCAGATCGGTCAGTTGGCATAGATTTGAGTGACCTGAAGACTCAGATCATGTGTCTCTAAGAGGCACAGACGGCATCATAGCCCCTTCTCAGGTCACGAGATGATCCCAGCAGCAACAGCTCCCCCCAATCATCTACCATGTATTGCCAAGTCAATCACATTCAGGTAGAGCCGGTCTAGTTGCTGCAGCACTACTTCCAGCCACCACAATCTCAGGACACTCAGATAGTGGTTTACCAGCCGAATGAGCCCCTGACAATTCTTCCCCCTCTACACTTTAAGTATGAGCCGTTGACGGAAGTCAATGGGATTTGGTATGATTGACACCAACAATGGCCTGGAATCCGTGGAGATCATCCCCGATTCATATGGTCCACCAGAGACACCTCGTCCCAACAACAGCCTCCAACTCAGGTCGAGCAGAGTAATCAGCAACAGTAACATCCCCATCACTCCTAGCAGTACCATCAACAATACCAACAAGGTCCTCATCCCTCATACCAGGGACAACATTGAAGGAAGCCGTAGTAGTCTCATCTTCAGTATTCCCAGCCTCATTATTAGCAGTCTTAGTCTCATTTCCAGTGAGGCATCCCGTTCGATTCTCATGGACCCATCTATGAGAACCCAACCCTTGACGACCTCTCCTGCCTACTATATGATCAACAGGCACCCTTTTGACGAGAGATGGACGAGTTCCTGCAAGAGACGAGGGAAATCATCAAGTACAAGGCTGCCAGACCCACTCAGATCGAACCAAACCTGAGCAACCTCAAAAGGAAGTATGAACAGGTACAGTTTACAAAGACTATCAATCCTAGTGATACTTTAGGTGATATATCTTCCTATGTGTTTGATGTTGATGTTGTGACACTTAGGAGCACTACTATGCCATTCGGTGGCACCTCGTCTGAGCAATGACCTCATGGAGATTCATGAGCACCAAATGAGGAGGATAACGATGCTGATGCCACTCATAACGATGATGACAATGGTACTGATGCCACCAAGGATGTTGATCCATTCGACGGTACCAAGACCGTCGTGATTCCAGACGCAGTCGGTGGTAATGATGGCAGAATTTCTCCACTTGCTGAGCTAGAGTGCGGTACTGATGCCGCAAAGACAGATGTCGTGGGTGGTATTGATGCCACCATTTATCCTTTAGTTGTGTTACCATCTTCTGTATCTCAGGACATTTTCTGAAAATTACAAAAAATGGAAAAAAGAGAAAAGAACGTAAGTATGAATAAAGGAAAGGTTTCAGTATCTCTTTGAGTCCATATGTGCTGCATGATGATATTGGTATGGATTCTATTCTTTAACATACACAAGAACCTATTCCTGACCCTCTCTTTAGAGAGGGTCCAACCATCCCTTTCCCTCAGGAACCCCGCTTAGAGAAAGGAAATAAACCAAAAAAAATCAAAAAAGACACACTAGCTAGATTTCAGCCAACAGATGATCGACCGATTTCAGATTCAACTTACTCTATAGGAGGCACTCGAGAACATCCCTCTCTTTAAAAAAATTTGAGAGAGAAGACCACCATCAGCAGGAAAAAGAGGAATCATAATGCAGAGAGTGATTACTCGTGCAACTTGCTTCGCTATCCAGAAACGATTGCCAACCAAGAGGCCTGATGCAAGAGCTCCATATGTCAGATGCCATATCCATGAACAACGGTCTGATCGTACTCTATTATACAGTGTCTCTTGAATTAACCTCTTTTCAGTAGCCTTACTCAACCGATTCGAATTTGGCCTCTTCGAAAGAGCATGACATCCCTTCAATTTGCTGATAGATTTGTCAAGAGGCCAAAGAGATTATTGAAGAACGTGGTCGTCACAATTCAGGCTCTAAAATTCCCCGTGGACTTTATTGTATTGGACATGGAGATCCCTGAGTCTGTGATAGATACCCCCATCAAACTGAGACGTCCATTCTTGGCCACAGCCAAGGTAGTGGCCGACCATGATAGTGGGAAGATATACATTCACGTCGAGGCAAAAGTGTACAAATAGAGATGATCGAGGAGACCAAAGCGAGAGATTCATCCTACTCCAAGCAGTCGAGTGATACAGAGCAGATGACAGATGCAGAGCGAGACGTCCAAAAGGAGTGCGACTTTATGATTACAGACGATGAGACAGTTTGGTCTGATCTCGTATCACAAGCTTTTGTCATGCCATCAGACACTATAGATTTACAGATTTCAGCAGATGAAATTTTGGAGAGCACACTCTTGGTAGAGGACACATTTGAGGCTAAAAATCGTGGTTAGGATAGTGAAGCAGAATACATTTCTTGTTTTTCTGAATCTAATCCTGCAGATTCAGGCATTTATTGAGATGACTTTGATCATTATTTACCATGTCTGATCCCCATAGAACCGACATCTAGGGCGGAGAGCGAGCCAGTACAGATGACAGATAGACCCACAGGGTCGTCTTAGATAATTTTTTCATGCAAATCTGGTTGCCTTCACTCAGACTTTTCAGAATCCAGATTTGCTAGCTCCCGGTTGTCCAGAACTGAAAACTTTGCCATAATCTATGAAGTACAGATTCCTTGCGGATGTACCCACTCATTATCTCAGTGGATTTGACTGGAAAGCAAGAATCTCGTTTGATGGAGGTTCTTAAAAGAAACCGCAAGATGATTGGATGCAGTGTAGCTGATCTTCAAGGGATACGTCTGGCCCTGTGCTCCCACCATATCTATCTCAAAGAGGATACCAAGCCATTGTGTGAGTTTCGGTGACGGCAGAACATTGAATCTTCAAGACGTGGCCATAAAGGAGATATTTAAATGGTGGAGTGTTGATTTTATCTACCCCATCTCCGAATCCAAGTGGGTTAGTCCATTACATATGGTACCCAAGAAGACGGGTATCACTACAGTTGTGAGCGAGTCTGGAGAGGAGATAGCTACCCGGATACCTACTTCTTGGAGGGTCTGTGTGGACTACAAATGATTGAATCGGGCCACCAAGAATGATAATTTCCCACTTCCATTTATTTATTAGATTATCGAGAGGCTAGATAGGAAGAGTAACTATTGTTTCCTTGATGGGAACTCTGGATACAATCAGTTGTCCATATCGCCCGAAGATCAGGAGAAAACTACATTCACCTGTCGTTTGGGACATATGCTTCAGACATATTCCATCTGGTTTATGTAATGTCCTGGGTACACTCCAAAGGTGCATGTTGCCCATCTTTTTGTACATTGGTGGGTGACTGTATGGAGGTCTTCATAGATGTTTTTTTGTTCTACGGTGATGGGTTTGATGCTTGTCTTGACTGCCTAGACCGCATACTTTGGCATTGTATTGAGGTCCATCTTGTATTATCTTGGAAGAAGAGTCACTTCATGGTGTCTCAGGGGACGGTGCTTGGCCATATCTGAAGGATATGGGAAAATCCTCAAGCGCATCACGGAAGTGTGATGATCGTATAACATATGATAATGAGAGACTAGTCGTACTAGTTGCTCGGTGCGAATGAAACCATATGATCCAAGAACATTTCTTGAATCGTTTCATCTAAACACAAAAAGTATATAGGAATACCTCTTGGAGTGTGGTTGCGATCGAGCCTCTAAAGGAAGAGACCTCCTGTCTCAAGTCTGATCCATTGAAAGAGATGCTTGCGAGCATGGGGATGAGTCGCATGCTTCTTGCAATCCACGTTGATGATCCAAGCAATGGATCTCCTGATCTCGTCTCACGAGATCGAATGCCTTCTTCACAAGTACCACACACCAAAGAATACGGAGAAGAGAAAGGATTGCCTCTTCTTATATAGGATTTTGGGAGTCCATGGATCCTAATCCATGGACAACACACAATCAACGAATGAGATTTATTTGTGTTTCTTTCAATGGTTAAGATGTTGTTGTAAAAAACACGACAACAAATGATTTAATTTAAATTAATTTACATTGATAAATCAATCAAATTAATTTCAAAATAAATTACCTTTGACTAGAGATATGATAATGAGGAGACTAACCTCCTTCCCTAAAAGAGGGGGATAACGACTCCTCTCCACATGGAGAGTAGTGGCCATCCACTCCTCTTAGGAGGAATATGTCTATCTCCTCTAATTATCATGAGATCTCATTATCTCATGATATATCTTGATCTCTTGTCGAGAATATTTTCACAAAAAATAATTCCAAATTATCTTGTCGAAAATATCAACCAATCCATTGAAATTATGTGATTCTCATTCACAACCCAAAACAAAATGTAATTATATTTTCAATTAATCATTTAATGTGAATCCAATCCACATTAACAATTAATCAACAAATATAAATTACAAAAGTCTCTCTCTGATATATTATAAATCTCATTTACAATATACCTGGATAATTGGATAGTGTTATCCACAATATCCATATCCACAATAATTAAATCTCATTTAATCACATTGGATAATCATTCTCATGCATTCATATAATGTGAATTAAATTCACATTATCCATGATAATTAAATCACAATTAATTATCAATTTCTCATTTCTTAGACATAATTCAACTTTGGAATGATTGTTGAACTCTTTCTAGAATAATGCGCTTTCTCCGCAGATGCTTAGAGATAAGGACATGGCGATTGTATTGTACCACGTATAGTGACTTCGATATTGAGATCACATCTTAAATCCAGATCCCATGGACCTCTTACAGATGCTTGATTTAATCAAGGTCGTAAATCTAATCTTCTCATTGCATCTGAATCTCATTCAGATCAATGTCCAACATTTGGACCAAGATCAGGTTACTTCTCAACTGAGAGGAGTCACTAAAATCCAGACCTGTTTCATCACTCCCTCTGAATGGAAGTGTCATGGTTATATAATCGTTTAAGATCACATCACCCTCAAGTATTCCTAATACATGTACATCCTGCATATTGGAAGACCTATGATCATCCCAAAGATATAGATCAATTTTACATTGTCATCTTCAGGGTTTGATCATTAAGTTTCTTATTCTTGGTCATTGGGATTTTGTTATCGATCGTATGCTTTCCAAAAACAAATATCATACCCTCAAATTCTTGTCATGCTTCCGAAGCATGACGACCATGCATGGAATTTGTTCCCAATACCTCATGAGTGAGCTCATGTCTTCTGATTCTCAAGTGAACCTGTAGGATTGATGAATCTCCATTCATCACTCTTTATTCCTTTATTTTAGCTAGAAATCTTGGAAAAATACCTTGTAATTAGTTGTAAAAATAATAAAATATCAAAATACATGCAGTGTGTAAAGCATGTTTTTGTGTAAAAATAAAAGAATAAAGAAATAAAGAAAAAGAGGGAGATATTTAGAATAAATATTGAGTGACCTGAACCTGAAGGGAGGGCTCAATAAGGGCCTGACCCCTAAATAAAATAAGTAGATAGAGATAGGGTAACTCAGCCTTGCACATAAATCCCCTCTTAGTGTATATATTTTATTTTCCAAAAAAAATTATTTTTTGGAAATAAAATAAAATAAAATAAAAATAAAAATAAATACTTTCTCTCTCTCATCAGTGTACATATACCATGTACATAAAATAAAAGATGTATTTATTTCACCTTTGTAAATAATTAATAAAAATAAAATAAAAATCTTTTTATATTCCATATTTTATGATGTAAATAAATAAAATATAAAATACAGGTAATTGTACAAAAATAAAAAATTAAAAAATTAAAAAAAAAGATATTTGTACATGTACCTATATAATAACAATATAATGTAAATACATAATTTATTGTTCAAAAAAATAAATAAAAATTACTAAAAATACTTTGAAAATAAATAAGCATTTTTTATTTTGTAAATATTTTAAAATAAAGTCATTTTCTATTTTATTTTGATTTTCCAAATCTTTTTCCAATGCTTTTTTCCCATTAGTCCACGGGGGATTGTTGACCCCCGGTCAACTCCCCCCTGGACCACTTCGCCCAGATCCGCGTTCGAGTGCCTGATTTCTTCCATTTTTCTAGATGCGATCCGACCGCCATCCACCCAAATCCCGGGCCCGGATTATCCTTGAGACATCCCTAATCCACGCCCGATCATCTTTTTAGGCGTCCGAGCATTGGATTGCGCGCCCGACTCCCATCTTCTCGGACCCCCGACACTTTATAGTCTTGCCTTCCACCGCCATGTCACGCACCTTTGGCCACCCTCTTCGATTCCAAGGACCTCCACCTTCCTTCCTTGAGTGACAACAAGCTCTGGGAGGTGTCGCAACGAGGATTGGAGCGCTCTAGCCCCTGGTCCGGCGACCACACCGTCGAGCTTCGCCACTGGCGAGCACGAGCCTCTGGAGGCGTCGCTCCATCGAGGCAAGGACTCCAGGAGAAGCACCATCTCCCCAATAGACGCATCCGATCATCAGGTATCCTTGTTAGCCCTTAGATTAGCTTCCATTCCCATTTTCGATTTTTGCTCCGCTCCGATCGACCATCTTCCCATCCGACCATCGCATCATCTTCACGAGACTTCGTTCCATCTTCTACGCCCCTCCGATCATCTTGGTTCGCCCCGGAATCAAGAAGTAGGTCACAACTGTCGTCGCTTCGCCGGAGACTCCCGCTCCGCCTCACCAGACCACCCACCTTGCCTATAACCAGGTCGAGGCACTTTGCCTCGACCCAGCTTTCTTCCTGTGCAGGTAGAATCGAAGAAGGACCTCATCTGGAGGTCCCACCACTTGGGCACAAGTGCTACAGGAGCTTCACGTCGTCGAGGACCCTCGGGCGTCCTTGGCCTCATCGGAGATCATGAGGAGCTGTGGACAACTTCAGGCTTCATTTACCCTCTCAAAGCAGCACGAGAGGAGGTCCTCCGCACACGCATTGGGCCAGCGAAGCTCGCCGGCGAGTTGTTCTTCGATGACCCTCCAACGCCGTCAGATTAAGCCCTTGCGCCAGATTAGATCTCATCCGTCCATCTGAGGGTTGCGTCTGACCGTTGATCCATCTGAGGATCAAATCCACGCCGCTCATCGTGGAAGGAGTATCCACCGTTCTCAGCCGTCAGATCTTATACGTGGCACCACCTCAGCCGTGGATCTTAATAAAGGGGTAAATTTCCTGTAGGCCCCTGTTTTTGTTGCATTTATAGTTTAGTCCTGTAAATATTGGTTTCAGTTGTTTTTATTTTGGAACATTTGCATCTTGGACCCTGTGTTTATTTTATTTGTAAATTAGTCCATGTTCGTGTGGTGCACTTGCATCAACACGTGATTTGTGGAACTTTTGCATTTTTATCCTAAAGCTTTGAGTTATTACTGTTTACATTTTTATAAATAGGAATTACATTTTAGTCCCTTTAAATGTGAATCACGTGCATGCCTCGTGCTTTTCTGGGCTTTTTGCAACTTGGGCCCCAGGATTTTTACACGTGTTAACTATTTGGCCCCTGAACTTTGTTTTCTTGCTCTTGGGTCCTTGTGTGATGTATGTCTTGTATTGGTTGAATAAAATATAAAATTAATTCCAAATCAAGTGAAATTTGGAGACGTGGCTCCTGCCACTGTGTAAAAATTTCACGATTTTTTGGGACATTTTTATTGCTTTTTGTTATTTTTAAAATCAAAAACCTTCATTTTTATTACTGTTTGATTTGTAAAATCCATTAAAAATATAAAACTCATCTAAAAATTACAAAACCCTAAAAATCTTATAAAAATCATTAAAAATTCTAAAAAATTAAAAAAATGCAATTTCCCTTTCTGTAGCTTAGTTTTATTTCCAGTATTCATAAAAATTGTCCCCAGATTTTTAGAGGCTAATTATCTATTTTTAATTAGCCTTTTAAATATGGCTGCACATTGATTTTGATTTTCAGTCTTTTTCTATTTTTATAAAATCAACAAAAAATCATAAAATCTTGAGAAAATTATCAAAAACACCTAAAAACCTATAAAACGCAAAAATAATTTTATTTGAATTTTCTGAGTTGTTTTGATGCATTGAATAAATTGTTGAATGTATTCTCTTTAGTCCTTTCTTGCCTTTTCTTCATAATTAAAAATACATAAAATCCATCAAAAATACATTTTATCTTTTTATTCTTTTTGACAACTTCGTAGTCTCTTTTGAGCCAATCTGTGCTCCTTGAGTTCGACCTTGGTCGCTATACCATGTTAAATAAATAGCAAGATCGCTATTCGGATTTCATTTTTGATTACTTTTATTTGGTGGTCTATTTTTCTTGTTGAGTCCGATCTACGAGATCTAGGTCGCAACGACCCTTGATTGATTCTATTCCTACTCGGATTTTGTGGGATTTTCGGCTCATCAAGGATCCCTTCGAGAGATCGTATTACTCATATGCCCTTGCATGCACTCCAACACGTCGGTGTATAGACCTTGGTTAGGTCATCAATCTATTGGTCTGCCAAATGTACATACTCAGACATATAGTAACACATATGTCTCCGGTTAGATGATGCGAGCATGTATTGCGACATTATACGATATAGGACTTTGGTTATCTCAATCTCGTTAAGTCAACTTTTTGACCTAACTAATCTGACACCTCAGAATCTCTATTCCTATGCATAAGAACTGCATCAAGAGGTCAGTTAGATATCGGCCTATGTGAGAAAGGATTGTCATCTCCTACTCAGGCTGGAGATCATCTCTTAACAATCATTTGACGGTGCTTGATGAGTCCTCAATCTAACTCATTAGATATTCATCCAAACACCAGCCTATATGATTCTATTATTGAATCAACAACTGTATAATTATTAAGATGATCATGGTACATAATCCTAATTGTAGAGAGGGACCTTATAGTGCATTCACTCACTTAATCTCAAAAAGGGAGTGAAAAATAATCAATAACTTTAATTGATAAAATAAATATTACAATAACATTATTGTAGGAATGGTTCGTCTCAGGCTCACATGGCTAACAATCTCCCACTAGCCCTCATAACCATTCATGAATAATCCTTAAAACCATATTCATTATATGCTAGTCGAAAAACTTCTATGTCAAAGGTTTGGTAAGAGGATCAGCAACATTTCCGGTAGAGGCCACCTGGGTGATGATGATATCACCACGCTTTTGAATCTCCCCGAATGATATGGTATTTCCTTTCCATGCGCTTGCTCTTTTGATGCCATCTGGGTTCCTTTGCCTGAGCAATGGCTCCTGTGTTATCGCAGAGTAACGGGATGGGAGTATCAAAGGAAACTATGCCAAGTTACAGGATGAACTTGCACAACCACACCACCTCCTTTGTAGCATCTGATACAGCAATGTATTCAACTTCTGTTGTTGAATCCGATGTAGTGTCCTGCTTCTTGCTTCTCCAACCCACAACACCACCGTTCAACAGGAACACAAACCCTAATGTCGACTTTCACTCATCAATATCTGACTAGAAGTTCGAATCTATGTATCCGAGGACTTGGAGATCGCCATCTCCATAGACCAAGATGCAATCTTGAGTCCATCTTAGATACTTTAAAATGTTCTTCACTGCATTCCAGTGTTCCTCTCCATAGCAGGATTGGTAACGACTTACCAACTCCCACTGCATGGCAGATATCTGGCCTAGTATACATCATGGCTTACATTAAGCTTCCTACAGCCGATGCATAAGGGCATCCACTCATGGCTTTCTTTTCCTCAACACTTTGAGGAGCCATCCCTTTAGACATGTGTATACCATGTCTTAAGGGGAGGAAACATTTCTTGGAACTATCCATACAGAAACGTTCAAGAATCTTCTTAATGTACCCATGTTGTGATAATCCCAATATCCTCTTCTCTCGGTTTCTGAACAGCTTCAGACCTAAGATGTAAGAGGCCTCTCCAAGATCTTTCATCTTGAATGTATGGGATAGCCAAATCTTAACAATGGTCATCATCATTGTATCATTCCCAATGATAAGGATGTCATCTACGTAAAGCACGATGGATACAATGTCACTCCCACTAAGCTTCTTGTACATACAAGGTTCATCAGGATTCTGCACAAAATTAGAACTCTTTATAGTTTCGTCAAATCTGATGTTCCAACTACGAGATTAAGCCCATAGATGGATTTCTTCATCTTGCATACTTTACCATCCTCGATTATGAATCTCTAGGGATGCTCCATATAGATATCCTCCTCGAGGTATCCATTGAGGAAAGATGTCTTGACATACATCTTCCAGATGTCATAGTCAAGATATGCAACTATAGCTAGCAGTGTCCTGATGAACTTAAGCATAGCCGCAAGAGGGAATGTCTCATCGTAGTCGATGCCTTCTCTCTGTGTGTAGCCCTTGGCTACGAGCCGTGCCTTGAAACTCTCCACTTTCCCATCAGGTCTCCTCGTTCTCTTGAAGATCCATTTACACCCAATGGGTTTTACCCCTTCAAGTGGATCCTCTAGGGTCCATACATCATTCTTATGCATGGAATCAATCTCTGACTTCATTGTTAGCATCCATCTATCCATGTCATGATCCGCGAGCACTTCATCAAATGAAGTAGGATCATTGTCAGTCTCACCTAACACATGGAATCCATACCTTTCAGGTGGTGCAACCACCTCAAACTACTTTGAAGAGGTATGGGTGTTTCATCCTTATTTATCTATTCAGTTTTTGGTTCGGGAAGCTCAGAATCCTTAGGGGATTCAATGAGTTGCTCAACTTCATTTTTGTCTTAACCTTTAAGAAAGTCATTCTCCAGAAATTTTACATCTTTAGAAATGAAAACCTTCTGGGTTTTAGGATCATAAAGTTGGTATTCAATACCATCTTTAACATACCCAATGAAGTACCACTCACGAGAGCAAGATTATAGCTTACTTGCGTGGATGTTCTTTGCATGGACCAAGCAACCCCAAATCCTCAAGTGATTAACACTAGGTTTGGTTCCATACCAGAGCTCATGAGGAGTCTTAGACACAGATTTGCTAGGAATCTTGTTTAGGATATATATTGTAGTCTCTACTGCATATCCCTAGAAACTAAGAGGTAAATGTGCTTTGCTCATCATTGAACGGACCATGTCCATGATGGTCCTGTTGCATTTTTCAACAACACCATTAAGTTGGGGGTTCCATGAGGAGTGAGATTGGAGACAGTTCCATTCTCTTTAAGGTATTCCTTGAATTCATTTGAGAGGTACTCGCCACCTCAGTCAGATCGAATCCGTTTAATCTTCCTATCGATTTGATTCTCAATCAAAGCCTTGAACTCTTTGTACTTTTCGAAGGTTTTAGAGTTATGACGTAGTAGGGAGATAAACTCGTATTGTAAATGATCATCAATAAATGTCAAGTAATATCGATATCCATTTCAGGTCGCGATACTGAAGGGACCACATACATAAGTATGTATGAGGTCAAGAATACCTTCCATCTTGTAACCATATTACGAAAAGGCGTCCTAGTCATTTTATCTTGAATACAATGCTTGCAGGTAAGTAAAGGTTGAACTCGTAGAAAATATAAGGGTCCATCCTTTATCAATCTATTGATTCTATCAACAGATAAATGACCAAGCCTACGATGCCAAATCTTATTAGATTGATTACTATCCTCCCTGGATCTTTTAGGGTTTTTATTAGTGGTAGTAACATTCATGACATGTTCATCAATGCATAATTTATAGAATCCACCAGAAGTCAAATCACCATCTATAATATGCTTATCATAATGGTTTATGACTAGTTTATTATAGAAAAGAAATGAATATTCGCTTTTAATAAGATTAGATACAGATATTAAATTCCTTCTGACTTCAGGTACATAAAGACACTCTCTAAGTACTAGACCTCATGTACACTCTCTAAGTACTAGGACTCTTGCACTAGATAACGATAGTCTGTAGGTCTTGACGGCGACTGCTGCAACACCTATATCAAATCCCATCTGGATGACTATCTCCCCTTCTTCCAGACTCTTAGTTTCTTGAAACATATGCAAGAAATTGCATACATGAACAGAAGCACCAGAATCAACAACCCAACTTCCTTCTTGTCCAACAAGAAAGTTAGTTTCAATGATAAATGTAGATTTCATACATGTTGGGGCTTTACCTTTGTCGACCAACTTCATGCAATCTGGATAATTGCGCTTCCAGTGCCTCGGCTTCTTGCAGTGATGACAGACATCGGTTTTCTTCGATGTCATCAAAGTGGATGCATTGGTAAACAAACCAACTATTTGATTCTTCTTTCTCTTCTGGGTCGGGCCCTTCTGAGAACCATGCTTCTGACCGTGCTTTCCTTTGACCATTGCAACCATTGCACTGCCAGAGGGGCCATCTCTCTTCATTACATCCTCAACAGACTTTAATGCAACTAACAACCCAGCGTTAGTAAAATCAACTTTACTCATGTGGTATGTAACCACAAAGTTGTTGAAAGACTTAGGGAGTGACAATAGAATGGCGTCAGCTTGCATATCTGCATTCATATCAGCTCCAAGAGTTTCCAACTCAGAGAGGTACCCAAACATTTTGAGTACATGTTATATGACAGAGGTCCCTTCCTGCATCTTACAGCGAATAAGTTGTTTCATTATATTATAACACTGTGTGTGGTTCACGTCAATGGACATTTATCTTAGATTCAACATAATGCCACGATAAGTGTCCATTTCCACATGCTGCTTCTGCAGCACATTGGACAATCAACCAAGAATATAACACATTGCCAGATTATGATCTTCATCAAATTTATCATTAAATTCGATTTCTTCTGGAGTCTTTGGGTCTGCAAACTTGTCCTTGGATAACACTTAGGAAATGCGCTCAGCAGAAAGGACAAGGTCCAAATTTCGGATCCAATCTGAATAATTTGGTCCGGTCAACTGATTGACCTCCAGGAGCCTGCTAAGTGGGTTCATGGACTCCATTTTCTGAATTAAGAACGTACTATATTAGAACATATAGATAATTATATAATCAATTTAAAATCTTTGATTAAGGAATTTTTTAATCAAATTAGTCTTGCTTTGTCAACTTTTAGATTCATTCCCTTAATTACTTTCAAAGCAAGAGATATATTTACCGTATATCTCAAGCAAGAACTGGGATCTCCTCTTTATCTTTTTCACATACAATAATATGAGAAAATGTAACTCCAATAAAGAGAAGCGAGAATACATTTCACCTTGCAAGTCCAACTTGCATTCCCCAATTTGATCTTTAATACTCAGGCCCATCACCCCTAAGGCGATGTTGACCTCTTGTTAATCGAACCAACCGTCAACAGGATTAGAACTCGCTATGTGCAATCCAATATCGTCCCAATAATATGAGGAACCACTATTGGGATCACTATGCATACGACCTTACTCTTTCGAGAAGTAAAGAGCCCGATCCAGATGCGCTTATATACAGGAGCTGTCACTTCGTACAGGTGTCTCCTACATACAATCCCTGGTGACGGAAACCCTCCGCCTTGACGGGATACCATTGATGTCACTTATGTGATCCTCCACCTCATATTCAAATTTTAATTAGTTATCATTAATCATATCCATGTAACTAATTCTTCCAAGGGAAATACACATCTATTCATAATAGAGTGTTTAAATTGGATATAATTAATTTAATCTCATTTAATCAATTATCAATCAAATTCAATCATCAAACTTGATTGTTAGTTGAAATAATGGTATTATCTCAAAGTACGTATTATTCGAATTTGAATAATTAGAAAATACACCCTGATTTCTCTAGCATTATAGAGTCCCTACCCGCTGTCATGGCCAGTACCGATAGGAGTGGGACAGACCCTATACGATACAACCTGCTACCCCAACGCTCCTCGACTAGACACCATATCCATCTCAGGAAAGGATAATGCCAAATTGATCATTATGTACTTGATATGTTCATCGATTTTTAAACCAAAATTATACCATAAAGTAATAATCAAAATCATTTTGATTATAAGGAAATTTTCTCAACAAATTCCCAAACCTATTTAAGTAACATGTTTGATGAAAGTGTATAAAGTAACCAATTGGTGATCTAGATCAAATCTAATCATTTATTGATTGAGGCAATGTCATTTAAGGGAACAATTATTATCAAATATTTCCCAAATATTATACATAATTATTCCAAGAAATTAGCCATTAATTTCACAAGTTACTTAAATGACAATCACAAGGTTCATGATCGAGTATGGAATTTTTGGCAGTGACTCCTACATACTAAAATTAACATATCTCAATCAAATTAAATCCAAATTAAGCAAAATAAATTTCTAAAGTTTGCTATTTTTTAAAACAGAACCCAAGTGTTAAACATGCATTTCCAGCTATTTTAAAATAATAATTAACTCCTTAATTTCGTCATTATTTGCCATCCCCGAAACAGTGGATATATGGTCATTAAAATAATCATAACTTGAGCAAATAAAATCCAAATTAGCAAACTCAAAATATATTTTTCTTTATTTAATGGGAAACATTATCCATGTGATAGATTCATGTTTAAACATTTTAAACATGGCCGAAATTTATCACGAAACAGGGCTGCAAAAATAAAACGTGATAACAATTTTCACGAACCCCAATGAGCCCAAATCTTCGTAGGTTCATGGATCATATCCAAAACCTCTGACCTATGGATCAAATACCACTTGAAGGATATGGAAAATCCTCAAGCGCATCATGGAAGCGTGATGATCGTATCACATACGATCATGGGTGATTAGTCGCACTCGGTGCATCGGAATTTTAAAATTTTTAAAAGGATGAAACCATATGATCCAAGAATATTTCTTGAATCATCTCATCTAACCACAATGAAGATATATGAATACCTCTTGGAGCGTGGTTGCGATCGAGCCTCTAAAGGAAGAGACCTCCTGTCTCAAGTTCGATCCATCGGAGGAGATGCTTGCGAGCGCGGGGATGAGTCGTGTGCTTCTCGCAATCCAAGTTGATGATCAAAGCAATGGATCTCCTGATCTCATCTCATGAGATCGAACACCTTCTTCACGACTGCCACACACCAAAGAAGATGGAGAGACAATAGTCATCGAAGCGGAGCACAATGGCGAGGCGATGGCGAAGACGACCTTCTCTTTATGAGAGTGGACGACCACTCAAGAAGAGAAGGGAGGGTATGCGTGAGAATGAGAGAGATAGAGAGTGAATTTGTTGTGATTTTGTGTAATTCGAAGAGCAAGGATTGCCTCTTCTTGTATAGGGTTTTGGGAGTCCATGGATCCCAATCCATGGACAACACATAATCAACTGAGAGATTGATTTGTGTTTCTTTCAATGGCTAAGATGTTGTTGTAAAAAGTACAAAAACAAATGATTTAACTTAAATTAATCTATATTGATCGATCAACAAAATTAATTTCAAATTAAATCACCTTTGAATAGAGATAGGATAACGAGGAGACTAACCTCCTTCCCTAAAAGAGAGGGGACGACTACTCCTCTCCACATGGAGAATAGTGGCCGTCCACTCCTCTTAGGAGGAATTGATCTATCTCCTTTAATTATCATGAGAACTCATTATCTCATGATATATCATGACCCGTTGTCAAAAATATTTTAACAAAAAATAATTCCAAATTATCTTGCGGAAAATATCAACCAAGCCATTGAAATTATGTGAATCTCATTCACAACCCCAAAAAAATGTAATTATATTTTCAATTAATCATTTAATGTGAATCCAATCCACATTAGTAATTAATCAACAAATATAAATTACAAAAGCCTCTCTCTGATATTATAAATCTCATTTACAATATACCTAGAATATTGGATAATGCTACGCACAATATCCATATCCACAATAATTAAATCTCATTTAATTACATTGGATAATCATTCTCATGCATTCATATAATGTAAATCAAATTCACATTATCCATGATAATTAAATCACATTTAATTATCCATTTCTCATTGCTTAGACATAATTCAACTTAAGAATTATTCTTGAACTCTTTCAAGAGTAATGCGCTTTCTCCGCAGATGCTTGGAGATAAGGATAGGGCGATTGTATTGTACCACGTTTAGTGACTTCGATATTGAGATCACATCTCAAATCTAGATCCAATGGACCTCTCACAGATGCTTGATTTAGGCTGTAAATCTAATCTTCTACATTGCATCCGAATCTTATTCAGATCAGTGTCCAACATTTGGACCAAGATCAGATTACTTCTCAACTGAGAGGAGTCACTAAAATCCAGACCTATTTCATCACTCCCTCGGAATGGAAGTTTCATGATTATACAATCGTTTACGATCACATCACCCTTAGGTATCCCTAATACCTGTAAATCATGCATATAAGAAGACCTGTGAGCATCCCAAATATATAGATCAATTTTACACTGTCATCTTCAGGGTTTGATCATTAAGTTTCTCATTCTTGGTCATTGGGATTTTGATATCGATTGCATTCTTTACAAAAACATATATCATACGATCAAATTCTTGTCATGCTTCCAAAGCATGACGACCATGCATGGAATTTGTTCCTAATACATCATGAGTGAGTTCATGTCTTCCGATTCACAAGTGAACCTGTATGATCCCTTTGAGAGATCGTATTATTCATATTCCCTTGCATGCACACTAAACCTTGGTTAGGTCATCAACCTATTGATATGCCAAATGTACATACTCAGACATATAGTAACACATCTGTCTCTGATTAGAGGATGCGTGCATGTATCGTGACAGTATACAATATTGGACTTTGGTTATCTCGATCTCGTTAAGTCAACTTCTTGACCTAACTAATCTGACACCTCCGAATCTCTATTCCTATGCAGAGGACCTGCATTAAGAGGTCGGTCAGATATCAGCCAATGTAAGAAAGGATTGCCATCTCCTACTCAAGCTGGAGATCATCTCTTAACAATCATTTGACGGTGCTTGATGAGTCCCTAATCTAACTCATTAGATATTCATCCAAAAACCAACCTATATGATTCTATTATTGAATCAACAACTATATGATTATTAAGATGGCCATGGTACATAACCCTAATTGTACAGAGGGACCTTATAGTGCATTCATTCACTTAATCTCAGAAAGGGAGTGAAAATAATCAATAACTATTATTGATAAAATAAATATTACAATAACATTTATTGTAGGAATGGTTCCCCTCAAGCTCACATGGCTAACTATATCATCTCCAACAGGGCAATGGAGATCGATCCGGCGAAGGTGGATATTATCAAGATACTCATTCCACCATCCAATTTTTGACTATTGCAGTCTTTTGTGGGGCATGTCGCTTTCTATCGATGATTCATCCAGGATTTCAATCGTATTGCCCGACCGCTTACTGATCTGTTGATGAAAGACATCGAGTTCATTATAGATGATAAGTGTCTAGCATCGTTTGAGACTCCCAAGGGATTAGTTGTTGAGGCTCTTGTCCTTCATCCACCCGATTGGTCTCTCCCATTCGAGATCATGATAGACGCTTCTGATTTTGCCATAGGGGTTGTGCTAGGACAGAGAAGGGATGGATTACCATATGCCATACACTACGCTAGCCAGACCTTGGATGCCTCTCAGCGGAATTTCATTCTTACATAGAAGGAGATGCTAGCAGTAGTCTTTGCTTTGGACAAGTTCAGATCTTATATTTCTTGGATCCTAAGCGATGATATTCACATATCACACCGCCATCCGATACCTCATGGAAAATAAGGATGCCAAATCCAGATTGACCAGATGGATCCTTCTACTCCAAGAGTTTTATATTGAGATTAAGGATAAGCCTAGAGTCAAGAATGTGGTGGCGGATCACCTCTCCCATCTAGAGAACCTTGAGGATTCAGAGCAGATGGCACCTACAGAGACCTTCCCAGATGAGACGATTCTTACTATTTGATGAAACTCGATTCCATCATCATAATTTCCCATTATTAACCCCCTTGCTTAAAATTGTGTCAATAAAACCCAGTTAATGTCCTGTAATTAAAAGAGTCCTAAATAAATTAAAAACACACTTTTAAAGGGCCTATTTTGCAGTTCATCAAATGGCGCCGTTGCTGGGGACACGGCTCATTTCTTGTATTTTTGGATTTTTGTTTAGTTAATTTCGTGTTTCTTTTATAGGTCAATTTGTTCATCCATTTTGCATCCAAAAATTTTCTTTCTTATTTTGATCTCTAACCTTCGTTTTTGTGGCAGGGCCCTTGATCACTCAAGGAGGCGAGGAGCTGGTACTTCCCGCTGCGAGGAGCCGCAGAAACCTACATGGAGCAAATAGAAAAGAAAGAAAAAAAGTGTCTAGCATTTTATTTTTGCATGTCATGTAATAATTCATCGTTTACAGCGGTCTTCGATTGAAGGCTCGCGAATGTAATCGAACGATCGTGGTTGTGTGGGGATCGTCCCCACTTGAGTGTTGACCTAGGACCAGGCACGTGGGTCATTGAGCGGTTTTTCATTTTTATCTTTTACGTGCTTGTTCGTAGGTAGGACACACCTTAAATAAAGACGCACGTAGCATCGCCTCACTTAGCCAAATTAAAAGAAAGTTTTTCCCCGCTAATAGAAGCATGTTAGGTGCGGTCTTTTTGATCGACTTGCATACTTTGATTTCGGTTTTACAAACGGCCCAAGTTTTTCACAGATTTATCGCCAAATCACTGCATGACTTCTCGCTTAGCCTAGATCACGGTTTTTATCGAATACACGGCTTTTTCTCTGCTTTCTTTTTCCTAGCTTGATCATCTAGGATTAATGGAAAATGGGAATGAACGGTAGACGATGATTTCTTCATTTATGGGCTAACCTTAATTCAGTGATAATTTCAAATAAAATTGGGACTGTTAATTGCAAGTCAACCAAAAATGGAGTAAAATTTAGTTTTGGGAGAGCAACACCCTCGGTTACGCATTGGTTTTCACTTCACTTTTTTCTCCGCGTAAAATATTTAATGTTTTATCACCAATAAAACCGACAAGATAATAAACCAACCTCGGTTGGTTTCATGTGTGTGTTGGTGAACCTAAGGGTCTTGCTTCTTGATTGAGCCATGTTTGCTTCGATACACACCCCAGAACCTTAGTTACTCCATTCATCTCCGAAGATTCAACCGCTCCCTTGTATATCCATCCCTCTTCTTCGTTCACCTTGGGTCTCTCCCAACATCAATTCCCATCTTTATACTTAGGCTAATCTCAGCCTAAGTATAGGGGGGACCCGAGTCCCTGTGATTTCTCTACTTATCTTTCCTTGCCTTTATACTTAGGTTATTTCTAACCTAAGTATAGGGGGAGCCCCTCTTAGCTCCCGTATATTTCTCTACACTTAAATGGACCTATGGACTTGTATCATCTAGTGCTATGAGGACATAGCAAAGTTCAAGGATAGGGGGTATACCGTATATACAATTTACTTACTTTAGCTATAATCTAAAAATTTGAAAAATTTAAAACTTTCTGGCTAAAGTAAAATTCTTTGGACTAAGAGAACTTAAAAGACTTCACGGCTTTTCTATACTATGTTACACTATTTTTTATAAAAATATTTTTGAAAATGATTTTAAAAATGAGATTTTCTTGTTTTGAAAAATCTTTTGAAAATGTTTTGAAAATCTTTTATTGGTGTGACATGGTTTTGAAAATCTTTTATCAAGGAAAGTTGAGTCTAACCTGTGTTTTAACTTTAAACTAAAATCCATAAAAATGAGCAAAATTCAAAAAAAATGTTTTTGAATGAAGGAGTTGGATTAAACCTCTACACTTACACTTTCACCCAGGATCTGAAATGTTCAAGGAAGCTTGATTTTTGAGGTCTTCGAGATTTTTAGGTTAACCAGCCTTAGCCATCAGGGTCAAAGACTTAATCATCCATATTTCCCTAGGTCTCTAGATTTGCATGCTATATTCCATGCTTAATCTCAGACAAAAAGAATATGATCAGCACATCACATGCACGACTGCGGTTTTTGATTGAGATGAGTTGGCTTTTCACCTAAGGGATTGGGATGAGGGATTCAAGGTTGGACTTGATCTAATGATGCTCGAGGATGGGATAAAATCTTTGAAGGCTTCAGGAAACTTGAATGTCAGCAATTTAGCCAGTATGAGAACTTGGTTCTTATACTAATCTCTTGATAATTGACCTAAGTGCCTGGGTGTGATATAAATAAAAAAATGTTGATCAGTGTGCGCCAACTCTTGGTAAAAGCAGTGGAGCTAGCCAAAAATTATACAAGTCAATGAAATTTTAAGAAAAGCTCTCATTCCACAAAGTCAAATATAAAAGAGCAACCACCAAAGGCGAGCGCTCCCAAACTTTTCGAAGTGTCCACTTGGACCACCGCTATTAGGACCAGTAGTCGGGCTTGCACCAAAAAAGGGCTCTGCATCGTAAATGCTACAAATCTGGGTGTCGAAGGTACGATAGGTACTCAAAAGAGACACACCCCGGTGTATTCCCAGGAAAACAAGTGCAGAGGGCTCCAACTTCTCTTGACGGACGCACTGATCAACACCAAAAAAAATGTGTTGCGTAAAAGGCACTAGAGAGAATCCTTGTTCCAATGAGAGGGAGAGAAGAAATGATACAATCCCATGCCCTCCATGACTGGCCTACCATCTACATTTTCTAAGTCTGACAACTAGAGAGATGGTAGACTGAATGCAAGATTGGATTTATTCTCTAGTTTTGAGGATTGGGTCCTTAGGAGAATTTGTCGGACCGAGACTTTCGGTGACGATTTGACTCTACTCTCAGAATTATAGTCAACACTAAACTTCATATCTTTTAGTTTATATGTACATCAGAGAGAGTCTAGAGAAATAGAGGAATTGGGTACCTCTTGGTTAAGGCTGGGTTGAACTCGAGAATTTTGGACCTCTAAAATTGAGTCGACTTGAACAGATTGGATCTTGTACTCACATGCACAAGGGGGTTAATCCAGGTTATTCATTCTTTTCGATGCTCGAGGACGAGCATAGTTTAAGCATAGGGGGGTGATGAAACTCGATTTCATCATCATAATTTCCCATTATTAACCCCCTTGCTTAAAATTGTGTCAATAAAACCCAGTTAATGTCCTGTAATTAAAAGAGTCCTAAATAAATTAAAAACACACTTTTAAAGGGCCTATTTTGCGGTTCATCACTATTGCCTCACTCCCATGGTACACCAACATTGTGAACTATCTTGTTGCCAAGAAAGTTCCACAAGGTTGGCCCAGACAACGACTTGAGACTTTCCTTTGTGAAGGTCAAGTCATACCATTGGGAGGATCCCATCCTTTATCATGAAGGAGGGGATAGTGTCTGGCGTCGGTGCATTTCTCAGGAGGAGCACCACAACATCCTCACCTACTGCCACAAGCTTAAGGAAGGAGGACATCACTCTGGGAGGAGGACAAGATAGGAAGTACTCCAATCCGGTCTATGGTGGCCTACCCTCTTCAAGGATTCTGAAGAATTCATGAAGAGGCGTACTGATTGTTAGAGGATGGGTACTTATAGACAACGTGATATGATGCCAATGCAGTCCATTCACTTCTGTGAGGTTTTTGATGCACGGGGTATCGATTTCATGGGTCTATTCCCGAAGAGTCAGGGATTCGAGTACATTCTGCTTGCTGTTGATTATGTGAGCCGTTAGGTTGAGGCCTCCCTCCCCCCCCCCCCCCCCCCGACTGTAGATGCTAAGACCGTTTGCAAATTCTTGAGGAAAAATAACATTTCATGGTTCGAGGTACCTAGAGTGTTGATATCATACGGGAGGACTCATTTTATCAACAACAATGTGAGGGTCCTTGCTAACGAGTTCAACATTGATCATCGAGTTGGCACTCCATATCATCCTCAGACCAACAGTCTTGTTGAAGTATCGAAAAAGGAGATCAAGACTATATTGCAGAAGGTCTTCTTTCCAGATCGAAAGGATTCGTCACAACTTTTGGACTCGATCTTGTAGGTTTACCGGACCTCCTTCAAGACACCTTTGGGTACATCTTATGGCAAGCCATGCCACTTGCATGTGGAGATCAAGCATAAGCCACTTTGGGAAGTCACTGAGTTATTATTGGATTCCAAGAGTATAGGAGATGAAAGGAAAGCAGAGTTGGCAGTCATGGAGGAGTTAAGAGATACAACCTTTTCAAGTAGCCTGCAGCATAAGGAAAGAGTGAAGATATGATATGACTCTCATATCAGCCATAAACAGTTTGAACCAAACCAGAGAGTATGGATATTTAATGCTAGGTTGAGATTATTTCCAGGGAAGTTACAGAGCAAATGGAAGGGACCATATTTGGTCAGAAAGGTGCATGACAATGGAAGAATCGATATATTTGAGTTGTCATCGGATTCCACCTTTTGGGCTAACGATCAATGCTTGATGTTTCCCCTATTTATTTTACGTGAGATGTGGTCTTTGACTCACATCATTTGCTTCTCATGCATGATTATCACTTCTCTTCCACAGCTGTATAGATTCAGTTGTCCATATCACACATTCTTTTGTATAAATGCCCCATCTTCATCTTGTGATTATGCTACACTTAGGGTGCACCTTCCCTAAGTATAGGGGGTATCAAACTAGTGAGTTGTAATTTGATAATTTTTACCTCTATCTTGCTGCCTATAATTACAGATATTTTACCCTAAGTATAGGGGAGGTAAACCCTTCTTCTTGTGTACAGATATCTATACTTAGGATTACTTGATCCTAACTATAGGGGGGTCACCTATCTCTATTCATTGCATTATTTTATTTGTTGTTGTAATATAGCCTTTCTCTTCACTTCCCAATACTCAGTATGAGTTATGTCTTCCTTTCATCTCTCTTTGATAAGAGGACATCGTTCGAGCTAAGTATAGGAGGGTATCGTATATATTGTATATATACATTAGCTATAACTCATACTTTGTGTGAGTCTGTTAATTAATAATATGGATAAAAATCAAAAACTAAAAATCACAAAATATTTAAATATTTTCTTGCATATGAAATTTTTTCTTGCATATAGATGTTTGTAAAAACTATTTTGGTACAAATGTTTGTAAAAACGTTTTGATTGTAAAGTTTTTGTAAATATTTTTGTATCAAAACTATGTATATAGTGCAAAATGTTTGAAAAATATTTGAAAAATAAAAGTTTGGCAAAACTTTGTTTGTAAATATTTTGCAAAACTTTCTCTTCTTCCTTGCATTCAAACATTTTTCATAAAAATTTGCATATCTTGAAAATTTTCACAAAAAGAGTTTTGTACATAATTGTTTGTATATCCTTCTGAATCATAGTTGATATTTAAACTAGTATGGAATTAAATTAGAAAATAAAGCTTGGTTAATACCTTAATCCACTTGACTTCAGAGGAACCTTATAGGACTTGGGGTTAAGACTTTTCAGGCCCATTATGACTTAATTCTTTGAGTCCACTAGGCTATGTTCACATGTCATCATGATGAGCCTAAGTAGAACACTTAACAACACACGCATGACTCTTAGAGATAATGACTTGACTTGGACACGCACCTTACACATAGCTCCACACTGATAAGGTGGTGAGGAGGCAGAATCCTTTGGCTTGGGGTAGCATACGAGGGTAGTACTTCTAGGAGGAACCTCTCATCTTCCTTTAGGGAGGGATGTATGCCTCTACTTAGTCTGGCGGTGTTGAGGTCTAAAGGCAAAAGTTGTGTGTTGCAATAATGCTTCAAAAGAGGGATAGTCTGTTGACTCAAGAAGAAAAACTCCGTATGTATATGCTACACCATGTATATATGTTGTACATATACACATCAAAAAAGTGAAAAAGTATGAAAAACTCAAAAAAAGTGGACAAGCCTGATTAAAAATAAAATTCCTGTCAAAGTGTATATAGTCAATAAAGCAAATCTTATGTATCACACCTTCTCATCTCATGAAGCTTGCAGCGGGAGACTTAGCTACACGGGTTAAGCTCCCAAGGATACATGACTCAACTGGTCACGGTCCATTCTCTTCTTTCCCCTCTTCTTGAGCCGGTTGAACTTGAACTTAGAAGAGAATACCCCACTGCTCGAGGAAAGAGCTGCTAGATTGGGGAATTAGAGTTACCTTGTTAAGGAAGGTTGTTTCTTTGTCATTTCTGAGGTGGGGAGCTACATATCACTTATACAATATAAGGGAAGATGCATAGTCATTAGAGTTTGCGTATGAAGACTTAATCTGACCTGGTTTATTAAGGAGTCTTGACCATAGCATTGTTTAACTTAGAGGCTAATGAGTCTCAAACCTATTTCCCAATAAGATTCTGACAAACTAATAATCTAAAGGTCTGACTGAGCTCCATACTCTAGTTTAATGAAGATAAATTTGATAATCAACCTTGATTCTTTTTCTTTTCATTCCTTTCATATTTTAAATTCTTTTTCAAATAAGTGTTTGCTAAGGGACTAGCAAAGGTAAAGTATAGGGGGTGATGAATCCATGATTCTCACTTTTTATCCTTTTATGTTAGCTCTTTTTTGGGCAAAACATCATGTGAATACCTGTAAATTCAATAACTTAACAATTTGCATGCCTTTGTTGATATTGCATAATTAGCATGTTTTTGTCTAAATAAAAGAATAAAGGAAAAGAAAAAGAATGATGTATTTGGAATAAATACAAAGTGACCCAAATCCTAAGAGAAGGTCAAGTCTTGACCTGGTCGCAAGAGAAAATAAGTAGAGAGAGATATGGTTCACTATGTGTTGTACATATTACCTATACTTGTACATATTATTTATGTATTTATTTCTGATAAAATAAAATTAAATTATTCTTTTTACACCTTTGCATATAATCTTCAAAATAAGATAAAAATAAAATAAAAATTGGAAAAATAAAATAAAAATAAAACTAAGATCCTCAATTACTTGTACAAAATACACATGTATATATTACATTCACTATTTATTATATACCTTAAATAATTTGTAAAAATAAAATAAAAATTATTGTATACTCCTAAAATTATGTTGTAAATAAATAAATATAAAATAAGGGTATATATGTACAAATAATAAAATAAAAATACTTGTATATAATACATGTGTATAGTATACCTGTATATAATACTATATTCCATATATATGTTATTTTATTTTTCATAAAAAATAAAAAATTATAGAAAAATAGTTTGAAAATAATAAATATTTTTTTATTTTATACACTTTTTATTTTGAATTCATTTGCTATTTTTTATTGAATTTCCATTCATTTTGTATATACTGAATTTCCTACTGGTCCACGTCATACCGTTGACCTCAGTTAAGGGTCTCTTCCAACCGGGTCGGGTCGTGGGCCCTCTCGCTGAAGCTTATTGTCCTCTTTTTCTCGATCAACTCTGACTACCTCTTGCCTTGATTCTTCTCCCGATCCTCCTCCTAGGATTCATGACCCTCGCGAATCCCTAAGAAGGCACATATCTTCTTAGGGTTGCACACATTCTCTCGATCTATTCAAGCCCTAGGAATCTTATAAAATCTCTTCATCTCCTCCTTTGACAGGAGTCTCATCCCTCATGCCACCTCAGACCCTTAGTCCCATTCATTGAAGTGATAGTCCCCTTCACTGAAGTGACAACTGTTGGGGGAGCATCTTAGGACTCGCTGGTGGTGCTTGGAAGCTCGTAGCTCATCGCATCACCGGAGAGCCGCTGCGAGAAGCCTCTCAGGCTGACTCAACTCGATTGAGGCCATAACCAAGACGACCACCTTTGCCTGAATCTCAGGAAACCATCCAGCACTTCAGGTATCTATCTTGCCCTTCGCATTACCCATTTCAATTCCATCTATCCCATTTCGCTCTGCTGCCATTTGTTGGCTCCAACACCAGGTCTGGAGTCCGTCACCCACGTCCCTCCATTCGGATCGACCTACCAAATCACCCCGCACCTTCCAACACTACCTATTCACCCTACATCTTACTCACCGGAGCGAGATTAGGACCGAGACATCCTTCTCCCGCCTTCGCCAGAGGTCGAGCATTACCCACATCGTTTCTTTCTTCTCTCGCCACAATAAATAGGACTGAAACATAGTCCTGAGTCCCTTATACCTTTTGTAGTACAATACGCACACAAGGAGGGCCATTTAGGCCCCAGTTGCTGAGGCGGAGCAGCTCTAGGTGAGCAGCCACCGCCACGCTCATCCGATCATTATCGTCATCATCAGAGCTCCCAGTCTGACACGCAATGCTTCCACGAGGTTGCCAGAGCCTCCAGATCTTCCATCGGGCCATCATATCTCGTACCCCGCTCGATCGAAGTTTGCCCAAGAGGAGTTCTTGTAGACCCGCTCCCCGTTGTTGGATGATATCCTCTCTGCCAGATTCCATCATAGCTTCCCGACAGAGCAGCCTTTCAATCATTAGATCTGACGCCCCTGACGCATCACACGTTCTAGACATTATCTGCACCGTCAAATCAACAACAAGAGGCGATCAGAACCGTACGTTAGCGCCAGCCTCCACGTGTGCCACGTGTCCTCGCAAGGGTATATTTCCCTTTTACCCTGCATGTTTACCTATTTCACTTTAGTCCATTAAATTAATATTGTAGTTAAGAACTTTTATAGTTTGGACCTCAAGTCCTATTTGCACTTTAGCCCCTCTCAGTTTGTAGCACGTGCAATGCCATCTGAGTTTTTGGGTTATTTGCATGTTTTTCCAAGAATTTTATGTAGTTAATGAATGAATGCTAACTTTTGAAAAATTGCATTTATATCCATGTGCATACAATATTGTGCATGTGCATGATTGGATTGGGACTTTTGCAGATAAGGCCCTAAGCTTTTCTATTGTGTTATTGTTAGGTCTGTGAACTTTTTATATTTGTAAATATGTCCTTATTAACTGTGCCTAATTACACCTTACCTTTTGGATTTAATAAATAGCAAATTAATTCAAAAAATCACCTAAAAATTACCATTAATTCATGTTCGCGTGTAGTATCCACTGTGATTTTATTGAATTAATTTCTTTGCCCTTTCCATTTTTTAAAAATTAAACAAACTTCAAAAATATCCCTGTTTTCCTTAGAAAAATCCTTAAAATTTGAATAATGTTTTAAAAATTCCATAAAATTCCTTTTATTGTCTATTAGTATCTTTTAACTTCTGTATTAATTTGGTTTAAAAATTCACTCTAAAAATCCTAAAAATCACAAAATACCCAAAAATCTACAAAAATCATATAGAATCATAGAAAATTCCAAAAATTATAATTCCAATTCTTGATTGTAGGTTTTCATTCATTTTATTATAAAATTGCTATCTAGGACTTTAGGGTATTTAAATATTTTTAACTTGCAATTTAGTCTTGGTTGTGCATTGCTTGCCTTTTTTGCTTTATTTGATTTTTATAAAATTCCAAAAAGTATCAGAAAAATCTATAAAAAAAATATCAAAAAAGATTTAATAACCTCTAAAATCCAAAAAATATTTTCTTCTTAATTTTCTGAGTATTTTTAGCTATTTTGAAGAATACAATAAAGTGTTGTTTATGTATTTTAGCTTGTGTGCTTACTTTCCTTCATCAAAAAATAAAAAATTTACAAAAGTAAAAACCACTAAAATTTGTTTTATTTCTGAAATTTGACTACTTTGTACTTTTCTCATGCTCCTTGTGTTCGACCCTAGTCACTATACGATGTAAATAAAAATAGCGAACCGCTTACATATACATGTGTTGATTGCTTGCTTGATATCTTTGTTTAGTGGTTTATTTTTCTTGTAATGAATTCGATTGATTAGGGACAACGATATTGCATATTTCCACCTTAGTTGATCTCGGATTTCATGTCATCAGTTATTCATAAGGATATAGAGACTATATGGGAGTAATATTTTCATAAACTTTCATTGGGGAAGGAAATAGAGAGATCATTTTGGGTGATATAGCTAGTAGTGAAAGTTACTTGAATTATGCAAGCTATAGACTGATACAAAGAAAGGATGTAGAGGAGGCCTTGAAGATTATGAGACCTGGGAAAGGTGTAGGTCCGGATGCCATTCATGTAGAAGTATGGAGATTTTTTGGTGAGCATGGTTTGACTTGGCTTACGAATCTGTTGGAAAAGAAAAGAGCCCACCCATGTGTTTAGTACCACATGGGGGAGTGGTCACTATTGGGTCTGTCGGTGGGGCTATATAAGGAGCCCCACACCCCCCTGTACTCATTGAGAACTTCAATAGAAGAAACGCCCAATTCAGGGGCTTCTCCCGTGGTTTCATCCCGCTCCTCTCAGAGTAGGGTTCCACGTTAAAATCCCGCGTTCTTTCTTTGTTCTTTATCTTTATTCCATGGTTATGCTTCCGCTTATGTTTTTCAACATGGTATCAGAGCGGGTCGATTCTCGAGGATTTTTTTATAATTTATTTATTCGAGATTCGTTATCTTGGAGTTCATGTTCTGAAAGATTTTGTGAACACTATTGTTCTATTCATGTTCATATTCTGTTCCAGAGGTTTTGTTTTTTAGAGTTCTCTAGAACCCTAGATCCATCCTCATCCTTAGATATGTTGTGCGATCACGGCTATTTCCAAGATGCATGCGTTCTGGAGAAGATCAAGCGCCATATCTCCAGGCGCCCAGGTCGCACGCGCTGCATCTCCTCTCTGCAAGCATACACGTACAGATGCAGGAGCCCCTGTGCGCATCTCCAACAACCGTGGGCAGGTGGCCGCATGGCATCTCCTCTCCATCAGCGAAGCCCAGTCGATCGGTGGCGCACCTTAAATCATGCGTCGTTTCATCTTCAACACAGGTGGTCTCCAAACAACGCCAAAGATCCTTGCTGACAGCGCAACCTCCGGGCGGAGCCCTGGCCTGCAGGCGGCAGGCTGCTCCCGCGAACCCCCAGGCGGCACCTTCTTTGGGAAGCGAAGCCCCATCTCGTCCTGGCAGCAACCCTTGCCGCAGATCCAGGCCGCAGCAGCAGAAAGCCGTAGGCGGCGCATCGAGTCTTCCGCGCGAAGCCGCATCGTAGAAGGCGCCACCCAATCCAGGCGCGGGATCCATGCATCCCCGACCTCCTGGAGGCACGTTCTCCAACATCGTGAAGGCGGTGCAAAGACCGCCATGGCAACACCCAGGCGGCGTGCCCTAGCCGCAGCAGGCGATACCTCCAGGCAAGCTCCGCGCTCATGCTCCAACATGAAGCCCAAGCGTAGATCTAATCCGCATCCCTCGATGGCTCGAGGCCGCTTCCCTCTCGCGTGAGATGGCAGGACTTGGAGGCGGCGGTTCATCAAGAAAGGGTTCCAGGATGTGAACCCTAAAAATGAAATGATGACGTGGAAAATGTAGGTTGTGGCCTGTGAAAAAAAAAGGGGGGCTGAAAGAAAAAAAGTGAGTTGGGCCCCAATCAGCGTCAGTTAAGAAAAAGGGGGTGTTTGTTGTTGGGCCATTTGTGGCCGTGTATATCAAAAAAAATATTAAAAAAAAGAAAAAAAAGAGAAAAGAGGTGCGTACATGAGAAAAGCCGTACGCAAATTTTGAAAAAAAAAAGAAAAGAAAAGCCGTACAAAAAAAAAGAGGGAACGGCTAAGCAAAAAAAAAGAAGAGAAAAAGGAAAAGAAAATTATGCAAAAAAAAATGAAGCAAAAAAAATGCATGTTATGATTTCTCCCAACTTGATGTTCCAAGCTCTTATTCTATCAAGTATGGGAGAAAGGGGGAGTCAGAGATGTATTCTTCACAACTTCTATTGTCCATCCACGACTGACAGACCAAACACTCCGGATTTCACAGAATATCAAGCCATCTTCACTGTTCATCGATCTTCGTCGTGGTGTCTCTATCCTCGACATCGACTCCGCACTGGATTTGTTTTCTTCAAGGCACGACAGAGACAAAGTCCGGTGACCCGCAGGCACGACTGAGACAGAGATCCGGTGACCATGCAGGCACGACAGAGACAGTCCGGTGACCTTTCAAGCACGACAGAGATACGTTCCGGTGACCTAATATACCCGTCAGCAAGCGGGTTTGTCTACCAGTTGCGGATACATACATTTATTGTGGTGATTTCAAGTGAAGATGTAATGATGTATATTTTTCTTTATTATTGCAAGTTGCAGCTATCCCAGCTCCCAACTTGAGGGGGAGTGTTGGAAAAGAAAAGAGCCCACCCATGTGTTTAGTACCACATGGGGGAGTGGTCACTATTGGGTCTGTCGGTGGGGCTATATAAGGAGCCCCACACCCCCCTGTACTCATTGAGAACTTCAATAGAAGAAACGCCCAATTCAGGGGCTTCTCCCGTGGTTTCATCCCGCTCCTCTCAGAGTAGGGTTCCACGTTAAAATCCCGCGTTCTTTCTTTGTTCTTTATCTTTATTCCATGGTTATGCTTCCGCTTATGTTTTTCAACAGAATCCATTCAATGTTATTTGGCGAAGGCCTGAAGATTGGAGGAGGAGTATAAGAATAAAGGAGACATTCAAAATTATTCAAATTACAGAGGTGTCAAGATGATGAGTCACACTATGAAAAATTGGGAACATGTGATCGAAAGGAGGTTGAAGCAAGTTTCCAACATAAAAGAAAACCAATTCGGATTCATGCCAAGTTGCTCAACTATTGAAGCCATCCATTTGTTGAGGAGAATAATGGAGATTTATAGATCTAAAAGGAAGAACCTTCATATGATCTTTGTTGATTTGGGAAGGCTTATGATTCTGTCCCATGAGAGATACTATGGAGAGTTTTGGAGAAGAGACAAGTACCTATCCTATACATTAACATCATAAAGGACATGTATGATAGGGCTTTACCTTGTGTAAGGACTCCATCTGGGAATACTGGCTACTTTGATATCAACATTGGTTTACATCAAGGTTTAGCTTTGAGTCCATTTCTTTTTACATTGATTATGGACGAGTTGACAAATCATATTCAAGATGAGTTACCTTAGTGTATGTTATTTGCTGATGATATTGTGTTGATTGACGAGACTAGAGATGGAGTAAATGGGAAGCTTGAGGTCTAGAGACATGAGTTGGAGACTAAAGGATTTCGTATAAGTAGGGCTAAGATGGAATATATGGAGTACACCTTTTATGGAAGCAATGGTGAAGGAATAAAGGTGAAGATTGGTGATGATTACAATGGGAAGAGAGATTCTTTTATATATATGGAATCTTGTTTGCAACATGATGGGGAAATTGATGGAGATGTTACTAATAGAATAAATGCAGGCTGGCTAAAGTGGACAGGAGTCTCTGTTGTTCTATGTGATAAGAAAATTCCTTTAAAAAATAAAAGGAAGTTTTACAAAGTTGTCGTGAGATCTGTTATGCTCTATGGATCTGAATGTTGGCTTGTGAATCATAGACATGTGCATAGAATGGTTGTAGCAGAAATGAAAATACTAAGGTGGATGTGTGGACACACACGTAAAGATCGGATTTGAAAAGATGCAATCAGAAAGAAAGTTGGTGTCGCTCTGATCGAGGATAAGATGCGAGAAAACCACTTAAGATGGTTTGGTCATTTGCAAAGAAGATCAGCTGATGCACCAGCTAGGAGATGCGAGTGTTGGGATGTTCAACTGATTAAGAGAGGGCGAGGACGGCCAAAGAAGTGTTGAAAACAGACTATACAAAGGGATCTTAGTTTTGTGGATATAAGCCCGAGATTGATCCAAGATAGATCTGAATGGAGGCAAAGAATCCATGTAGCCGACCCTACTTAATTCTGGGAAAAGGCTTTGTTGTTGTTGTTGTTGTTTTCTTTATGATTTTATTTTAGTTTTAATATGTATATATGTTATAAATAATATTCATATAATTATAAAATTATAAAATTATAAAAATAATAAAGAATGAATAAAATGAATATTTTATTCAGGTTTACTATACAATTGGGATCCAAAACCTAACGTTCACACCTTTACACCAAAAAATATGAAACCACCTTCATTAAATAGCTTATTAAAAGTTATATACAATTAAAAGTGATTTTAAGATATTTTGAGTTTTTATTTGAGAGATATGGGTCTGAGAAGTTGGGATTTTTGGAATTTTATCGAGATTATGAAATGTACATAGTGTATTATTTTTGTATGAATTTAATTTTATTATTTTTTATATATTATTATCTTCAACTTTCATATACAAAGTTTCTTTATTTGAGGTATAAAAAGTGGAAAATAAAATAGGTCCCAAAATGAATAAATGATGAATAAATAAATGGAATTTTTATTGTGTTATTGGCGGCCCTTGTCTCCCCCTACTTTATTTCTTGTCAACCTAGTCATCAAGATGGATAGGACTCGGGGTTTAGGGTCATAAAATTCCTTTGGCCTTTTATTCTTTTTCTTTTCTTTATTCTATAATTTTAGCATTAAAAATAATATTTTATAGGGTATGTATACAATAAAGAATGAATGTTAATTTGTCCATATAAGGGCTATTTTCAAGCATTAGGTAGGGTTTTTAAGGCCAAAATGATAGAATAAAGGTGATGAAATGAAGACCCATCACTCATCTGAATAGATTGAGTCCATCTCAACAGTGATCTGAGTTCCACAGCTGTAGATCCATCAGAATGAAGGTTGGAGGAGCCCTCCTTCATACGTGTTCTTCTAGAGGCCTTAGATGACATCCGATCAAGAATATGGTGGTCTAGATTTGATCCATATCGTCTAATCGCGCCCAAATTAGGATCGTACGATCAGATCTGAGGTTCCATTTGAGCCATCCCTCACCTTAGTGCACGCACGCACTTTGCGCATGCAACTGGGTGATTTTCCACTTCTAACCCTATAGTTTCTTCTAATTACATTTTAGTCCGACCATTACATATAAATGTTTCAAAATAATTATTAGAAAGCCCTTGTGTTTGTTATAATTGCATTTTGATCCCTTCGGGTTGTCATCATGTGGAGTACGATGTGAGTTTGTGGTTGTTTTGGACTATTTGCCCTAGAATTTCTATCTTATTAATAATTGATATGAAATTTCTCAGAAATTGCAATATAGTCTTGTATTGTTGATTTTAATTAATTTATTTATTTTGCTTCAATTAAATATTTTCATTGCTCCATTAAATTCCCAAAAATTAAGATAGCTCCTTGATTACTTGCTATGACTCATATAAATTTGTTTTGCAAAATTGACTTGATCTGGTATTTTTGAAAATACAAAACATCATCATTATCATGGGTTGATAATTTAAAAAACATAAAAATATGATTTTTAAAAAAATTCAAAAAAAGTAATGTAGATATAATTTACTGTATTTTATCACATATATAAAAATAAAAAATTCAAATAGAAAACACTAAAAATTCAAATATACACAAACTTATACAAATGATATAAAATAAAAAAATTATAAAAATACATATTTAATCTTTTTTGAAATCTTAATGAAAATTCTTCTGTATAAAATTAGTATCCCGATTATTTGTTTTGATTTTATATTTTAAAAATTACAAAAATAATAACTAATTTTGCTTTAAAAACTATTTTCAGTCTTAAACCAATAAAATTTTATAAAAATGTAAAAAATACCTTAAAATTAACATAAAAAGTAAAAATCATTAAAAAACCATTTTTATTTGTTTATTTTTGTGCATTTTGACATATGTTAAAAACAAACAGGCTTCTTTTCCTTTAATGTATATCTTAAACTTTAAATTGATTTTGTAAAAATATATAAAAAAATGCAAAATTAAAATCAACTAAAACTTTAAAATTAGAAAATAAAAGTTAAAAAACATTTACAAATAAATTTAAAAATATAATATTTATTAAAATCTATAAAATAATTCATAAAATTCATTAGAACAAATTAAAAATTAGAAAACGAAATTAAAAATACTTATTAATTTTCATAATTAATAACCCTTATAAAAATAGTTGCCTCCTTGTATTCGACTATGGGCGCTATACCAGGTTAATAATTAACACATTCTTTTATAAGAAATAAAAACATTTTTCGGATTGATTCTAGGATTGTTGGGTTGCATCAACACGTTCATATCATTTTCACTCGAATAAATTAAAAACCCATCGATCTTGCATGTCATCACCGACCTTGGCTGCTCCATGGCCATTTTTGATATTTTTTGAAGAATAACACCATGTATTTTCATCTATATCCCTTTAATATGTTATTCTGATTTAATCGAAAATAGAGACTCGTATACCCTCCATCCAGAATATGTAATTGTAACGATCTTAGAATTGTTGTAATCAACTTCTTCTAAATGAATGATTTAGGAGTCTCTATTTTTTATGAAATTGGAATGACATATTAGAAGGATATAGTGATGAAAATACATTGTGATATTTCCAAAAAAAATAAAAAATGGTGAAAAATGACCATGGAGCAACCAAAATTGATTGCTCCATGGAGAGGCTTCCCCATCCTCTTTATATACATATACATATACATATACATATACATATACATATACATATACATATACAGAGGAGTGATCCTATGAGAGCAAAAAATTGTGAGAGTATGAGAGGAATGATTCTGGACCACATGATTCTGTTTTCTCTCTCCTGATCTTCTCTCCCTTGGGTGAATCATGTGGTTCAGAATCATCCCTCCCATGCTCTCACAACTTTTTTCCTCTCATAGGATCACTCCTATATATACATATACATATGCATATACATATACATATACATATACATATACATATACATAGGAGAGCATTGTATTTGGGTAGATTTTTCGTATTGTGTTTTCTGGAGTATATATCATATCCATAAATAAACACTAGATTTACCGCATCGTTTTTATCAGGATATAACGATGACATCCAAAATAATAGTCGCTGTGTACTTATTCAGTTATTTGTTGATAGCAGTGACATTTTTTGCCTACGTTCAATCATATACAGTACCTTCCAAGTAAGAGTAATTATCATTGTTGATTGTCGTTGTGTCAATCTTCATTCATATTTAATTTAGATAAAGACTTCCACAAAAAAATAAAATATAGCCCGTGATCCAAATAATGCGTGTGCTGCCTATATCCATGCAATGATGCAACCCCTCCATCCCCATCACACGCCGTCGGAGCTGACCACCGTCTCTTCTCCCATCCCCATCGTAGACTTTCCTCATTAAATCCCACATGCAATTTGCAATCTCTCTCTCTCTCTCTCTCTCTCTCTCTCTCTCTCTCTCTCTCTCATCCTTGCCAAGTCCTACCCATTTGCACCCACACGCAATATATGTGTATACAGATCAACTCCCACGGATCGAAACACCTGCATCGATCGATCTCCCCGTCTTCCTCCAGTATGGGGAACAGCCACATACTCCCCTCCTGCCTCAATCCCCACCCCAATTCTAGCAAGGCCACCGTCATCCTCCCTGGCGGCGCCACCAGGCTCCTCAAGGCCCCCTGCCCCGCGGCCGAGCTCCTCGTGGAATTCCCCGACCGCCTCCTATGCGACGCCGACACCTTCTTCTTCAACCACCCTCTCCCATCCGTCTCCCTCAACGACACCCTCCTCCCTCGTCACACTTACCTCCTCATACCTTCCGACAGGCTCCCGCCTTCCCCCGTTCTCTCCGCCGCATCCATCGCGTCGTTATCTCGGTCGTCTTTGGACCGCAAGCCGATAAGCTTCGGCGTGAACCCGTTCGAGTACGTGAAGGATGCACGGGGGGAGACGGCAATTAAGATCTCAAGGGATTTCCTTATTAGGGCTTTGACAGGAGTAGGGGAGGACGGCGGTGGTGGTGGGAGCGGAGAGCTCAGGCTGTGCAGCACCCCGGAGCTGAGGAGGCACTACGAGCAGCTGGTGGGGACGGCGAGGGTGCAGCCATGGTCGCCGCAGCTGCAGACCATCGAGGAGAGGAAGAGGAGGAACATGGTGCCCACCTCCATCAAGAGCTTCTCGCCGAGCAGGATTGTGGGGGCTCTCAAGGTTTCATAATTCCATCACTTGGTTCCAACAAGTGCTGTTTTCTGTAATTTTCCGATGCTTTGCTTAGTGTAAATGGGTAGATAGAAATAGAGCATGCAGGATCACGAAGAGATCCGGACTGGCTGAACTTCAGCAACCCATCAGGGAAACAACTTCAATTGTGTTGAAAAAGTTCGAAGCAACGATATGAGAATCGATACAATATTTTTCTTGCAATTATATCTGAATTGTAGACATGGGATGCCATTTCTCTCTATCATTTGATCGAAATGATGGTAGATTATGTTAGCTTAACATGTCAAGCCTTCTTACTGTATCATCCCACAAGTTAGCGCACAATAAAAAAGCATACATCTAATGATGATTACTTTGAGGGCTATCAATACTGTATCATCCCATATTAAAGATGCATGAATGAAGTCAAAATATTGGCTTGGGGCCATATATTACAGAAAGATTTTTCTTAATATATAGAGATTTTTAATTTCTGATGTAAAAAAATATTTGACTTCATTCACATCGTCTCTAAAAAAAATACTAAAGAACTTGCATAGAAAATCACAACATTTTTAAAAAAATATAAAAGAAAGACTTGAATAACAAAATTAACAGAACTCATTGCATTGAAATTTTGGACACAGATAGCTCTTCATATAAAAATTGCAAATGTAAGGAGTCATTCCTCTTCTTGTAATATAGAATAGCTCCTGAAAGAGCAAATTATCTATGTTATAAATTTTATACTATTAAAAGAAACAAAAGAGATCAAACATACCTTTAACTTGAGCTATTTAAAATGCACTCTCCTTGACTTTGAATCATATTCATCAATAATTGATTCTCTTGAAATATTTTTGGCAACTTCTTTCTCAATGTAAATAAATAAACAATTTCTACGAAAGTCATCTTCCATCTTGTTGCGAAACCTTCTGTTAATAATTTTCATTGATGAAAATGGTCTTTTAGATGTTGTAGTGGAGACTGGAAGAGTTAAAACAAGCCGAATCAATCGATCAACCGGATAATATATACTTGATTTACCCGTTTATGCTAATTTCCGGCAACGATCAACAAGATCAAGAGAACTTTTAAGAACTAGATAAACATCAAAATATGATTTATAATGTAATAATTATTTTCTAACAACATTCTCTCTTGCTCCAAGAATCCACTAAATAGAACTCTCTTGCTAATTTATAAATATCAACACTGTTGAATGATTTATAATTGTCTCTGGGATCCAAAGTCGCACTAAGTGTAAGAAGCTTGGTGGCATTTTCATTAAAACGATCAATAAGTTCAGATAATTGAGAATCTATTGTAGTTGTAAATATATCCACTCGATAATGATGAAGTATAACTTTAGTTAATTGACCACGAGACCTGATTCGCCTTGTAGAATATAAAGATCTTTGACCTGAAACTTCAATATTTCTTCTTTGAGAAAATGCAACATTTTTCAAAAAATAATGCATCCCAACTATCTTCTCTTAACTTTTGAAGATGTTTTTTGGTGGAGGAGATAAGTGATGAACCCTGTTGGATCATCATTATTCTCTCTTTTCATCCACGAAAAATAAGAACCTTACGAGAAATCTTCATTAATTCCGCACCTTTGTCAAATAAATCAATCACCTATAATTAACATTAACCTTAATTTTATTATATTTAGTACTAATATTTTATTTATTTTTTATTATAAAAAATTATAAAAATTAGATTACTTATTGTATATATTTGTTTCAGTCTTAAAAGAAAATTAAAAATACAAAGAAATCTCAAAAACACAAAATTAAATGTTTTAAACATTAAAAATGCTTGTGAAAATTCTTCATTGTATAAATGACCTCTTTTGAATTTTGACCACATGAAACTTGTAGATCTCGATGAGATCTACAACTTTTGTGTTTTGACTTTTTCCTAATTCAACTTCTATTTTTTTATTTATCTTTATTTTTCCTATTTTCTAATTTTTAAATTAGGCCATGTGGCGCCCTTTGGGCCGTCCACATGGCCACTTCTTCCTTATGCCATTCGGCCTCTCCACATGTTATTGGATCCCCTCTTCCTGCATCAATCACAGTCGTCCTTTGGTGCTTCCACATCAACCATCTGATCAAGCCTCTTGTTTCAGTCTCAACCACCCGCTCCTACCTTCTTCTCAACCACATGATGACACAACATCTAGCAGCTCAAATTCCTCCCTGTCACCCTGCTTTTACCAACCATCTCATCTCCCTCCTCACTTCTCCCCACCATCCATATCCTACTCTCCTGCAACCGCTCGATCAGATCCATCGATCTGAGCTAACTTGTCTGCCCACGCCTTCATCAGGATCGTTAGATCGTGAGATCCAACGGTCCTAGTTTCTTCTTCAACCTTTCAATGCCCCTCTCCCAGTCTGTTCCAACTCACCACACCCTCACGCCTTTCCAATTCTAGTTGTACCTCTGGTCACCTTGCTCCTCTGTAATGACCACCTCCATGTAGCCCTAGGCTCTACCATCCTTGCGCACCCACTAACATCTCCATCCAACCCTCACAACCTTCATTTCAGTTGTTTCAAAATGCCCCATCACCACTAGTAATTGCTGCCTCTCCACCTACAAATTCTGCTCCTCCACCCATCTTCTTTCTCGTCCACCAATCAAAAGCTCAAGCCTTATCCCTCCTCTACCTCCATGCGACAGAAGGAGGTCGGAGAAGGGTCATAATGGTGCCTCCCTACTCTGGTGTCGACTGACGATGCTTCGTTGTTTCGCGGTGCTTCTAGCTCCGCTTAGCTCCGTGCACCGACTGCGCACGTCCAAGCGACAACCCGAGTTTCGCTTAGAACTTCAACCCAAGCCTCCTCCTCCGTCTGCTATTCACCTCTGGTCAGGTACTTTTCCTCTGTATTTCCTTTTCCCTTTCTCCTAATTAATCTGACACTCACCCTCACCCTCATCGATCGCAAACCACCCGATTATCTCTGCAAACCTCCATCCTCATCGCACTTTCCAAACACCATCTCCCTTCCTCTACAATATCTCCCGTTCCAAGCTTCTTCCTCGCTTGTGGTGGAGGAAGACCCATTAGGGAATTCATATTCTACACCTCTGACGCCATGCGTTCATTCCATTTCACTAATATACATGCTTCGTTTATGTCCACTAACCCATTGTAGGTGAATGCTTCAATAATCAGACATGGCAACCCTGCTCCAGTCATCCTCTCTGCCTCCGATGTAGGTTCATCAACAACTTAATCCAGAAGTGCCCTCTCCTCGGCAGTAGCCGATCTTCATCGCCAGCATCTCAGGTTGTTCCAGGGATCCTCAAAAGCCTCTTAGGAGCACGACTAAGATCATGCAACTTCGCTGGAGACCTATTTGCACTGCCCCTTCGGCGTCGGAGAAGAAGGACCAAAAAGTACATGTGTCATTGGATGGCACCCCTATGGTGTTCATCTGACGACCATATCGAGCCACATCATCAGTCCGAAGAAGAGAGGTTCGGGTGGCCGGAGCCTGCACTTTAAGCTCCAGATCCATCCACGTGCCCCGAGCCACAAACGTCGCCCGAGCCTATACTGAACCTTACCCGGCATGCTCCATGCGTGAGGGTTGTGTAATTTGTAGATCATCCCCATTGGCTTTTACAAATTACAGAAAATTCCACAGGTGTGTACCTTATGTGCGTGCTTGAGATTTTTGCACAAATGCCCTGTCAAATTTTCACATTTATAGAAATGCCTCGTGTACAGGAGAAATTACACAGGGGCCCTCTGATTTTTACTAATTACAAATACGTCCCTTAAGGGACCTATTTGTGATCATTTATCTTTTATTTTTATGCACTTTTATTACATTGATGCCTCCTGCATTGTTTTTAACATATTGAAGATTGCTTTGTTCTCTACATAATGGCATATGTTATTCATTGATTTGACACTTAATAAAATATGCTAATTTTGGATGATCTATAGTCTCTTTTGCTCTACAAATATTTACCATTAACAGATGCTTGATCCTAATGTTTATACTTCATTCGTTACTGAAATCAACCCTAATTGTATTGCTCAATAATTTGCTTATTTTGGGATATATTTGTACATACATATCTTTATGCATATGATTATGTTTGCATCTCTTTTAATTGCATTTAAAAATCAAACAAAGATGCATACATTACATGAACTTGTCCTTGCATCATTTTTATTTATATCGGCATACCATTTTGCATATCACATCTGCATGAAGACTTAGATTTAGAAAATAATTGCTCACTAATTACGCAATAATTTTCGATAAATACATAAAGAGACTCATGTCCTTGTGTTCGAACTTGATATACTTGCCAAGTAAAATAACTTACACCTATTCGAAAATTGTGATTTTTGATCGATCGAATTTCGTCTCCTATGCTACAACTTTAGATTATTACAAAGGTGATTTTCGCGCTCATCAATAAGTTGCAAAGCATTTAAAATATGTATATTTTTATGTTAAAGAACTTGGCATAAATGTTCCGTTATTCCCAAAATTACCTCCATAATATGCATGATAAGAACAAATTCAAATGAAGTTACACCTTCATATGTTGCATCTACTTCTGCATGTTGTTGTTAATTATCACCTCCATCAATGATGGTTAAAAGTACCTTGCAGATTGCACTATACTTTTTAATAAAACTGCAAATAGATCTATAATGAGAACTCCATCGAGTTTCACCTGGACGATGTAGTGTACACATCTGATTATGTCTCGTGTCAGATTGAATTTCATTCACTAATAATAAATAAACAATATCATCAGCATGAGCAGCATGTAATTCATCACCTCTCTTGAAGCAGTTATAAGGACTAGTTGAAGAGAGTCAAATAATGTATATAATAAGCATATTTATTTTCATTCATAATCAAAGTTGTAACCCATTCCATTCTCCACGTATATTAGTAGCTCCATCATATCTTTCACCTCTAATTTTTTTTATAATCAAGATTATGTTACAAAAGAACATCAAATAATCTAATTTCTAATGTAATTGCCCTTGTATCTGGTACATGGACCAAATTAAAAAATCTTTCACATAAATAACCACATCTATCAACAAATCTAAAAATAATAGCGATTTATTCTCTCATTCCTTCATCTCTAGCTTCGTTAATTATAACATAAAATGTAGCACTGCATTCTCTTCAGAAATATCATTTCTTACTTTACCTGCCATAATTTGAAGAATCCCTTTTTGAACATTTGGTGACGTATATTTAGCAATCATTTCCACTTCTTGAAAGATGCCACAAATTTCATTAACTCAATAAAATTTCCACGATTGGAAGAATTTGGTCGTTTATCAATTCCTTTGAATGCACATGCTTGAAATGATATCCAACGAACAACATTAATTGTAGTCCTTAAGCATAATCGATTTGCTTTAATTTTCTTGACATATTGGTTTTGTATGGAGTGTTCAATATATTGTGCTTTATTCAGGAAATTTGTCTTGCTTTCTTCTGCCAAATTATGTGTAGAGTCACTCCTTCCCATGTGACTCAAGAAAGATAAATCTTTCCCGTTGTTAACTTTCTTTTAATTTTGAAATCCATCAACAATAAATATATTTATGCCCTGCATTAAATTGGGCTTGCCCAAAAAAATGTAGCAAGAAAAGCAAAGCAACATCTTTGGAAGGTGAATACTCTAACTATGAATGTTGTCTAAATCTAGATGCATGAAATATTCAATGATGTTTCTCATTGTTATTATACAGGTAGTTTGCCATAATGTTGGTAAGGTCCTACATTTAAATAAGTAGATATTATTTCTTCCATCTTATTATGATGATACTCCCATATCATTTGATGTAGCCTAGGATCTCTTTCTAATGAACCATCAACACATTTATGTATCTCAATTCATGAAATTTTTGAAGGAAGAAGTCTCTCTTCTTTAGAGTTTTGAGAAGGAAGTACAATTTCTTTACTACTGCTTTCATTCCACGACTTCGTAAAATAAGCGGTGATGGACCTCTTTGACATTGTTGATCTAAAAACATTAAATTAGTATCATAGTTTTAAAAATAATAAAAAGTAATTAGCTTCGTCCTAAGATAATATTTTAAATTTAATCGAGAAAAAGTAAAAAAAAGTGTAAGAAACCACAAGACAATCACAAGATATAAATAAGTTTATCGAGAATTTGATGGTGTAAAAATTAAATTGGAATATTTACAAGAGGTGATATGATTGCCATCATAACAAGCATAACAAGTGATAAGCTAATGTGCTCATATTTTTCATATGTATGTATTAATAATGTAATTGGTATACCTCACACTTTTATCATTAAATCAATTGAAAATGGATAATAAATTTAAAACATATTCAATAATATTGATACATGCACTTTCAGTAACAATAAATGAAGATAGGATTAAATCAGTATAAGCATAGAATGGGCTTTAGATCGTGTCGAAGAAGATGTGTTGGGACTCGAAGCTGCGACACAGAAACTCTCGGAGCCTGAAATTCAGTCTATTTGCATTGTTGAACCTAGGAAGGGGAACATGCCAACTGCCAAGATGATAAATATATTATTTTTGAAAATCGAGAAACCAAAGTCCTCCTACAATCATAAACTCAACACCAACAATATAATTCCCGACACATAGTTTTTCCAGTTGAGATAAAAAAAACAAGTCTAACCATAAACGAGGGAACTATTTGAACCACATAATACTATAAAGAATTAATATAATTTGATCGTTAGAACTAGAATATATAATTATTCTATTTCTTTATATAAAAAACACACCAATTGTTCCAAAATCTCCCATTCCCCAATTACTGCATGCAATCAGGTGAAAATAGTAAACCACCGGGTAACGATTGACAAAGATTCTCATCTTGATCATGGAGTGGGATCGGAAGGAAACATGAGCTTGCGAAACCATAGAGGACTGACTCCCTTGCCGAACCTCGTATGCGTCAAAGAGAGAGGAGGGAAGGAGGGCGTCAACGCAGAGGGATTTGACAATTATAAGGGGCTTGATTTTGTGCCAAACTATTAATGCAACACGAAATGAGATTCACAGTGGTTTGTGCATACATCATTCTTTTATTATTATTATTATTATTTGAGTTATAGACCATTAAGAGAGGTTTTGTCATTGATAACATAAAGACATATTACAAAGAAACTGTTGGAAGATAGGCAACAAGTCGCCAATCTCTTTTGGATGGCAAATCCAATTCTTCATATTTTTAATTTGGAAAGATTACACAATTAATGCCAATCTCTTTGTTTATGCTAAAAATAGAATGTAGAGTTGGCGCTTGGGCAAATTTGTATTTTGACTGTGAGAGGGTGCAAATTTGGTAATCACACTATCTCTCCTAAAGTTATAGATGGGAGGCATGGGGAAATGGGGAGGTCTGGCCCCCTCCCACCATGTAAAGATGTAATGATTAATATTATTGTTGCAAAGTTATCTTTTGCATTTTTAAGTTTGTAATTGATATCATTGATGTGATTCGTGGAAAGGCACATATATACAATCAAGCAAGCAGCACAAACACTCACAATTTTACCAGCTTCACTCAAAATTGGACTACGTCCTTGAGCGGTAGTGATTGAATTCTACCATGTAAAGAAAAGGAAAATACAAAAGATACAAAGTCCTAACTCTTGAGAGTTTGTATTCTACTCCCATACAAAATGGATCCTAAACTAGGACACAATACTGGTAAGGTATTGCGGGAGATGCATCCGACGATTCTTCAACCTGATTCAAATAGTTATAATTCAAGAGATATCATCAATTGACTTTTACGTTTTCCTGACTAGATTAGGTGCAATTTCTTTTCCGAAAATTCCTAGGTAATGTATCCGCAAAACATAATTTGACTACGCAATGATGAAACTTTTATTTTTTTTATTAGCATAGGTAAGTGGTTTTAGCCCCCCAAAAAAAAGCTGTCTGTTCAGGAGTCCGGTTCCTATGGTTTCTATTGGGTTCCTTCGTAAAGACTTAACCGTTTACGGCATGTGAAGCATAACATCAATGAGATGGTTTTCGGTACATAAAAAATTTATTGTTGAATTCAACAAATTATATTTTACGAATACTGTAAGCATGAATTTTCCTCGCAATTTCGGTATATCATAAGAGCTAATGACAGCTATATCTATGAACCACATTGCTAATCCGATAGCAACGACATGTTATTTGTTTAAAATTCAAAATATAAAAAGTAAATTTGAGAGAACGAATGCTAATTATTTGACATTCAAAAGTCAACCCTAACCATCTATTCAATGTCGTTATTGCGATTTTGAGAAACAAAAGTGCCCCTTTGTGGTTACGGAGAGGTTACCCATTGACAACTCAACCAGAGTTGACTTGACCTCCACGTTTTGAATATTCGTATTTTGAGTTTTTGTCTCCATAGATAATAATGCCTCGACTTTGGTTGCGAAAATATTTTTTCTCCATAATTTGTCACGATCAAAGAAATCATTCCAAACTACGAATTTGTGCAATGCTTTAGCACTGGAGGATAACTAATTATGCCGACATAACTTTGTGATTTACAAAGAGTTATTTCTCATACAGGCCATGGGGGCCAAAAAAATACCCAAAATGGGTATGGATGAAAAGTTTTGCCCAGAATAGGTATTAATCGGCAAATGGTTTGCCGTGGAGTGCAGCGTACGGCAAACCATTTGCCGTTTGCATTTGCCTCGCAGTTCTGTCGACTTTCGGTCCTTCTTCCCCTCAACAACTCCGCCCGTCCTCACCGTCGTCGAGGACTCTTCCTTCTATCTCCATGAAGGGAAATCCACACCTCAAGTTCAACTCTCACGACGGGTGCGGACCTTGTCATCCTTGACAACTCCTCGCAGTGGGCATGATCATTGTCAGCCTCGCAGCGGTAGACCTCGAGCTACTCGTACTAAAAAATCCGTCACTAAATTAGCCGTTGTTAAATATATAACGACGATATTATTCGTTGTGAAATGATTTTTCGTACTCAAAATTAGCGATGAATATCATATGTCGTTATATCATAGCAATGGTCCACCTAGCGACGCTTATTCTTGATATTGTTCAAACCTCTAGTTAATCGTCGCTAAATTTTAAATTAAAAAATAGCGACGATTAGTTGATATTTTGAAAAATAGCAATGGATAAACGTCGTTATACGGATCGTTGTTAATGATATAACAACAGATATGATATTCATTACTAATTTTGAGTACGAAAACCAAGGTTTTAAAAACCGGACCGGACACTGAACCGGTAAGTCTTCGATTTGGTTCAACCGGGTCGGACCGTCGGTCCAAACCGGTCGGACCGGTGATGATGTCAACATGACGTCATCATTCATATCGACTCAGAAAAAACCGGACCGGGCTTAATTTACTGGTCTGACCGGTCGAACCGATTTTTGAAACCGATAAAACCAGATAGATATATGTAATATGTATTTATATATCAATGAAATAATCATTTAAAATGTCAAATCTTTCAACATAAAAATATGATTGTCTATTTCGAATAAAACTCTACAAAAGGTAGTCACATTTTCTAGCATTATATATGAATATTATATTGTAATAATTTATTTATAGTTACTTTTAGAAAATTACCCAAAAAAAGTAGTGGCACAAGTTATATTCCAAAAGAGAGAGGGACATGACTGAAATTGTAGAATTTAAGAAGGGTACAAGTGATAAAAACCCTATTATTTCATTATTTAAACCTTTATTTTTTAAAATATACTAAACCATCAAATCCGGGTCAACCCAATCCAACCGCCCGGATCAACCCCGTCCGACCACCGGTCTGACCCGATTTTTTATTTTCTTTTTTTAATTAATTACCTAAAATCGGTCGAACCGACCAGGTCGGGGCCGGTTCCCGGTCCAACCGGTCTGACCGGTCGGTCCGGTCTGATTTTTTAAACCCTGACGAAAACTCATTTCACAGTGAATAATATCGTTGTTATATATTTAAAAATGGCTAATTTAGAAGTGGATTTTGGAAAAACCCGTCGCTATAAATTCGTCGCAGCCACATGATGCTCTCGGAGGCCTCGATAGGATCTATAATGACGATTTGATATAACGACAGATATGATATTCGTCACTAATTTTGTGTATGAAAATTCATTTCGCAATGAATAATACCGTCGTTATATATTTAACAATGGCTCATTTAGTGACAGATTTTGAAAAACCATCACTATATCTCAAATTTTTTTAGTACGAGAAGCTCGAGGTCTGCCGCCATTGGGCTGACAATGATCGTGCCCAATACGAGGAGTCATCAAGGATGACAGAATCCGCACCCGTCGTGAGAGCTGAACTTGAGGCGTAGATTTCCCTTCATGGAGGTAGAAGGAAGAGTCCTCGATGGCGGTGAGGGCAGGCGGAGTCGTTGAGGTTGCGGGCGGAGTCAGCACAACTGCGAGGCGAATGCAAACGGCAAATGGTTTGCCGTACGCTGCACTCCCACGGCAAACCATTTGCCGATTAATACCTATTGTTGGCAAAATTTTTCATCCATACCCATTTTAGGTATTATTTTGGCCGGCATGGCCTATATGAGAAATAACTCGTTTACAAAAGGTCAAGTCTGCAGAAAAGATTATTTTCGTCCTTATCTCAAAATCAATCAACGGAAAGGAAGGGCAAACGAAGGAAAAGGCTCATGTATAATAATAAGAGATTAATAGGGCTGCTCTGCACTATATTTGATGGTTTTTTTTATTTTTTTTCAAAAATTATCGCTATGTATATTCATCTCTATATCTTTTATATATGCCATTCGAATTTTGTCAGAAAAAGAGACCCCTACGTCCTCCATCCAAACAGTCATTTTTTAATGGTAACATGATTTTTTTAAATTGACACCATCTCGATGGAGGCCGTAGGTTCTAATGAAATTCGAATGATATATAGGAGGGATATAGGGATGAATATACATGATAATATTTTAAAAATAAATAAAAAAAATGCCGAAATAGAGGGCGGGGCAGCCCCATTAAATCCTAATAATAAACACATGGCAAGAGGCAACAAGAAGGGAGAAAATTTGAGATTTTTACCCGGCAGACTCTATAATCTTTGCCAATGACCTCTACAACCTTTGAAATATCGATATTCCTCCCTCGATCCCCTAAACTTGTTAACTCTTACCCTACAGATCCTGTGGTTAACCCCCATCCATTTGTCTGTCAAAAGTGACCGGATTCTGTTATTTTCTTTATTTTATATTAGGGATTTTTGCATTCATAACCTCCTCAGTGCTCCTCCTCGAAGCCAGCGCCCAACCCCCCCGCACCGCCTCCTCCCTGCGTCGCCCATCTGCTTGAGTCCCCCGTGCCGCCTACCTGCTCAAAGCCCCCCCGAAGCCCCAGCCACCGCCTTCCATGCCCCCACCGGCCGCGCCGCCCGAAGCCCCCTGCTCCCCCTCTCCCACACTGCTCGAAGCCTCCCTCGACTCCCCCTCCCCCACGTCGCTAGGAGCCCCCTGCTCCCCCCCACGCCGCTCGGACCCCCCACCCCCCACGCCGCTCGAAGCCCCTCCTGCTCCCCCTCCCTGCTCCAACTCCCCTAGGCCGCTCGAAGCCCCCCTCCCCCCACGCTCTCCCTCTTCCACACCGTTCACGTCGCTCGAAGCACCCCTGCTCCCCTTCCCCCACGCTGGTCGAAGCCCCCTGCTCCCCCTCCCCCATGCCACTCGAAGCACCCATGCCGGTCGAAGCCCCCTGCTCCCCCTCCCCCATGCAGCTCGAAGCCCCCTGCTCCCTCCCACATGCCGGTCGACCCGCCGCCAACAAGCTCCATCTCCTCCAGGTCGGCTCCCCACCCCAAACTCCCCGCACGTCCCGTTCTGATGGCCGATCTGGTCCGATGTTGCCCTCCACCATTGGCCCTCCTTTGAATTTGGCCATGGGAACGATGGCCTCAGCATCATCAGTGACGAGATTGTGCAGCACAGAGACGACCTCGATGGCGTTAATGAAGACAAAGGGAAGGAAATGGAGGCGGAGAAAGTGGCGGTCCGATTGCTTGACGTGGAAGGAGTAAGAGGAAGGAGAGAGAAGAAGAAAGGAGGGAGAGTAGAAGAAAACCTACCATTTGATTTGCTAGGGTTAGATTAACTCAACTTAAATCCAAGCTAGTTAACTCGAAAAGTCTCAAATTAACGACATGGTCTATAGGGTAAGACGGAACAAGTTTAGAGGGTCGAGGGAGGAATATCGATGTTTCAAAAGTCGTAGAGGGCATTGGCAAAGATTACAGGGTCTGCCAGGTAAAAATCCCTTACTAAATAGATCCTTAGTATCTCTCGAATATCTTGCTTTCGACGACTAAATTTCTGTGGCTCAAGTTGAACAAAAACTTGTGGCAACGAAAATAATTCTTTTCAAAAATAAGTTATTATGTTGGCATAAAATACAAACTATAAGTAATATAATTAATCTATAAATAATGAAATTCGTAATAGAATTGCATATGCAATTATGCATAGAATTAAACAAATGGTAGAGATGACATGTGGCATCAATTTTTATAATTATAGCAATAAAAAATTAACATGCGATGTATTGACCAACATACAAATCCATTGCCAAACGTAAGGTAACAAAAAATTTAACAATTAATTCATTGCAATCATTCCGAGAATAGAAAATTAGTTGTATGTGATACATGATGAATATATAGCTATAGTATCTCTTACTTTTTGACAACTAATGTTCATTGCAAAGCAGGAGAAAAAGACGGTAACTAGTATTCATTGTTGGGTCTCCGACATTTATTATTTCATGAATCATCGGAGACCCGTGCACCTCCCCCTTTCCCTTGAACTCTACTCCACCTCGAGGAGAAGTCGTGCCTCTCCTATGTCGATGCCTTGGAGTGAAGCTACACTTTTCTTGGCGTTGTTCCCAATTCTGTGTTTACCCCCACACCCAACTAAAGGAGGCCGATCGTACTCTCCTCTATCTTGAGATGTAGCAACCACCCCATCATTGACTCCGCCTACGCCTCGAGGATGACCATGCACACTCGCCTCGTCTTGAAGGAGAAGCAAAAATTTCTGACTCTGCCCATGTCATCACTTCCTCCTGTCTTTTATCCCCACTACTTTGTAACATGGTGAGAACTTGTGGAGCGTCATTTTCTACATTGTCTCCTCTAAGGGCCTCTAACAAACATGTTTCCTCATCTTTGTGGTGTTCGTTGGAAAAGCAACAGCTCCGACTAGGCTTATTCCTTCCGGTGGAACTCCTACGATCCTTCTCCTTCAAGAGAGTTTGCTTTCTAGAGTGCACTGATCGGACCCACTAGGAATTATAATAGAGCATTCGTGTTTGGATCTACTGATTGAATGTTGATGTTTACTTTTTCTTCATCTTGTTTGATTATCATCTTGTCCCTTGAGAGTGATCTCTTAAGCGACCATTTCCATCATTAACCTAGGTGGTTTTAGTGATGAATCATTATTTCGTCACCTTTATACTTTCATTTTAGCCTAAAATCTCTAGCTGAATGCATATATATATAGGATTTATTTGTGCAAAATAATACTCTATAATAGACACTTAAATATTGTACAAATATACACATTTAATTCCAAAATTAAAGAATAAAGGAAAGAAAAGAAAAGAATGAAGTGTTAAAGATACTGAGTGATCCTAAACCTCGACACCTAGTCATCATGATGACTTAGTTGACAAAGAATAAAGTAGGGGAGATATGATAGACCAATTATACAAAATACTGCTCAAAACCCTAATTTAATCATCAATAAATGCTTTTAGGACCTATTTTATTCTTTATTATTTACATATCAACTAATAAAATCCCCTGTATGAAACTTGTATATAAAAATAAAAAGAAAAATAAGAAATTGATTTCATTAAAAAATAATACACATTGCACGAGAAACACAGAAAATAAAAACCTCAAAGAAAACTTCCTAGACGTGTATCTCCTCCATACATACTCAAAATTGATTAAGCTCACATTTATTGCTCATAGAATTAAATTTTCTATTTAATGAAGGCGGTTTCATTTAATTTGTAGTTAGGATGCATAAGTTGGCTTTCGGATCCCTATTGTACCGTATACTTGTATAAAATATTCATTATATTTATTCATTGTATTTTTAGTCTCTTTTTATTTTTATACACTTTTAAATACTATTTGAAATATATCAAGTAATAAATATAAAATAAATGCATGAGAAGTACATTAAAATAAATAAAGTATATTAATATATAAGCAAACTATACGTATATAATACATATACATAATTATTTAATCAAACAAATAAAATCATAAAATACCACAAAATATGTAAATATGCAACTAAATAAGTTATAAATGTATAAAATATGCAAATACAATAATAAAATACATAATAAAAAAATAAAATAATAAAATACATGAAATACAAGTATATATAATTATGTATATACATGTAAATATAAACATCTAATAAATTATCTTGTAAAAATAAATAGAAAATCAGAAAACAATACTACATAAAATAACAAATATTTTTCATATTTTGATCTAAAATTAACAAAAATCATTTCTTAATTTATATAGATTTAATAAGGGAATTCTTTCTCCCTTGATTTTCTGATTGGTCCATGTGGACCAACCAATATATTTCTTTGGTGAAACCATGTCAACTCCCCCTTTAACATCTCTTACTTATTAGAGAGTCTCAAGTACCCAACTTTCTCATTTTCCCCGCACAATCTAATGATCAAATTGCCTTGTGCTCTGAACAAAAATTGTCGATGGGATCTTCGTGTTTCTCGCCCTAAAATCGGCTCCCATCAATTTTCGTCGATCAAAGCAAGATCTACGTAGGACGATCCCTTCTCCATTTATCTATATATAAACCTCTCCAGCCCCATTTTGATATTTGATCCCCATTTACTCTCTGTAACTCCAATCTTTCGATCGCTTGAGCTTGCCGCTGACAACATCAAGTTTGCGGGAGCACCGACATGGAGAAAGAGAAGCCAGAGGTGGAGATCCAGCTTATCGGAGGGTAGCTTAGGTGTCGCTTCTTCTGATCCCTATTCCATAGGTACGAGTTAATAATTTAGGTCCTTTTAATCACATTATCCATCCTTATTTTAGTTTAGGTTTTAGTTTATGTAGTCAATTCCTATCTTACCTTAATTTGGAGATTTTTTACTATTGGAGCATCGTTCTCCCGCTCTAATTCACTATGCTCCACCCCATGTTTCAATCCTCTTCCTTGACATTTTCATATCCATCTCTTGTTGATGAATATCCATTTCATCATCTTTATTCTATCATTTGATCTTAAAAATCTAGCTAAATGCTTGTAAATAGCATTATTTGATACAAATTACATTCATTATTTATTCCATTTATTGTATATAAAATATATTCTTAATAACAAAACTAAAAATAAAGAAAAGAAAAAAGATAAAATGCCAAAGGTATTTTATAACCCTAAACCCCGAGACCTAAGCATCTTGATAACTGGGTCTATAAGGAATAAAGTAAGGGGAGATAAGGGCCAAAACTTCAATAAAATTCTCATTCTTTTATTCATCAATAAGTCCTATTTGGGACTTATTTTATTCTTTATTGTTTACACCTCAAATAAAAAACTTTGTACATGAAAGTGGTAGATACAAATACATAGAAAAATACAAAATTGTTGTACAATGTACTTTTTATACTCTAAATAAAAAAAGCCAAAACTCAAACATCCCAGACTCATGTCTTCTACATATGGACTAAAAATGTATCAAAATCATCTTTAATTGTATATATCTTTTAATAATCTATTTAATGAAGGTATCTTCATTTAATCTGGAGTTAAGGCGTGAAAATTAGATTTTGGACCCCTATATAATATACCTGAATAAAATATTCATTTTTTATTCTTATAATATTTATAATTTTATATTTTTATAATTTTGTAAATATTATTTATAATATATGTACATATTTAGAACATAATAAAACCATGAAAATATATTAAAATAAAACAATATACAAAACTACAAAAATGAAATAATATACGAAACTACTTATATAATATATACCTCTATTTATTTAAGTGTACAAATAAATCAGAAAAATATAAAAATATATACTTATGTATATAAAAATAAGTCACAAATTTATAAAATAGGTAGATAAAATAATAAAATACAAAATACAAAATAAAAATAAAAATAACTCTTAAAAAAATAAAACTCATATTAAAGTACTACAAATAATTAAATAATTTTTATTTTATAATTTAAATTAATGAAATCATTCACTATTTATTATGTAGTTTATAAATAATTTCATGTCGCCTTTTCTTGTTAGTCCACGTAGACTAACTAGAGGGAGTCAAGATTAGACCCCGGTCAACTCTTCTCCCCAGCCGCATGGGTCTGTCAGACCTCTTTGTTGACCTGTTTTGCCTCGATTTTCCAGTTGCTCCCTTCATCGATTTGGAATTTGCTCTTCACAAAAAATCTTCCTGGTCCATCGAGCTTTCACACGGGCATGATTCTTTGGACTTTGTTCCACTAAATCGAGTGTTCTTGTTGGTTAAAGTCTTCCTCTACAAAGTATCACATACACCCTTCCTTGGAGATTTGATACTTCTTCCTCTCTCGAACCCTAAGTTAGAGCTTCGATTTCCCTTCCTGGTGATAGCAGGATTTTGATTAGCACTTCCACGAGCTCATTGGGTGTTGAATCGAAGAGATCCAGTTCGTCGGAGCTCTTCCACCTGAAGCTTGCTTCAGGCATGTTCTCGATGAGCTTCTTCCCTTTCCTTTTGTTTGCTTTCGTTCCTTAGTTTACCATTAGCATATAATAGTGATTAGGTTGCTTATATTTCATTCACTTTTTTGTAAAATCAAAATCAAACCTCACCGAGGCTCTCACTTTGCCTCCTCGTTCTGCTGTACCCGACTGTTCTCCGACCGCCATACCAACTCCATTTTCTCCCCCTTCGCCTCTTGATCGCCCCAAACATCCCCATTCCATTCGATCTTGAACAGATCGAGGATTCAGATCTCCATCCTCCGCCTTTCTCTGGAGATCACCGCTTCACCACATCTCACGTCCATTCTGCCTCCAGAACCCTCGTTGGCTTCGCTTTTTTGTCCCTTACGTGTTTTACTTAGAGCAAAGAGAAAAGTCCTCATTTTAGGGGGCATCGAAGCCCAGGAGTACCTCCAGGTCTCGAGCCTTACCGTAGCCCTTCCAACAAGTCTTGAGCCATATTGAAGAACCAACTTGATGCGGATCTTCTATTGCATTCTTCTCCAACACTCAACACCGTGTTTGGCATCCGGAGGTTCGAGCTATGTAGATTTCAAACTCGTCGGAGGTGAGTTCATCCTCTGATCTTCCAACACCTTCGAGAGCCGTCCGATCAATAGTAGCTGCTCAGATCTACAGAAGCCATTGGATGAGCCGTACCTCCATCATCGATCTCAAACTTGAGATCGGAAGCATCATCGTGCATTCCTGTGCTACCACATGTCAAGTGAAATTTCTTCGACCGTTGGAATAAGCCATTGAGGGGGTAAATGCAAATATAACCTCCACATATTGTCGGATTTTATTTTACTCCTGTAATATTTTTAATTAGTTAAAAACTTTTGTGTATTTTGTATTGGAACCCTTGGGCTTTCTGCTATTTACTTTTGTGTCTAGTCCACGTCACCACATGTGCAGTCCTACATAAAGCGATGATTTTGCATTTAAGCCAATATGGCTTTGTAATTTTGTTTTAGTCCATAAGTTTTTAATACTAGTTATAATATTTGGGTAAATTACACTATAGCCCCTGACTTTTATTTTAATTGCAAAATGCCCTTTTTAGTACATGTATTTTGTTGATGTTTTCTATATATTAAAAATATCAGACATGCTTCAAAAAATTTTTAAAATAAGATTAAGTGCATGCTAGTGTATACATTCATGCAATATTTTTATTTTTGCATTTTAGTCAATTCAAATATTTATTAAAAATCAAAAGAGCAAGTTTTTATCCTTGTTTGAATTAGAAAATACCAAAAAATATAAAAATATTTTGAAAAATTCCCTAAAAAATAATTTTTTATTATTATATTCTCTAACTCTAGACCAAAAATCCTTAAAAATAGAAAAAGAAAAGGAGTAAAAATAAAAAATCTCTAGAATCTTTTATAAGAATATAAAAAATCCTCAAAATCCCAAAAATATTTATTTTTATTCTGCCATTTTCTTTTTATTATATATTATTAATTACAAATAGTTTTGGAAAATTTTGTCTTTATTTTCTATTTTTAATTTTCAAAACAAGTCATCCTATATATTTAATCTCTGGTTTGGGATATTTTTGACTTTAACAATACCTAAAAATTGCAAATCTATCTAACAAATCACAAAAATAGTAAAAAAATATATAAAACCCCAAAACATTTTATTTTCCATATTTTGATTATTTTTAGTAGTATTTATAAATGTAGTATCTTATATTACATATATAGGCTTATATGTTCTTATATTATATATTAATAACGAAAAGAAATTAAAAATCAAAAAATATAAAAAGAAAATATAAAATATAATATTCTTATTAAAATTGTAAAAATATATATGAAAATAAAATTCCATAAAAAATTTATAAAATTAAAAATCCATAAAAATCTAAAAACCCAAAAATACTGAAAATCATTTATTGTCTTTCCTTGTCAATTTTTTATTGTTTATCCTCAATTGTTTCCTGTGTTCGACACCTACTATTCTTGTCGTCTACCCATCTATTTATAAGGTATAATATTTTGGTTCACACTTGCTTGCTTTTATGTGTTGATTATTGTTCGAGTTGACATTTGTGAGCAGTTGCCTCAATTATTATTATTTTAGACCCTCACGAAACTCATCTCAACACCTGCTTCATAAAATCCCCATCATTTCACTCTGATCCCTACAAGGAATTGGAAGATCCAGCTCTCCTTTTCCGTCGTTCATTGGAGAGCTCTGCCCCGACCCACTTACTCTGCATTCTACCCTAAAGCACCTCCATAACCATCGTTTTTCCTTGCTTGACACCATGCATGTCTCTGGAGTGTTTGGCCACATTTGAGGTAATTTTGCATCAGGAAAAGGTCCTCTAGGTCGCCCAAGCTCTACGTGACTCCATAACACCATCGACGGATCTTAGACCATCTCAAAGGTACCGACAGGAGCGGAGGATCCCAAACTCCATTTTGTGCACCCTGTGAGCCTCCCAAGTGGCTAGAGTAAAGCACAATCATCGTATGAAGCAACAAAAATTGGTTGCTCTCACATGTTCTTGCTGGGAAGCAACAACCGTTAGATTTGAACGAAGCTCCAAGTCTTCCCCCAATCGTTGGATCGAGCCACACTGCCATTGTCAGATCTCATTGGAGAACTAATCTCGAGACTCATCTGTGAATCGATATCAGGCAACATAGTGGTGACACATGTTTAAGTGGTGCACAAGAGTTGTTGATCAATGCCTAATCAGGGGTAAATTGCGCATATGAGCCCCACATTTTTATATTTATGATTTAGTAATTAAATCTTTCATTTGCATTGTAAATTATTTGTAATATTTGCACATCAAACCCTACACTTTAATAAATTTGCATTTTGGTCCGCGTCAAGTCACCTTACATGGCTATCCATATATTGTGGGTATTTTGTAGTGAAACCCTTGCGTATTTGTTTATTTCATTTAAGTGCTAAATTTTGTAATATTAGTGTCACCTTTTGGAGTAATTTACACGGAGAACCTTGGAACTTATCTTTTTTGCAAAAATACCCCATTCTAGGTAGTTGTTTATTTTCTTCTCTTTTTATTTTTCATAAATATCTCTAATACATAAAAAAAATTTGGGAAATTTTCTGTGAATGCTTGATATTATGTTGATATTCACCCATATATTTTTTTATTATTTCCATGCATTTTTTTTAATTTATTAAAAATCATTTTGGATCTATCTATTCACTATCTAGCTACAAAAAATACAAAAAATATAAAACCACCTTTAAAAATTCCAAAAATTGGGGTATATGTATTACTAGATATTATAACTCCGGACCAAAAATCACAAAAAAATATAAAAGGAAAACACTAAAAATTGAAAATATCATAACCTTAGAAAATTAGCAAAAATCCCATAAAATCCCAAAAAAATAATTTTATGTTGTATATTTTTTTTATATTATATAACATATATTAAAACTAGTTTTGTGATTTTTTGAACCTATTTTCTATTTTTAAACCTAAAACAAGTTTGCCTATTTATTGTATATATTGTTTTGTATATTTAAATACATTAAAAACACCTAAAACATAGTAAAAATAAGAAAAAAATCGCAAAAATAAATGAAAACCAGAAAACAATACAAAAATATTTTATTTTGTATATTTTAGTATACATAACTATATTTTAAAATATAAAACCTATATCTACTACATATACTTATATTTACTTATATACTTATTATAACTAGTATTATTAATTATAAATACCTACTTATATAGTTAAAAACTTTAAAAAGATGAAAAGGACTGCACTTGAATATATTTCTTGAATTGTTCTATAATTATTACGTATCTATATCTTATATAGTAACTAGAAAGATACATCTTAATATATAAAGATATATATATTATATTCTTAAAAATAAAAAGGCACTAAAAATTTGCAAAATTAAAAAGAAACTAAAAGTTACAAATTTAAAAATATAGAAAAAAATAAAATATAAAAATCTATAAAAAAATAAATATAATAAGAAAACCCACAAAAATAATTAAGAACAAATAATACGCAACAACACGTAAGTAGGTTGCTCACTTCTCTCTACTCCTTTTTGCTTTATGTGGTTTGACACTCAATATACTTGTTAGTATACACATACTTTGTACACTTAAATAAAATAAAATTTGACTCACTTCACTTTGATTGCTTTTATTATTTGTGTGGGTTGATTGTTGTTCGACTTTGTCAATTTTATGAGAGGTCTCCTCAGTGACTTGTGTTCCAACCTTGTTGGGATACCTTGCACTCGCAAAATATGAATCGACAAATGGCGTCGTTGCCCCTGCTTAGTTTTTATTGCCATTTTTCTGCTACATCATTGATTTCACATTTTCTCTCTTTATTCAATTTTCTATCTATTCTGTTCTGACACATTTCATGTTTGAATTGTTGCGAGGGCATGTCTATCGAGGGTTGCTAATTATCACCTCCATCAATTATGGTTAAAAGTACCTTGCATATTTCACTATACATTTTGATAAAACTGCAATTAGATCTATAATGAGAACTCCATCGAGTTTCACCTGGACGTTGTAGTGTACTCATCTGATTATGTCCCATGCTAAATTGAATTTCATTCATTGATAATAAACAAACAATATCATCCACATGAGTAGTTTGTAATTCATCATGTCGTTTAGATGATGCATCGATAATATTGATGATACCACCCAACTTGTGTAAAAAAATTATGAACGGGAATCACCTCCCTTGAAGCAGTTACAAGGACTAGTTCAAGAGAACCAAATAATGTATATAATAAGCATATTAGTTTTCATTCATGATCAAGGCTTGTATACCATTCCATTCTCCACGCATATTACTAGCTCCATCATATCTTTAGCCTCTATTTTTTTATAATCAAGATTATTTTACAAAAGAACAACAAATAATCTACTTTCTAATGTAACTGCCCTTGTATCTGGTACATGGACCAAGTCAAAAAATCACTAACGTAAATAATCACTTTTATCAACAAATCTAAAAATAATAGCCATTTGTTCTATCTTTCCTTCATCTCTAGCTTCGTTAATTATAACACGAAATGTAACATATGAAATCTCTCCACGAATAGCATTTCTTACTTTACCATCTGTAATTTGAACAATCTCCTTTTGAACATCCGATGATGTATATTTAGCATTTCTCGGAGTATTTTCTAATACAACCTTTTACACTTCTTCATTATAAGATGCCACAAATTTTATTAACTCAATAAAATTTCCATGATTGGCAGAACTTGATCGTTCATCATTTCCTTCAAATGCACATGCTAGAAATGATATCCAATGAATAACATTGATTGTATTCCTTAGGCGTAATCAATTTTCTTTAATTCGCTTGGCATCTTATTTTTGTATGGCGTGTTCAATATATTGTGCTTTATTCATAAAATTTGGTATGCTTTCTTTTGCCAAATTATGTGTAGAGCCACTGCTTCTCATGTGACTTAAGAAAGAGCAATCTTTTCCATTGTTATCTTTCTTTCAGTTTCAAAATCCATCAACAATAAATATATTTATGCCCTGTTTTAAGTTGGGCTTACCCGAAAAAAAGACAGTAAGAAAAGCAAAGCATCATCTTTGGAAGACGAATACTCTAACCATGAATGTTGTCTAAATCAAGACGCATGTAATCTTCGACGATGTTTCTCATTCCTATTATTCGAATATTTTGCCATAATGTGTTGTTAAGGTCTTAAATTTAAATAAGTACATATTATTTCTTCTATCTTATCATAAGGATACTCCCAAATTTGACATAGCTTAGGATCTCTTTTTAATGAACTGTCAACATATTTATGTATCTCAATTCGTGAAATTTTTGAAGGAGAAGTCTCTCTTCTTTAGAATTTTGAGAAGGAAGTACAATTACTTTACTACTGTTTTCATTCCTCGATTTTACAAAATAAGCAATGATGGACCTTTTTGACATTGTTGATCTAAAAGCATTAAATTAGTATCATAGTTTTAAATATAATAAAAAGTAACTTGCTTATTTCCAAGATAATATTTTAATTAATCGAGAAAAAAATAAAAAAAGCAAAAAACCACAAGACAATCACAAGATATAAATAAGTTTATCGAGAATTTTATGATGTAGAAATTAAATTGGAACATTTACAAGAGGTAATATGATTGCCATTATAACAATCATAACATGTAATAAGCTAATGTGCTCATGTTTTTCATATGCATGTATTAATAATGTAATTGGTATACCCCACAATTCTATCCTTAAATCAATTGAAAATGAATAATATAGTTAAAACATATTCGATAATATTGATACATGCACTTTCAGGTATCAATAAATGAAGATTGGATCAAATCAATATAAGCATAGGTCGAGCTTCAGACGGTGTCAAAGAAACCTGCGTTGGGGACTCGAAGCCGCGACATAAATACTCTCAGAGCCTGAAATTCAGTCTGTTTGCGTTGTTGAATCTGGGAAGGGGGACATGCCAACTGCCAAGAGGGTAAATATATTATTTTTGAAAATTGAGAAACCAAAGTCCCCCTAATCATCATAAATGCAACACCACCAATATAATTCCCGACATGATTTTTCCAACTGAGATAAAAAATCATGTATAAACATAACGGGAGAACTATTTGAACCACATAATACTACAAAAACTTAATATAATTTGGTCATCACAACAAGAAGTTATAATTATTCTATTTCTTTATATTAAAAAGCACACAACCTAAACAATTGTTCCAAAATCTCCCATTCTCCAATTGTTGCATGCAATTAGGTGAAAATCGTATCACCATGTAATGATAGATGAAGATTCTCACCTTGATCATGGAGGGGGATCGGAAGGAAGCATGGGCATGAGAAACCATAGAGGACTGACTCCTTTGTCGAACCTCGGATGGATCGAAGAGAGAGGAGGGAAGGAAGGTGTCAACGGAGAGGGATTTGATCATTATAAGGAGCTTGATTTTGTGCCTAACTACTAATGCAACACGAAATAAAATTCACGGTTGTTCGTACATACATCATTCTTTTTTTATTTTTTAATTTGGAAAGATTACACCATTAATTCCAACCTCTTCGTTTATGCTAAAAATAGACTGTAGAGTCGGCCTTGGGCAAATTTGTATTTTGACCGAAAGGGGGTGCGAATTTGGTAGCCGCGCTATCTCTCCTAAAGTTACGGATGGGAGGCGTGGGGAAATGGGGAGGTCTGGCCGACCGTCGCCACCTTCCGCTGCAAAGATGTAATGATTAATATTATCGTTGCAAAGCTATCTTTTGCATTTTTTTAGTTTGTAATTCATATCATTGTGATTCGTGGAAGCTGATGACCACGAAAACCCTAAGCAACTAAGGTAGAGAAATATAAACAAGGTCGTTGCGACCTCAGTCGCTCGAGAAATCCGGATCAACAAGAAAAATTAAGTGCAGACCACCAAACAGAGATAAAAGTCAAATAAAACTAATAGCGGTCCTGGCTATTGGATTAGCACGGTATAGCGACCAGGGTCGGACTTAGGGAGCACATGATGGCCTTGCGGCCTACGAAGTAGTCTAAAAAAGGAATAAAATCACAGTGTTTTTGGTGGATTTTTAATTTTTATAATTTTTTTTGATTTTTAATTAATAAAGAAAATAAAGAAGGCAATAAAGCAACCATCTTCAAGCAATTATTAAGGCACTCAAAAATCACTCAAAAATTCAAATAAAAATTTTTTTAAATTTTTTTTATAATTTTTACTGTTTTCGGTTAATTTTTTGGTATTTTTCTGATGTTTATTGAATTTTCTAAAAATCAAACAGGACAAGAAAACAGTGCTGCTGTCCAGTCAGACTTGGAGGGCCAATATAAAATACATAAGGGCCCTATCAAGGTCTGAAGGTAATTTTCCTAAAAACTAGAAATTCTAAGGAAAATTTGGGAACTGGAATTATTATTTTTGGATTTTTAAATTAATTATTAGAATTTTTATAGGGTTTTTAGTGTTTTGTAATTTTTAAGGGTTTTCTATATCCAAAAATGACCAAATTGGTCAGAAAATCAAACAAGGTAAAACAACAACTGTCTATTTTTTGTGAATTTTAGAGGTATTTTAATATTTTTTGTGAATTTTCAATTCAGACAATAAAGAAAAAGCTTGTTTTTGAATTTTTAAAAATAATAAATGCAATAAAAAATGTCCCCAAAATTCACAGAAAATTTTACACCATGGCAGGAGCCATGTGTCCAATTTTCATTGAATTTGGAGTTAATTTGCTATTTTATTAAGAATAGAAAGAAGGGTATAGTGCACTTGGACCTATTTGCAAATAGTGAAAAGTTCAGGGGGTCCGATGCAATTTTTCCAAGAAACCACGCGCGAGGCGAGTGACCTGGCCACTCAAGGACCTATTTGCAAGGAAACTAAGGTTTCTGGACTATTTAATAACAAGTATTAAAAGTCCAGGGGCCTCAGTGTAAAATTCCCAAAATATACGCACATGCACAATAAAACCATTCACAGGGGTATTTTTGCAAATAACAAAACTACAAATTCATTTAATCACACCCTGAAACAAGAAGGCCATACATGCAATTTACCCAGATAAGCACGTGTCGATGCACGTGATCCACTACACACAGGGGTATAAATGCAAATACGATAAAAGACGAGGTCCACAATGCAATTTACCGAACGTAAATAAAATATCTAAAATATTTACAGGACTAGATAATAAATGCAAAAACTAAAGGGGCATAAGAGCAATTACCCCTTATTAACAATCCAAGGGCTGGAAGGCTGCCACGTGGAGATCGGACGATGGAAAGGAGTGGCGCTGCAACAAAATAACCCTCGGGTCTGATCGAACGGCTCCGGGCTCACCACGTGGTTGATCTGACGGTCCTCACGCGCTGTGGATGAGCCTCGCTACATCAACGGTCCGGATCACTCCTCCAAAAATCGAACGGTGCTGGCGACTCCTCGAATGGATGGCTGAGATCTGAACTGGAGCTGGAGGGGAACTCGGACGGCTCTGGAGGACGGTGGACGAACTGGATGCCGGCGAGCTTCGCCGGGCTCGTGTGTGCTCTGAAGTCCTCCTCACGGTCCACTGAAGATCTGAGAAGAATTGCCTCGGGCTCCCGCATCTGATAGGGCCCTCCGATGGCTCGACGAAGCTCCGGGGAGCTCAGGCGAGGCCGGCGGAGGTCGAGCTGCTGCACCGGATGGTTGAGCCCTCAGATGGGCTTCTCTGGTCCTGCAAAATGGCGCAACACACTCGCGGGTCGAGGGCAAAGCGCCTCGAACCTGTAATCGGGGGCGAAGGTGTATGGTGTAGCGGGGCGTGCGAGTTCCGGCGAGGTGACAGCGAAGGAACTCGAGTCCCAGCTCCTGTGTGAGCTGGGTTGAATGAAGGGGTGGAGAAGGTGTGCGGAGGGAAGGCGAACGTGAGGGTGTGGTCCGATGATCGAGAAGGCAGAGATGGTCGGAATCGACGATGAACGGCGATGCGATGATTTGGGGGAAAACGTAAATTAAAGAAATAGAGAGGGAGAAGGGACTACCTACTGGATGTATTCGACTGGGGAAGAGCAGGGGGTGCTCCTGGTCCTTGCCTCGAGGACCGTCGGTGTCCGAGGCTCTGGCGCTACCACCAGGTGGCGCACGACGGCGCAAGCTCGCCGGATCGATGGTCTCTCACTCCCTCCTCGCTGCAACACTACGGGGGGTGAGCTGTCACTCTCGCGGATGTGATGGAGGTCCTTGGGTGGAGAATGGAGGAGCCAAAGATCCGGAAAAAGGAGGCGGAGCTCGGCATTTATACAGCCAGGGGTCCGGCTAAAGTCGATCGGGAAGGGCAGCTCAGAGCGCGGACCCCGATGCGGGCATCCCGGCAAGGATGTCGGATCTGGCACGAACGAATAGGACCCTGGGTTTGGGTGTGAGGGGATCGGGTCGTGACGCTAAAATGGTGAGAAATCAGGTCGGACGTCACGGACCCGTGAGAAGTGGTCCACAGGGGGGAGTTGACCGGGGGGTCAACATCCCCGTGGACCAATGAGAATCAGCCACCTGGAAATGATTTGGAAATTAATTTAAAAATAGCAAATGGCCGAATTATTAAAAACTTAAAACATGAAAAATATTTGCTTTAATTTTTTCTATTTTTGGTGATTTTTAATTAATTTTTCAAAATAAAAATAAGGTATTTACATAGTAGAGTTATATATAGGTACATATACAATATAGGTTTTTGATTTTTGATTTTTAATTAATTATTTTTATACATTTTTATTCCCTTTTTTATATTTTATTTATTTATAGTATAAAATTAGGAATAAAAAGATATTTTTATTCTATTTTTATTCTTTATATACAAAGGTGAAATAAATAGATATATACATCTATATACATGGTATATGTACAATGTTATTTTTGGTTTTTAATTTTTTTATTTTTATTTTATTTTTGTTTTTAACAGCTTTTATTTTATTTATTTACACCATAAAAGATAAAATATATACAATTTTTTAGGGATTTTTATTTATAAGGTAAAATAAATATAGACAAGGTGTCTCTGTACAAGGTGAATATCTACATGTGAATGTTTTTATTTTTCTTTTTAATTTTTCATTTTTTTTGATTTTGTATTTATAAATATTCAAAAATATGTACAAACCACATTTATTCTATTTTAGAGGAAAATATATTTATTGTATTTATAGGTATATTTACACACATGAGCCCCTATCTCTCTCTACTTTGGCTTTTATGCGGTCAGGCCCATGCTGAGCCCTCCCTTGGGATTAGGTTGCTCAATATTTATTCTAAATATTTCCCTATTTGTCTTTTTAATCTTTGTTCTTTTATTTTTGCACAAAAACATGCTAATTATTAGTTTTTACACCATGCATGCTTTTGGTAATTATTTGTATTTACACATATCTACATGCATTTGCAAAGGTTTTTGTAGCTAAAATATAAGAATAAAGAGTGATGAATGAGTATTCATCACTCCCCTATACTTAACTTTGCTAGTCCCTTAGCAAACACTTATTTGAAAAAGAAGTGCAAAAGAAAGAAAGAAAAAGAAAAAGAGGAGAATGCACATGGATTAAGGTTGAAAAATTAAACTTGCCTTTATTAAATTGAATTATGGAGCTCAATCAGATCTTTGGATTATTAATGTGTCGGAACATTATTTGGACTTAAGCTTAAAACTCAACAGCCTCTAAGTTCCACTAATCTCTAATCAAGACTCCTCAATAATCCAGATCAGAACAAGTCATCAAACACAAACCCTGAAGACCATGAATCTTTCCTTGTCCTGTGAATGTGAGGTATAAGCTCTCCACCTCAGAAATGGCAACTTGACAACCCTCCCCAACAAGGTAACTCTATGACCCCAATCTGGCCACTCTTTCCTCGAGGAGCGAGGTATTCCCTTCTAAGTTCAAGTTCAACCGGCTCAAGAAGAGGAGGAAGAAGAGAATGGACCATGGCCAGTGTAGCCATGTATCCTTGGGAGCTTGACCAGTGTAGCCAAGTCTCCCTGCTGCAAGCTACATAAGGTGGGACATGAACCTCAAGCTTTGCTTATTGCACTATATACATACTCCGATGGGATTATCATTTTCTCTCAGACCCACCACTTTTTTGGAGTTATTTTCTTTTTGCATTTTTTCAAGTGCATTTGTACAACATATACATGTGCAGCATATATACAAGGAGTTTTTCCTCTTGAGCCAGTAGACTATCCCTCTTTTGAAGCTTTATTGCAACCCACAACTCCTGTCGCTAGACCTGATGGCAACCAGACCAAGTTGAGACACACTTCCTTCACTAAAAGAAGAAGAGAGGTTCTGCCTAGAAGTACTACCCTCATATGCTACCCCAAGTCAAGGAAGACTGCCTCCTCACCACCTCATCCATAGAGAGCTCGGTGCAAAGTGCTGGTGTCCAAGTAAAGCCATTGTCCCTATGAGTCATGTGTTGTTGTTAAGTGCTCTACTTAGGCTCATTGAGATGACATGTGATCATAGCCTGGTGGACTTAAAGAATTAAGTCTCCATGGACCTAAAAAACCTTAACCCTAAGCCCTATAAGGTTCCTCTTATAAATTAGGTGGATTAAGATCTTAATCAAGCTCCATTTCCCAATTTAATTCCAAGCTAGTTTAAGTGTCAACTATCATCCATAAAAACTATTTACATATATACAAAGATGCTATTTACACAATATTTACAAAGATGCAAAATTTTTGAAAAATGTTTTGAAATCATGAATGGATGGATGCATGAAGTGCAAGTTTGCAAAAGTATTTACACACATTTACACAAGATTTTTGCAAACTTTTGATTTTCAAAACATTTTGGAAAAATTTTGTACTATATACATAATTTTGATAAGAAAATATTTACACAAGCTTTACACAAAAGATTTTTGAAGACATTTTTACAAAAATACTTTGTACACTAGCTATGTATGTGCAATAAAAGAATGTTTATTTACAGGAAAAATTTCAATTTTTGTGGTTTTTAGGGGTTTTTAGCCATTTTTATTAATTAAGACACTCACACAAAGTACGAGTTATGGCTAAAGTATATATGAAATATATACACACCCCCCTATACTTAGCTCGAACGATGTCCTCAGAGTCAAGAGCGATGGAGAAGACATAACTCGTGCTTAGTATAGGGAAGTGAAAAGGAAGGCTATGTACAAAGACGAATGAATGAATAGAAAATCAAGAAGATCTCGACTTTTCCCCCTATACTTAGGATCAAGTAATCCTAAGTATAGCAGGCTGTACACAAAGGGAAAACCGAGTGGCAAATGTACATGGTCTACCCCCCCCCCCATACTTAGGGTAAAATATCCCTAAGTATAGGCAGCAAAACAGGGGTAGCAAGACATGAAGACAAACTGACAAATATATACAAGGTGGAGAGGCATCACTCACCCTATACTTAAGGTAAAGAACCTTAAGTATAGGCAACAGCAGAAGTGATGAAACAGAATGGAAGAGTAACCCGGTGTGTCCACCCCCCTATACTTAGGATGAGCAATATCCTAAGTATAGCAAAGATAATCCTAGGCGAGACCTGCGGTGAAAACAAGAACGAAAGAAAGAAAGATCAATTAAGACGAAACACGTATATACAAAAGAGTACAATGTTGAGGTGCCTCTCAACAAGCGCTAGATTTTACGCCCCTAGCTGGGCGCAAAGGCTAGGACAATGCGGTATCAAGGTTCAGTACGACATCGGTAAGTCGAATGTCGTACTGTAGTCGCAGTCTCGGTATGAGAACAGTGACGAACTCAAAAGTGTAAAGTAAGACACCCAGGTATGCAATCAAGCGGGTGTCTGCTACCGGCCAAGGATATGGAAATAAGTGATCGGGATCCGGTAGCACAAAAGAGATCGTCGGCTCTGGATCAGACTGGAATGAAAGTGTTGAGCCGAAGAAATCAAAAGTGGAGAAGGATGGATCAGTCATAGTATCCTCCACGTCAATCAATGTCTCAAAAAGGTATGTATAGTCAAGATCAGGAGATTCTCTAAGAAGACTGATATCCGATGCATGAAATAGAAGCAGATCAGACAGATCATCGAATATCTCCAGGATGGGCTCATCCTCGCGAGGGTCGTCGAGGTGAGAAGACTCAGAATCAGAAGGATCTAAAGACTCGATTTTGTGCTCCGCCAGATCGGAAACACTCTCAGCAGGTGAAACCGAGTACACATCGAGTGTGGTATCCTCCCGCAGATAACCCTCGGGGAGAGATGCAAGATCAGAAGTGACAAGAAGAGGATCAGGATCTAGATGGGCATCTGCACTGCTATCAAGTATCCACTCGGTGCACCAGGCTGCATCATCATCGGAAGTGTAGCTCTCGGCAATCTGGAAGCAGGAGAAGGTACTAGTCAACACCGCGAAAGCTGGCAAAGTGTCTACGGTTGATCCTCGCTCTGCGGCTATGCTGGCTGCTAACTGGTCCTTGGCAAGTGTGTCTGTCTCATCAAAGTGGAGGATAAAAGGCTCGAAGATGGGACTCTCTGTGTCTGTACTCTCGAAGTGGTGTCCCTCATCGAGTTGTGGCTATTGGGCTGAGTCCTGGTAGTTATCTGTATCCAAGAAGTATTTCTGCAGAAAGGAAGCTGTCTCCTCCGAGACTGGAAAGTGAAGTGGCTGAACAAATGGATGTAGTAGCGGGGGCTCCTCCGGTTCCTGGAGTATCAGAAGATCTGATATCCAAGACTCGTCAACTGAAAACTCTGGGGCTGCCTCGAACTCCAGCTGTAAAACCAACGGGAACTCGAGAAGACTCTGGGTCCGAACCTCTGCTACCGCCGTCATCTCCTCTGTCAGTGGTGCTGCCACATCCAAGTCCTCGGGCTGGTGTATAGAAACTGTCTCATCATGTAAAGCGACACACCGCACTGGTACTGCATCGTCCGCATGTGTTGTCCCGAGTAAGGCATCTCGTGAAGAAAAACTCTGTGAAAGTAGCCTCGAGATGGTATCCAGTAGGTGAATGTCGGAACTGCGGTGTGAACCGCCACATGTGGCAATCACCAGTGCTAACTGTTCTGCGGTCATCCCCCTCATGGAGATCTCTATCAAGTGTGTCAGTGGAAGCCCGTGATCGAGAAATCTCCTCAAGAGGTCAAGAAACCTCGGCCATGCCTCATGCAATGGCTCCTGGGGGTCAACTGAAAAGTCGGTGATCAAAGACCGCATAAACTCAGCTCTATGAGGGGGGAAGTATCTCTGAAGGAACTCTCGGCGTAACTCTCTCCACGTATCAAATGTCCTCCCCAATCGTCGGTGCCATCTCATGGCTCTGTCGTGAAGTGTGAATGGAAAGATCCTCCTCATCAGCTCCTCTACAGTGATATCTGAATATATCTATGCTCTGCAAAACTCCTCAAATGCGGACAGGTGAAGATACGGCTCCTCGTGCGTCTCTCCTGAAAATGTCGGCAGTCGCTGAATGTAATCCACATCCAAGACGAATGGACGTAATGTAGAAGCTGACTCAGCTCCATGTGCTCTCTGCTCCTCCATCCTTCTGGAATAGGATGTGTCTGCTGATCTCCACTACTCTATCTGATCACCAACGGAGTGCGCTCTCAACTCAGCAACGGCATCGTCTGAGTCTCGCATCTGCTCTATCTGGTATCCTCGGGCGTCTCGCGCAGCATGCCTAGAGTAGTGAGATGAAAGGGAGGGAGGTCGGAGATCCAACCCCCCTAGAAGGTGGACTGGAGTGATGGTCAGATAGTGAAGAGAAAGCCGCAAGAGTCGGCTCGAAGTGAGGGGGATCCATCATCCAGGGGTAAAGGAGAAACAGAGAAGAAGACTGAAGGGAGGGAGGGTGGGAAGCAGATGGATAGAGAGGAGGATGGGGATTGATCGAAGGGATCTGGAAATCACACAAGATGAACAAGCAAACCCCCGATTCACCTACGCACACAGAGATGAAGACCGAAATGGATCGGTCAATTATCTTGTCGATTTAATTTTAGGTGATCATTCAGTCTATCAGAGCGATTACGTGAGGTAATAGGAATCTGATATCTCTCAACCGACTGTCCCGTACCAAAGAGTCGGTAATCAGTCGAGAAAAATCGGATGGCTCTATCCTAAGGTGTGGGTCACTCTCTCGCTCATCCAAACCAAACAAGGAGGGGGTTACTCTCCGCAAGACAGATTTTCAGTGAAGTGCCTTTTAAGTCAAGTGTGATTAGCAGTCCCGATTTTATTGTTTTTGTTTTTAGGTATTTTTCAAATAAAAAGAAACGCCTAACGAATTTTTTGGTTCTCCTGGTTATTAAGTCAAAAACAGGGGGAGAAGACGAAAAAGCCGATGCACGATAAATCAACGACGCATGCAAAGTAAGAAAGGTGTACCTGACTCCAGCACTCTACATGCAATATGATCCGCGCATAATGTAAAGACAGAAAAGTAAACTACTTATATGGTGTAGCGGGAAAAACCGAGTCCTAAGCAGGCAACTTCTACACGATAGAACCGTCTAGCTGGTCACCAGCCTTCGATCTAGAGAGTCCGGTCTAGACCCACCCCTCCTCTTCTCGACTGGTCGAGTTCAGGAGTAGCACTTAACAGGGCAGGCTTGCAGTGCGTAGGCTCGAAAGAAAATGAATCAGCTATTTTTATTAATCTTTTATTGGTAGGTCCAATTAACGATCTATAGGCACAAGCAGTCTATTAGATGTGTGGATCCTACTAATTGCGTCACAGTCAAGCAGAAAGTCCTAGATCTAAGGGCTCGATAAAAACCGCATAAAATCGTAAAAGGCAGCGAAAAATCGAAAAGCCACGAAAAAGCTGCGAAAAGTCTAAGGGTCCCCCAAGCACACCGGTGCTCGGCGAAACAGACCCGAGAAAAGTCTTAGTCCAAGTTCTGCTGCTGTCCCTGTATTATTACAACAATCTTGATAGCAAAAATTAGAACTAAGCTACTCTACACTAAGCTGCTCCTCACGCTCTCCTGCGGCTCCGTGCAGAAGGGAGCCACCTCCGAATCCCGCGGTTGCGCCGGCTACTCGAGAGTCGCTGCCTCAGTCCTCGAGCCCTCGCAAGAAACAAACAAAGTGTTATCAACCAAATAATTATATAAACAATGTCAGAAAAATATATATATGCAAAAATCTATTTAGAAAACTGCGAAAAAGAAAACCGCAGAAAAAGAAGACTACTAAGTCGTGCTCCCCGGCAATGGCGCCATTCTGATGACCACGAAAACCCCAAGCAACTAAGGTAGAGAAATATAAACAAGGTCGTTGCGACCTCAGTCGCTCGAGAAATCCAGATCAATAAGAAAAATTAAGTGCAGACCACCAAACAGAGATAAAAGTCAAATAAAACTAATAGCAGTCCTGGCTATTGGATTATCCTGGTATAGCGACCAGGGTCGGACTCAGGGAGCACGTGGTGGCCTTGCGGCCTACGAAGTAGTCTAAAAAGGAATAAAATAAAATCATAGTGTTTTTGGTGGATTTTTAATTTTTATAATTTTTTTGATTTTTAATTAATAAAGAAAATAAAGAAGGCAATAAAGCAACCAACTTCAAGCAATTATTAAGGCACTCAAAAATCACTCAAAAATTCAAATAAAAATATTTTTATATTTTTTATATTTTTTACTGTTTTTGGTTAATTTTTTGGTATTTTTCTGATGTTTATTGAATTTTCTAAAAATCAAACAAGACAAGAAAACAATGCTGCTTTCCAGTCAGACTTGGAGGGCCAATATAAAATAGATAAGGGCCCTATCAAGGATTGAAGGTAATTTTCCTAAAAACTAGAAAGTCTAAGGAAAATTTGGGCACTGGAATTATTGTTTTTGGATTTTAAATTAATTATTAGAATTTTTATAGGATTTTTAGTGTTTTGTAATTTTTAAGGGTTTTCTATATCCAAAAATGACCAAAATTGGTCAGAAAATCAAACAAGGTAAAACAACAATTGTCTATTTTTTGTGAGTTTTAGAGGTATTTTAATATTTTTTTGCGAATTTGCAATTCAGACAGTAAAGAAAAAGCTTGTTTTTTATTTTTTAAAAATAATAAATGCAATAAAAAATGTCCCCAAAATTCATAGAAAATTTTACACCATGGCAGGAGCCATGTTTCCAATTTTCATTGAATTTGGAGTTAATTTGCTATTTTATTAAGAATAGAAAGAAGGGTACAATGCACATGGACCTATTTGCAAATAGTGAAAAGTTCAGGAGGTCCGGTGCAATTTTTCCAAGAAAACAAGCGCGAGGCACGTGACCTGGACACTCAAGGACCTATTTGCAAGGAAACTAAGGTTTCTGGACTATTTAATAACAAGTATTAAAAGTCCAGGGGCCTCAGTGTAAAATACCCAAAATATACGCACATGCACAATAAAACCATTCACAGGACTATTTCTGTAAATAACAAAACTACAAATTCATTTAATCACAACCTGAAACAAAAAGGCCATACATGCAATTTACCCAGATAAGCACGTGTCGATGCACGTGATCCACTACACACAGGGGTATAAATGCAAATACGATAAAAGACAAGGTCCACAATGCAAATTATCCAACGTAAATAAAATATCTAAAATATTTACAGGACTAGATAATAAATGCGAAAACTAAAGGGGCCTAAGAGCAATTACCCCTTATTAACGATCCACGGGCTGGAAGGCTGCCACGTGGAGATGGGATGGTGGAAAGGAGTGGCGCTGCAACAAAAGAACCCTCGGGTCTGATCGAACGGCTCCGGGCTCACCATGTGGCTGATCTGACGGTCCTCACGCACTGTGGATGAGCCTCACTACATCAACGGTCCGGATCACTCCTCCAATGATCGAACGGTGCTGGCGACTCCTCGAATGGATGGCTGAGATCTGAACTGGAGCCGGAGGGGAAATCGAAAAGCTCTGGAGGACGGTGGACGAACTGGATGCCAGCGAGCTTCGCCGGGCTCGTGTGTGCTCTGAAGTCCTCCTCGCGGGCCACTGAAGATTGGAGAAGTATCGCCTCGTGCTCTCGCATCTAATGGGGCCCTTCGATGGCTCGACGGAGCTCCGGGGAGCTCAAGCGAGGCCGACGGAGGTCGATCTGCTGCACCGGATGGTCGAGCCCTCAGATGGGCTTCTCTGGTCCTGCAAAATGGCGCAACACACTCGCGGGTCGAGGGCAAAGTGCCTCGACCCTGTAATCGGGGGCGAAGGTGGATGGTGCAGCGGGGCGTGCGAGTTCCGGCGAGGTGACGGCGAAGGAACTCGAGTCTCAGCTCCTGTGCGAGCTGGGTTGAATGAAGGGGTGGAGAAGGTGCGCGGAGGGAAGGCGGACGTGAGGGTGTGGTCCGATGATCGAGACGAAGGTGGAGATGGCTGGAATCGACGATGAACGGCGATGAGATGATTTGGGGGAAAACGTAAATTAAAGAAATAGAGAGGGAGAAGGGACTACCTACTGGATGTATTCGACTGGGGAAGAGCAGGGGGTGCTCCTGGTCCTTGCCTCGAGGACCGTCGGTGTCCGAGGCTCTGGCGCTACCTCTAGGTGGCGCACGGCGGTGCAAGCTCGCCGGATCGATGGTCTCTCACTCCCTCCTCGCTGCAACACCACGGGGGCGAGTTGTCACTCTCGCGGATGTGATGGAGGTCCTTAGGTGGAGAATGGAGGAGCCAAAGATCCGGAAAAAGGAGGCGGAGCTCGGCATTTATACAGCCAGGGGTCCGGCTAAAGTCGATCGGGTAAGGCAGCTCAGAGCTCGGACCTCGAGGCGGGCATCCCGGCGAGGATGTCGAATCTGGCACGAACGAATAGGACCCTGGGTTTGGGTGTGAGGGGATCGGGTCGTGACGTTAAAATGGTGAGAAATCGAGTCGGGCATCACGGACCCGTGAGAAGTGGTCCACAGGGGGGAGTTGACCGGGGGTCAACATCCCCGTGGACCAATGAGAATCAACCACCTGGAAATGATTTGGAAATTAATTTAAAAATAGCAAATGGCCGAATTATTAAAAACTTAAAACATGAAAAATATTTGTTTTATTTTTTTTCTATTTTTTTGGTGATTTTTAATTAATTTTTTAAAATAAAAATAGGGTATTTACATAGTAGAGCTATATATAGGTACATATACAATATAGGTTTTTGATTTTTGATTTTTAATTAGTTATTTTTATACATTTTTATTCCCATTTTTATATTTTTTTATTTATAGTATAAAATTAGGAATAAAAAGATATTTTTATTTTATTTTTATTCTTTATATACAAAGGTGAAATAAATAGATATATACATCTATATACATGGTATATGTACAATGTTATTTTTGGTTTTCAATTTTGTTCTTTTTATTTTATTTTTGTTTTTAATAGCTTTTATTTTATTTATCTACACCATAAAAGATAAAATATATACAAATTTTTAGGGATTTTTATTTATAAGGTAAAATAAATATAGATAAGGTCTCTATGTACAAGGTGAATATCTACATGTGAATGTTTTTATTTTTCTTTTTAATTTTTCAATTTTTGTTTTGATTTTGTATTTATAAATATTCATAAATATGTACAAACCACTTTTATTCTATTTTTAGAGGAAAATATATTTATTGTATTTATAGGTATATTTACACACATGAGCCCCTATCTCTCTCTACTTTGGCTTTTATGCGGTCAGGCCCATGCTGAGCCCTCCCTTGGGATTAGGTTGCTCAATATTTATTCTAAATATTTCCCTCTTTTTCTTTTTAATCTTTATTCTTTTATTTTTGCACAAAAACATGCTAATTATTAGTTTTTACACCATACATTCTTTTGGTAATTATTTGTATTTACACATATCTACATGCATTTGCAAAGGTTTTTGTAGCTAAAATATAAGAATAAAGAGTGAGGAATGAGTATTCATCAGCGCACGTATATACGATCAAGCTGTTGTAAACAGGATCAACCATGCATATAGTAAACAGTAATTATACGGATCCAAATGAACGGAAATAAACGTATCACATATTAATATCATTAACGTCATATATTTCCAATCCATTATCCGATTACGACATGCAAGTAGGAATCAATTAACCACACAAAAACAAACAACCGGGCGAGATCCAGAAAAGGGTAAGTAATAAATCAATTGCGGCAATCAATAGATAAGAAAGATAAGGTTAGAAATCACCGAAGCGTCCATGAAACGGACTCTCCTTAGAGAGGATTTCGCCCCCACAATACCGGTGTGAAGGGTACTGACGATTCGCTCCCAGGATACGACGGTTCACGGTTGTCGTTCGCGCACATTGACGAGACCGTCCTCGAAAGCACCTCCGAGAACTTGCAGCCGAGAAGAAAACAGGGTCGCAGGCGTGTGTGTGAGAGAGAGAACAAAAGTGACGGTGAGTTTTTCTTGTGAGTGTAGAAAAGCGGCGTCGGGTGGGGGTTTTAAAAAGAGAAGCTCGCGTGCCCTAGCGCAGAGTCCCTTCGATTTTCGAAAACGCCCCTCAACGGTTGTGCCTATTCGGATTCCAAAACCGTGGCTAAATCGAGCCGTTTGGATCAAGTCCGATTCCCAATGTGATCGAAATCAAATTAATCTACCTGATTAATTTAATTGATCAGCCAAATGAAACCCGCAGCAAAAGTATCGAAATCCGAGATCCGAATTGACTCTTCCGAGCCCGAGCCCGAGCCCGAGCCGGTGCCGGAGTGGAGCGCGCGCGCGTGTGTGTGGTCCTCCATTCCTCCTCTCTATTATTGCTACAAGAGCTTGGGGTGTGGACTCATATATAAGTCCACCAAAAGTTTAGATCTCTAAGGTATGATACTAAACTTCAACCCAAACTCATCCATGTTTCAAATTTGGGAATTCCTAACTTTCCCTCCAAACCATTTGGTTTCTAAATTAAAAGCAAATTAATTCCAATTATAATTACATAGGTTTTTCAATTAAAACCTAAATACATTTTTTAATACAACAATCCCCCACGAATTCACCAATTTGAAAAAGAGATTCAAAAGGATTTAAGAGACTTCTTTCGACTGCCCACACTTTGTTTTCAGTAAAGGTACATTCCGATTTGAACCTCTACCTGAGTTTACTACTTTCACTTTAACAGGAACAAAGTGAACTACATCTTGAACTTCAGACCATAGTGTTAAAGTATATGGTAGAAACAACAAAGCGTTGTTCTTGGTGCAATCTTCAGGGTTGGTGCTCTTAAAGGCAATGCACCCTTATCCTGTTTCATGAGTGTATTCAGGAAAGACCCTCTTCCTTTAAATACGGCCCACAGTAACACTCACATAGGTGGCGTTCTCCAAGGATGCACTGCTAACATCCTGCCCAAAGGCTTGAACCCATTCGGAGCCTACGCTCTTCCTAAACTTGCAGTTTAAATGGCACTCAGGCTTACAGGGATAAGACACTCATGCTTACGCATTAAAATTAGAGTGCCAACCAGTTCTCCAAACAGCTTGTTTTTACCGTATTGAACCTACTTTGTGGGATCTCCACTCAGATGAGGAACTCCCAATGGGTCTCAGTCCCATCCCAAGCCTAGATTTAGGACTAAAGATCTATAAAGTCCCTTAGTCAACGAATATGTCGTGTTGTCTTTGGATCCAACGAAATCCACAGCCAACACTCCTCGAGACACCAAATCCCTTAACGTCTTAAATCTGATTTGTATGTGTCTCCTTGTTTTCTCATTGAACTTTGAACTCTTGATCTTGGCAATTGTGGTCATATTATCACAATGTACCGAGATCGCAGGAACATGCTGACCTACCATGGGAATTTCAAACAGAAGTTCCCTTAGCCATTCAGCCTCAATTCCAGTGGTATCCAAAGCACACAGCTCGGCCTCAAAGGTGGATCGAGCTAGAATGGTCTACTTCACAGACCTCCAGGAGACTGCACCGCCTCCAAGGGTAAATACATACCCTGTAACACCATTACTCCCAGACTCCTCTATTTTCCCTATCCAGCTTGCATCATTGTATCCTTCTAGTACAGAAGGATGTCTACCATAATGCAAACTAAGGGAAATAATTCCCTTCAAGTACTTCAGTACTCGATCCAGAGCCTCCCAGTGAGTACGGTCAGGACAGCTGGTGTATCTACTCAGCTTTGCAGCCGAGAATGAAATATCAGGTCTCGTGCAATTTGTAAGATACATTAAATTTCCTATCACTTGTGAATGCCTTAGCTGAGATACAAGTACTCCACTCTTATTCTTAAACAGTTTTTTTTGATGAATCAAAGGGAGTGCTTACAGCTTTGCAATCTTGATATCCAAATTTCTCAAGTACCTTTTCAACGTAGTGAGATTGATAAATTACAATCTCATCAACTGACCTTTTCAGTTTGAGACCCAAGATAACATCAACAACACCCATGTCCTTCATCTCAAACTTGCTACTTAAGAATGTCTTAGTCTCATTAATAATCCTCATATGCGATCCGAACAACAATATGTCATCGACATATAGGCACATGACAATACACTTATCACGTTCACCTAGGAATAGACACACTTATCGGATTCATGAACCTTAAAGCCATATGACAAAATAGTATTGTCAAATTTTTCATGCCACTGCTTTGGTGCTTGTTTCAATCCGTAAAGGGATTTGACAAGCTTGCAAACTTTTCCCTCATTCTCAGGAGTCACAAGCCCATCAAGTTGATCCCTCTTCCTCAAGATCGCCATGCAAGAAGGCGGTCTTCACATCCATCTGGTGGATAGAGAGATCATATACAGATGCCAATGCTATGAGCATCCGGATAGTGGTCATCCTAGTCACAGGGGAATATGTATCAAAATAATCGATACCTTCCTTTTGCCTAAAGCCCTTGGCAACTAATCTGGCTTTGTACTTTTCAATTGATCCGTCAGGTCTAAGCTTTCTCTTAAACACCCACTTGCACCCAATGGTAGAGCACCCTTTGGGTAAATCAACCAACTCCCAAGTTCCATTAGCCATAATGGAATCCATTTCAGATTTGATGGCTTCCTTCCATTATTTTGCTTCAGATGAAGCCATGGCTTCCTTGTGTTGGAAATGCGAGCCCATGGCGAGCCATTATGCAATAAATATTATTGCATATATCATTCCTTGATCTGAAATGAAGAATGAATAATTTGCATAATAGGTTCCTTAGTACAATTAGGGTTATGTACCATGGCCATCTTAATAATCATACAGCTATTGATTCAATTGTTGAATCATGGAGGCTGGTGCTTGGATGAATATCTAAAGGGTTAGATTGAGGACTCATCAAGCACCGTCAAATGATTATTAAGAGATGATCTCCAGCCTGAGTAGGAGATGACAATCCTTATCTCTGAAGGCTGATATCTGACCGACCTCTTGATGCTGGTCCTCTGCATAGGAATAGAGATTCGGAGGTGGCAGATTAGTTAGGCCAAAGAGTTGACTTAACGAGATTGAGATAACCAAAGTCCTATATCGTATGCTGTCATGATATAGGCACACATCCTCTGACCAGAGACAGATGTGTTACTATATGTCTGAGTATGTACATTTGGCAGACCAATAGGTTGATGATATAACCAAGGTCTATACACCGGCGCGCTGGTGTGCATATAAGGGCATATGAGTAATACGATCTCTCAAAGGAATCATACAGGTTCAGTTACTGAACCGGAAGACATGAGCTCACTCATGAGATATTGGAAAGAATCAAATTCCATGCGCATGGTCGTCTCGCTTTGGAAGCTTGACTGAATTTGTAGGTTTGATATATACTTTTAGTATATGATCAAGACCTAGGTATGATATACGCTTTTGGAAAGTGTATGATCGATACCAACTCCCAATGATCGAATGAGAAACTTACTGATAAAACCATGAAGTAGACAGTATAAAGTTGATTCAATACTTCGGGTAATGAAGTAGACAGTATTGGATACACATTGTGTAATTAATTGACAATGTAAATTATATGTTGTTTTGGGTTGTGAATATGATTCACAGTTTTTTCAATGGCAAGATTGCAATATTCTCAAATATAATTACAAATTATTTTTGAAGAATAAAAGCCAACAAAAGTTGTTGGAAATAAATAAAGGAGATTTTCAAGAAGATATGCAATCTCATGGATTTCCATGAGATTGCAATCCCCATGAAATCTTTGGGCGGCACATCATTCCTATAAGGAATGTGTGGCCGTTCACTTTGGAAGGTACATGGAGATGAAATCTCCATGTATCTTCTCTCCTTATTTATTGGTTTGATTTAGGACTAATTTATATTTGATTTTTTCAAATATATTTTAACCTAAATTTGTTGGTTTTACCAACAACAATCTTGACCATTGGATTGGCATAAATCAATCTCACCCATTGATTTTATATGTCCCATGGATTGAGATCCATGGATCCCAAAACCCTATAAATAGAGAGGCATTCCATGCTCTCTCTTGACATGTGATATTGAGTCTCTCTCTCTCTCTCTTTCTTCTCTACACACGTCAGCCCTCTCTCTCTCTATTGTTGGTGGCCGACCACCATACCATAGAGTAGACAACCGTCGACGCCCTCGCCACCGCGCCGCCGCTTCGACGTTCTTCAGTTCTCCGTCTTCTTGGTGTGCTACGCCCACGAAGGAGACGTTCTATCTCGTGCGACGAGATCAGGAGCAACCACGCTTGGATCATCTTCTTGGATTGCGAGGACAACGTGGTTCATCCCCGTGCTCGTAAGCAGTCTCGCCGACGATCGGACTTGAGACAGGAGGTCTCTTCTCTTAGAGACTCGATCAACCACGCTTCAAGAGATATTGCATTATACTTGTTGTGGTTATAGATGAAACGATCTGAGAATGGTTCTCGGATCATGTGGTTTCATCGAATAAAAAAATTTTAAATTCAGCTGCACCGAACAACTAGTACGACTAGTCGTTCTTCGTCGTATCCGATACGATGATCACGCTTCCGTGATGCGCTTGAGGATAAATTCCATATCCTTCAAGTGGTATCAGTGCCAGGTTGACGGTTTCGAATATGATTCGAAAAACCGAGGACGACTTGGGTTCGTTAAGGTCGCGAAAGTTTTTTATCGCATTTGATTTCGCAGATCTGTTTAGTAAATAATTTCGGCCATGTTTAAAATGTTTAAGCACGAATTATTTACATATATTATGTTCCTCATTAAATAAGGAAACCGTAGGATCTGAGTTTGCGTAAATCAGATTTCGTATGCTCGAGATATGGTTGTTTTAATGAACATGTATGCACTGTTGCGGGAACTGTAGATCTTAACATGATTAAAGAGTTAATTACTGTTTAGATCTGCCGCGAAATGCATGAAACATCACTTGTCTTCTGCCCTAAATCAAGTTAGCAATCTTTGAAAATTGACTTTGACTAATTTGGATTTAAATTGATTGAGATATGTTAAGTTTAGTGAGTAGGGGTCACTACTGAAATTACAGTCCTAATCTAGAACCAAGTGATTGTCAATTAGAGAAATTAATTGTTAATTTCGTGAAATAATCATGAAAAATATTTGTGAAATATTGGAAAATGATTATTTACATAATTGACTTAGCCTCAACCAATTAATTGATTAGATTTGATCTAAATCTTAATTGGAAACACAATCATCAAACTTGATGTTTGAATAGTAATTGTCATTTAATCAATTAGTGAAATTAAATTGTTTAATTTCCTAGAATAATTGTGCATAAATATTTGTGAAAATATTTGATGATAATTATTCCCTTAAATGACATTGCCTTAACCAATAATTGATTAGATGCGATCTAGATCACTAATTGGTTACATGATCTACATGATCAACATTCCAACAAACATGTTGCTTGAATAGGACTTGGGATTTGTTTAGAAAATATTATAATGTTAATTCGGTTGAAGAACTGATGATCATCTCAAGTACAAAGTGATTTATTTTGCATTATCCTTTCCCAAGGTGGATATGGTGTCTAGTCGGAGAGCATTGGGGTTGTGGGTTGCAACGTATGTGGTCCGTCCCACTCTCGTCGGTACTGGCCATGACATCAGATAGGGTTAGTATAATGCTTAAGAAATCATGATGTATTTCTAATTATTAAAATTCGAAATAATACGTATTTGAGATAATACCATAATTCAAGTAACTATTGAAAATGTTTGTTGGATATTAATTGGATCATTAATTTAATATGATTAGATTAATTGGAATCCAATTTAAATTAAAACACTCTATTATGAATAGAGATATTATTTCCCTTGGAAGAATTAATCATAATGAATATGATTCATAATGATTAATTAAAATTTGAATATGATATGGAGGATCACGCGGATAAGTGACATCCATGGTCTCCCGTCAAGGCGAAGGGTTCCGTCGCCAGGGATTGTATGTAGGAGACGCCTGTCCGAAGTGACAGCTCCTGTATGCAAGCGCATCTGGATCGGGCTCTTTGCTTCTCAAAAGAGTAAGGCCGTATACGTAGTGACCCCAATATCGGATCCTCATATTATTGGGGCGATATTGGATTGCGTATAGCGAGTACTATTCCTGTTGACGGTTGGTTCTATTAACGACGGGTCAACATCGCCTTAGGGGTGGTGGTCCCGGGTGTTAAAGACCGAATTGGGAATGCAAGTTGGACTTGTAAGGCGGAATGTGTTCCCTCTTCTTTTTATCCGAGTTGCAGATTCTCATATTATTAGGATGTAACAAAGATAAGGAAGGAGATCCCATATCTTGTTGAGATATAATGGCAAGTATATCTCCTACATTGAAAGTGATTAAGGGAATGAACTTTCAGTGTTGACAAGACAAGACAACTTTGATATAAAAATTCCTAAATCAAAGTAAAATATATATATATTTATGCAAATTTTTTATTTCAGATAATCCTTCATTAAAACCCACTCAATGTTATACTCAATAGTAACCAGTGCAATATCTTGGATTGGACTCATGATTCAGATATTATACTTGCAATTGAACACATAATGTATGTGGTTGCAATATGTAAGTTTCCTCATAATAATGAGGAATGACAATTAAATAGATAATAGGACTACAACCTTAGAGTTTGTATGTCTCTGTGGTCTTGATCTTTCATCGGATGTACTTTGGAAGTGACATGTCAATGATGATCGCAATTGTCAAATAATCCTTATAAAATCAATGAAGATATTCTGGCATACATATGTACTCTTGACATTTATCGTGAATGACATGGTTCACTGCATCATGCAGAATGGTGGCTCTATAAGAGATGATGTATTCAAAATATTTGAATACCTACCTGAACCAATGCTTTAAGAGTTTAGATGGATGTAGATGATGAGTGTCATCATTCTACTATCTATACTCTAGTTATTCATGAAGCTTCATAATATTTATATTGTATGAATTTAATGAAGCATGTATAAATGTTGAAAAACTCTTACTTTGAATTCTTTTGAATTTAAAATAAGAGATCCTCTGTCCTGAGCAATGGTTGCTCATATATAAAGGGAGCACAGTGGAAGCATGGGTCGGACCCGTGTAAGAGGGAAAGTCAAAGAGTTGATTGTACTTCTGTAACTTGCATATGACATTCAAAGAGTTGGATGAATGCCACTACTGCAATAAGTTGATGTGTTGATAGTATGACTATCAAGTCTGTCTAGAATCCTTAGAGAAGGACTCGGATAGAGCATCAGAATAATCTACATATAATCATTGAAATTGACTTTCTTATTTGATAAGACAAAGTAAAATAATTGTATCTCAATCTTCTGACAACACTTGCAATGGGTTGCATATGTTTTAGATGACTGGAAAATTTGATCTTAAACGTTTATAGTTATCCACAAGGATATTGCTGCAATTGTTTCAACAATCTCTGTTGGATTGATAGACTTGTTAATTTCAGTGGGAGAGCCCTTAGTCTTAGAGAATGTCTCTGTGACCAAGATATTAGAATACACTCATTGTTTATTTCTAAATGTTGGAAATAAACATCAATTCCGAGGTAAAACTATCATAAAGAGTTATGATGGAGATATTTCAGATATCTAAAATCTAAAGGACTCCACTAAATTAGAAAATTAATGAATGGTTCATTAACATTTCTAAATACTGAAATTAAAACCTTATAAGATCAATAGGAGGATGAAGATCATATGACAATGATCTAGCATCAAGCCTTGGACATTTGTCTATTGATTTAATCAATAGACTAGTAAGAGATGAAACTTTAGAATGTCTAAAATTTCAAAACTTACATACTTATGAATATTATATTCAAAGTAAAATGTCCAATACACCCTTCTTTGGGAATGGTGCAAGATGTCAAGGTATTCAGGATCTCATACATATTGATGTATGCAGATCATCTATATCATAGTAAACATTATGGATATGTGATATCTGTTGATGATTATGTATGATATGAGATTTCCTCTCTTCATGAAAGAAACCTTTGAAATGTTCAAAGATTTCGTTAATTTTGGTTTAGAACCAAAGTTTGAAGGAAGATAAAATGAATTTGATCTAATCTAGGTAGCAAGTACCTGCTAGATAAATTCAAAGAATACCTTATGGAGATATGAATATCATTTCTATCTCAATCCTCCTAACACACCTTAACTCAATAGAGTTATAGGTAGATACAATTGGATCATATGTGACATGATCTTATCAATGATGAATTTTAGCATAATTATCCCTTAGTTTTCAGGTGTATGTGTGTAGTAGAGACTACAATGTATATCCTTAATAAGGTTCCATGTATGTTGGAATCTAGCACTTAAGAGTGCTGCTTCATTAGGAAAATAAAAGGATGGTATTGGATACCTACTTTATGATCTTGAGATTCTTAAAGTATCTCATCTCTGAGAATGTGATTCTTAGAGGTTGAGACTCTTGAGAATCAAGATGAAAATGAAGTGTAGGAACTCATTTAATCTTGAGAAGATAATGAGACTCCTGAAAATGAAAACTAAAAGGACAATTAAAGATGAAACACTAATACTTCTTCAAATGAGTTTGAGGAAGGATTACATGTGTCAGAGAAGTCTGACAATGATCTAACTTCATGTGATGAAGCTTCTGAAGATCATAGCATGGATAGATGGATATTAGCAATAAAAGTCTAATGTAGACTTCATATACAAGTGTTGTATATGGACCCTCGAGGATCCACCTATATGGGTAATACCTATAAAGGTGTAAATGAATCTTCAAGAGAAAGGGAACCCGATGAGAAGGTAGAGACCTTCAAAGCACGGTTCGTAACCATGTGCTACACACTGGAAGAGAAGACATTGCTTGCGATGAGATTTGCTCTTCGGTGACCATGCTTAAAACCATCAGAATATTGCTAACCTTAGCTGCACTACTTGACTATTGCATCTTCAAGATGTAAGTCAATATTGCATTCCTCTAGGAATACCTCTCTGAGGATATTCGCATGAAGTAGCCCTAGGGCTTCATGGTTGAGGAAAGCAAGATGTGAAAGCTAAGGAATCCATCTATGGACTCAAATAAGCTTCTTGAAGTTGGATCATAAGATTTGATGAAATTATAAATGTTATGATTTCAGATAGAATCTGGATGAGCCATGTGAAGCTTAGTGGGAGTGCCTTTGTGTTCATCGTGCTAAATGTAGATAATATCCTAATCATTTAGAATGATATAAGGATGATAATAAGTGTTTTATAGACTGGCGATTCCATATCTTGAAATATGATTTCAAAGATACCTCTTAGATCTTAGTTCTGAAGTTGTTCAGAAGCCAAGAGAAGAGGATAATGGGACTGTCACATTTGTAGTACACCTTGGACATATCCTATTCATAGAAATTCCAAGAAAGGCTTCCATACCTTAAGATATGGTACTGACCTATCTAAAGGGATAGCACCTCAAAGAGTTGAGGAAGTGAATGCTAGAACTACTTGCCCTTGAGCATCAGTTCTGAGAAGCCGGGTGTGTGCTAGATGTGTACAAAAGCCAGATGGCTGCCATGCAGTGGGAGTAGTAAACTGTTACTAATCCTACTATGGAAATAAAACACTTGGTTGCAGTAATAACAAAATCTTCATAAATGACAAGATTTTTGAGATAGGATCTCGAAGTCTTATCTTCAAAAACTTAGGACTTTATAGATAGAGATCTAAAAGGTCTTAATTGTGGTTACCTTAAGAGATAGTGATCTCCAGGAATAAGGGTATTCTGATAAGGATTATGGAAATACTGGTTATGATAATTGTTGATCTGTAGTGTCAAGGACACTGTAACTAACAAAATTGAGTATTGGTTGCATAAGATGCAACATTCGCATTAGATGCGAGCACTGTTACTAGGGATATGCAAGTGTCGTAAAAGGACTTAGCATAGTCTCGTGGGAACAGAGTGACTGATCAGCTTACCTAGCTATTTTTTTTAAATAGCCTATGATTGTCACATGAGTGCGGGTTTAAATGATTAGCCCATTAATGGCTCTTTGGGCTAGTGGGAGATTGTTGGAAATGCGAGCCCATGGCGAGCCATTATGCAATAAATATTATTGCATATATCATTCCCTGATCTGAAATGAAGAATGAATAATTTGCATAATAGGTCCCTTAGTACAATTAGGGTTATGTAGCATGGCCATCTTAATAATCACACAGCTGTTGATTCAACTATTGAATCATGAAGGCCGGTGCTTGGATGAATATCTAAAGGGTCAGATTGAGGACTCATCAAGCACCGTCAAATGATTATTAAGAGATGATCTCCAGCCTGAGTAGGAGATGGCAATTCTTATCTCCGAAGGCTGATATCTGACCGACCTCTTGATGCAGGTCCTCTGCATAGGAATAGAGATTCGGAGGTGTCAGATTAGTTAGATCAAAGAGTTGACTTAACGAGATCGAGATAACCAAAGTCCTATATCGTATGCTGTCATGATATAGGCACACATCCTCTGACCAGAGATAGATGTGTTACTATATGTCTGAGTATGTACATTTGGCAGATCAATAGGTTGATGATCTAACCAAGGTCTATACATCGGTGCGCTGGTGTGCATATAAGGGCATATGAGTAATACGATCTCTCAAAGGGATCATACAGGTTCAGTTACTGAACCGGAAGACATGAGCTCACTCATGAGATATTGGGAAGAATCAAATTCCATGGCATGGTCGTCTCGCTTTGGAAGCTTGACTGAATTTTGTAGGTTTGATATATACTTTTAGTATATGATCAAGACCTAGGTATGATATACGCTTTTGGAAAGTGTATGATCGATACCAACTCCCAATGATCGAATGAGAAACTTACTGATAAAATCATGAAGTAGACAATATAAAGTTGATCCAATATTTCAGGTTTAGTCTGAGTCTTCCAGTATGCAGGATGTACAGGTGTTAGGAATACCTGAGGGTGATGTGATCAGAAACGATTGTATAACCATGACGCTTCCATTCCTAGGGAGTGTTGAAACGGGTCTGGATTTTAGTGACTCCTCTCGGTAGAGAAGTGATCTGATCTTGGTCCAAGTGTTGGACATTGACCTGAATGTGATTCAAATACAATGAGAAGATTAGATTTACGGTCTTGATTTAATCAAGCATCTATGGGAGGCCCGCGATCTGGATTTGAGATATGATCTCAATATCCATGTCACTATACGTGGAACAATACAATCGCCCTGTCCTTATCTCCAAGTATATGCAGAGAGATTGCATTATTCTTGAAGGATTCAAGAATAATTCCATAAGATCTAAGCAATGAAGAGATGATGATTAAATGTGATTTAATCATATTGATGTGTGAAGAAATTATCCAATTTAATTAAATGTGATTTAATTAATGTGGATAAGAATAATGTGGATAGAAATATCCAATTATTCATAATATATTATAAATGCGATTTATAATGTATTAGAGAGAGCTAATTATAATTTATATGTGTTGATTAATTATTATATGTATTGGATACACATTGTGTAATTAATTGACAATGTAAATTATATTTTGTTTTTGGTTGTGAATATGATTCACAATTTTTTCAATGGCAAGATTGCAATATTCTCAATTATAATTACGAATTATTTTTGAAGAATAAAAGTCAACAAAAGTTGTTGGAAATAAATAAAGGAGATTTTCAAGGAGATATGCAATCTCATGGATTTTCATGAGATTGCAATCCCCATGGAATCTTTGGGCGGCACATCATTCCTATAAGGAATGTGTGGCCATCCACTTTGGAAGGTACATGGAGATGAAATCTCCATGTATCTTCTCTCCTTATTTATTGGTTTGATTTAGGACTAATTTATATTTGATTTTGTCAAATATATTTTAACCTAAATTTGTTGGTTACCAACAACAATCTTGACCATTGGATTGGCATAAATCAATCTCACCCATTGATTTTATATGTCCCATGGTTTGAGATCCATGGATCCCAAAACCCTATAAATAGAGAGGCATACCATGCTCTCTCTTGACATGTGATATTGAGGCTCTCTCTCTCTCTCTCTCTTTCTTCTCTACACACGTCAGCCCTCTCTCTCTCTATTGTTGGTGGTCGACCACCATACCATAGAGGAGACAACCGTCGACGCCCTCGCCACCGCACCGCCGCTTCGACGTTCTTCGATTCTCCGTCTTCTTGGTGTGCTACGCCCACGAAGGAGACGTTCGATCTCGTGCGACGAGATCAGGAGCAACCACGCTTGGATCATCTTCTTGGATTGCGAGGACAACGCGGTTCATCCACGCGCTCGCAAGCAGTCTCGCCGACGATCGAACTTGAGACATGAGGTCTCTTCTCTTAGAGACTCGATCAACCACGCTTCAAGAGGTATTGCATTATACTTGTTGTGGTTATAGATGAAACGATCTGAGAATGGTTCTCGGATCATGTGGTTTCATCGAATAAAAAAATTTTAAATTCCGCTGCACCGAACAACTAGTACGACTAGTCGTTCTTCGTCGTATCCGATACGACGATCACGCTTCCGTGATGCGCTTGAGGATAAATTCCATATCCTTCACCTTGTAACTTGGTGGATCAGCCTCGATCTGGTAGACAATAAAGTCGCTACCCAGATCCTTGGCTATCTGAGGTCTTTTACTCCTCCTTGCCTCAATCTCTTCAGAAAGATCATTAGGTTCAGGTTGAGTCTCAAACCCCACACTGTTATCCTTTCCACTTGATCCGGAATAGATCCTGATGTAGAGGCGCCCTCAATGGTCAGATTCTAAGGAATCCCAGTCTTCAATGGGATGACATCCTCAAAGAAGGTAGCATCACGGAGTTCAACAATAGTGTTGACATCTATGCCCGGTATCTCGGACCGAACTACCAAGAACCTATATGCATAGCTATTTTCCAAGTAACCTAAGAAGATTGTATCAACAGTTTTAGGACCAAGTTTCTTTCTCTTGTGTTCTGAGACTAAAACCTTAGCGAGACAGCCCCACACTTTGAAAAATCTTAAACTCGATTTCCTATTTCTCCAAAGTTTAAAGGGACGCTTTTCCATATGTCTTGGAGGCACCCTATTCAGAATATGGTAAGCCGTATTCAAGGCTTCTCCCCACGTATAGGTTGGAAGTCCAGAACTTTGTAAGAGAGCATTGATCATGTCAGTTAAGGTTCTATTTTTCTGTTCTGCTATCTCATTTCATTGCGGTGAATATATGGCCATAATTTCATGAACTATGCCAAACGATTTGTATTGTTCATCAAATAAGTTAGAGGTATATTCACCTCCTCTATCTGACCTAAGACGTTTAAGCACTTTTCCTGTTTGTGTCTCAACCTCATTCTTAAATATAAGAAATTTCTCTAAGGCTTCATCCTTGGTTTTCATTAGATATAGCAGTATCTACTGCCATCATCTATAAAGGCGATAAAGTATTTCTTATTGTCTCGGGTCAACACATCATTAAACTCACAGATATCCGTGTGCACTAGATACAAGATCTCACTATCTCTAGAGACAGACTGAAAAGACTTCCTTGGTATCTTCACTTGCACACAGATTTCACATTTTTGAGTTTTATCAATAATGTGTTTAGGGATCAACTCTAAATTCATCATTCTTTTAATTGAATTTAAGTTTACGTGTCCCAATCTACCATGCCACAGATCACAGGATTCTAGATTATTCATAGCATGAGACACAGAATTAGAACATTCAGAATTCAAAACATTCAATTCATTAATGTCTACTGAATCACATCTAATTCTAAATAACAAATCAAAGTCTGCCAAATAGCCTTTTCCATAAAAAATGCCATGTCTCAGAATGACAACTTTATTACATTTAAAGTTTAACTCAAAACCATTTCTAACTAAAATAGAGCCAGATAAAACATTCTTCTTAATGTCAGGAACATGCAGCACCATGTGCAACGTCCAGACACGTCCAGAGAAGAATCTCAAGTTGACTTGTCCCGACCCTAGCACCCTGGCTGCAGAATCGTTCCCCATCTTCACAGTCCCACCACTGCAGGTCTGATAAGAAGAAAACAAGGTTTTGTCAGAACAGATATTTACATTGGCTCCCGTATCCACGAGCCACTCATTGGGATCATGGATATGGCAGTTCAGGGTTTACAGAGACATACCCCTCGCTAGCCCCGAGTCCCATAGTGATCATATTCACTTGTGGACTCCCGTCTGCAGCCTTATGTTGAACCTTCGAAGACGGACAGTCCTTCTTCCAATGACCAACCTGATTACAGTGCCAGCAGGGTTATTCTTTGCCTTTTTCTGGATCATGCCCTTTGGTTTCATTTTATTGTTATTAGGACCCTTTCCCTTCTTATCTTTGACCTTCGAGGTCATGAAATTGACCTTAGCCTGAATATCGACAGGAAGCACAGGTTTTTGTTTCATGTGTTCCTCCTCTATGGCAATTGACACCATCAAGTCATCCATAAAAATCTTCCCCTTTCTGTGTTTAAGGGTCATACCGAAGTCTTCCAACGACTTGGGAAATTTTTCTATGATGCATATGACATGAAACTTCTCTGGAAGTTTCATTTCGGCATCTTCTAAATCATGGAGCAGGAGTAAAAACTCGTGTGCCTGTTCAGAAACTGACTTTCCCTCGGCCATGGAAAACTTCAAAAACTTGGCCACAGAATATTTCTCAATACCGAGGTCTTTGGTATTATACTTTCGATCCAAATCTTCCCATAGCCCCTTCGCAGTCTGCGTGGACGAACAATATACGTCAAACAACGTGTTGGACAGAGCCAACAAGATGCAACAATGACATATACGGTCGCGTTCCTTCCACGTAAATTGCGCCTTCTGGCTATCGGGTGAGGGGTTTTCCATTTCCACCGTAGGATAGTCGGTTTCAAGCATCGAGATTAATCCTATGGTGGTTAACCAGATCTTCATACGTTGTTGCCAACGCTTAAAGTTCTGTCCACTGAACTTTTCAGGCATACCCGTCATATCAACCCTCGATTTGAACATCATTTCCGACATGGTTTTATAAATGATTCCGGAAATCCTCTCTAAGATTGTTGTAAACAGGATCAACCATGCATATAATAAACAATAATTATACGGATCCAAATGAACGGAAATAAACGTATCACAGATTAATATCATTAACGTCATATATTTTCAATCCATTATCCGATTACGACATGCAAGTAGGAACCAATTAATCACACGGAAATAAACAACCGGGCGAGATCCAGAAAAGGGTAAGCAATAAATCAATTACAGTAAACAATAGATAAGAAAGATAAGGTTAGAAATCACCGAAGCGTCCATGAAATGGACTGTCCTTAGAGAATATTTCGCCCCCACAATACCAGTGCGAAGGGTATTGGTGATCCGCTCCCAGGATACGACGGTTCACGGTCATCGTCCGCGCACACCGACGAGACTGTCCTCGAAAGCACCTCCGAGAACTTGCAGCCGAGAAGAAAACTCTCCCGAGCCCGAGCCCGAGCCGGTGCCGGAGTGGAGCGTGCACGGGCGTGTGTGTGATCCTCCATTCCTCCTCTCTACTATTGCTACAAGAGCTTGGGGTGTGGACTCATATATAAGTCCACCAAAAGTTTAAATCTCTAAGGTATGGTACTAAACTTCAACCCAAACTCATCCACGTTTCAAATTTGGGAATTCCTAACTTTCCCTCCAAACCATTTGGTTTCCAAATTGAAACCAAATTAATTCCAATTGTAATTACATAGGTTTTTCAATTAAAACCTAGATACAATTTTTAATATAACACAAGCAAGCAGCACAAACGCTCACAAAGATTTATTCATAATTGGGTTACGTCCTTGAGCGGTGGTTGCATTTTACTATGTAGAGAAAAGGAAAATACAAAAGATACATAGTCTTAACTCTTGAGAGTTTGTATACTACTCCCGTACAAAATGGATCGTAAATTAGACCACAGTACTGGTAAGGTATTGTGGGAGATGCATCCGATGGTTGTAACGGCCTACTATTTTAGGAAAAAAATTCAAATGAGATGAATTGGATTAAATTGATTTAATTAATACATTAAATCTCCCTCATTGTCAACTTTAAAATCACAAGGGTTTCCCCCTCACGTCACCTTATCTTGCATTTTGAGAGAGAGGAAAGGAGAGGAGAAGAGAGAGAGAAGAGCGATCTTACCAGTGTCCTTCGTTGTCGCAGGAGAAGACGACGTTGAATCGGAGGAGGAGAGAAGCACGAATCCGTGATCGGAAGGAGTCGTGACGATTGCGACAATCAGAGCTGAGCGTTGGATTCAAGGTATGTATCGGATTTAAGATTTCATATAAACCAAGATCATGTTTGGGATGCAATCTACAATTGTATGTATTGGCATAGGGATGATGATCTTTAAATATATATATCGGTCTAGGTTTTTGTATAATGTGGATTACGTTGAAGTAGATCTCTTGTACACATCGGTTGGGGATTTCGTATGAATATTGATCGTATCCGAAATATAATCTCCAATTATATGCTTTGGATTGGCAGGACCTTATGTATGAAGACGGACCTAATTAGAATAAGATCTCTCTACACATATCTCTTGAACATATCCGATTATATATATATATATATATATATATATATATATATTATAAGATCTTGATGGTACATTATTTTGTTAGTAAGCTGTAAAGTATATTTTAGTCATTAATATTCCATTCACAATTGAAATTAGAGAACGATGGGATTATGAGAATATATGCCATTTGATCTGGTTTTTTCAATAGCATACTCGGAATATGGTGCTTGAACTTGTTTTATTTGTTGATCGTGGATTTTATTTTGGTTGGAGATACTATTCCGAATGTTTATTTCCTATAAACAAAGTATTTGATTGTTACTTGGTATAAAAATTTCCATTATCATAAATCGACAACTATAGTGTGCATATCTTAAATAGTGTTGCATTTCAATGCCATCTAGTTCTTTTTAACAACATACCACTGGTATCATTCACACAGTCAAAGATTATATATATATATATATGTATATATATATAGAGAGAGAGAGAGAGGAGTGATCCTATGACAACAAAAACCTGTGAGAGCATGCATTCTGGACCACATGATCCAACCAGGAGAGAGAAGACCGGGAGAGAGAAAATAGAATCATGTAACGCAGAATGCATGCTCTCATGCTCTCACATTTTTTTCTCTCATAGGATCACTCCTCTCTCTCTCTATGTATATATATACACACACATTACGTAATTTTTGTGTTGCCAATATATCTATCAACAAAACCTTACTACTTTATACTCTATTAATTAACTTGATGCATTGATAGGAAATACGTATTAGGTGTATAGGTAATTACATTTCCTTCCCCTGAATATGAGATAATTTATCTAACTCTTTGGTTACGTATAAGACGCTTGTTTAAAATCCAACGCACTCAACCCATTTTAGAAAAGTTAAAGGACAGAGTTATTGAATCTTTGATTAATGTCACTCTAAATTATGGATCATTAATATTCTAATGGTAATCATGTTATTATTATTAATGAATGAGTGATAGGGTAAAGATGCAACAATGTTAGGTTATTATGAGATATGTGGGTTAACAGTGATAATGTATACTTAACAAATATGAAGTCATGATCTTGATGAAAGAATAATAATAATATGATAACCTTGAACAAGATTAAAGCACAGACTCACAAGGAGTCACATGGAAGATCGCAAGGGATCGTGTTAATGCCGTAAGGGGCAGCGTCGCAAGGGACGTATGGTTGCAAGGAACCACAAAGGTAAAAGCTAAGTCCTCTACAGTTGTAGCTATACTATCATGTCATGTCATGGACCGCAAGTGCAAGTAGTTGAAAACGTATATCAAGATACGTAAATGAATGTTATGCAAGAAAAATGGTTTATAACGGATAACCATCATGAAAAATGCAAGAATGGTTGAACCATCACATGTTATACAAGAATTGGTTTAAGAAAGTTAAACCATCAAAGTCATTGGGGCTAATATGTAAAGTGGTTTATATGTTTTATAAGTATATAATTTGTTTGGTATTTTTGAAATATGCCCATAAGTAGAAATAAATGATTGCCATACCTGCTTATGCAATTTACATACTTTACATACATATCCATGTTATGAAAGAAGCCAAACTATACATGATAGGGATCGAACTTAGACATGCATGGGAAATATCCAGGTACGGGATAATGCGTATACATGAAAATCCAAGTACATGAATTATAATAGAACAAGGACCGTTGGAATACCCATGCATGGACCCCGATGCATACTGGGCATTAGGCTCATACAAATTTACGTTTGTCAATTTCAGGTGACGAACATGGTTGACTGCATTCTCAAGATCGTGTTACGGACTCATTGAGATTTCGGTCGTGGTATGATTTAACTTGTGAAGATCTAGTGGATATCTGTATGCCCACAGGAACTACCGAGATGCTATTTTAATTCCTAAAAGTTTTTATTTTTCTCCAGTTTAGAGTTGTAATAATGAAACTCCTAGTTATATGTGCATTTTATAGAATTGATATTTTCTCTGGTCATCGTATGCCATTTTTTTTATATTTTGGTAATAGATCGGTCGTGCAATCAACTATCGTATGCTTCCGCCGATTATCACGACCAGTTCCATTACAACGGTTCTTCAACCTGATTCAAATAGTTATCATTCCAGACATATCATCAATTGACTTTTACGTTTTCCTGACTAGATTAGGTGCAATTTCTTTTTGGAAAATTCCTAGGTAATGTATCCGCAAAACATAATTTGACTACACAATGATGAAGCTTTTATTTTTTTTTATAGCATAGGTAAGTGGTTATACCAAAAAAAAACTGTCTGTTCAGGAGTCCGGTTCCTATGGTTTCTATTGGTTCTTTCATAAAGACTTACCGTTTTCGGCATGTGTAGCATAATATCAATGAGATGGTTTTCCATACATAATAAAAAAAAGTTATTGTGTACGCATGAATTTTCCTCGCAATTTCGGTATATCATAAGAGCTAATGACAACTATATCTATGAACCACAATGCTAATCAAATAGCAATGACATGTTATTTGTTTAATATTCAAAATATAAAAAGTAAATTTGAGACCACGAATGCTAATTATTTGACAGTTAAAAGTCAACCCTAACCATCTATTCAATGTCATTATTGCGATTTTGAGAAACAAAAGTGTCCTAACTCGAGCGGAGTTGACTTGACCTCCACGTTTTGAATATTCGTATTTTGAGTTTTTGTCTCCATAGATAATAATGCCTCGACTTTGGTTGCGAAAGTATTTTTTCTCTCCATAATTTGTCACGATCAAAGAAATCATTCCAACGAGTACTCGACGAATTTGTGAAATGCTTCAGCAGTGGAGGATAACTAATTATGCCGACATAATTTTGTGGTTTACAATAAGTCCAAGTTTCATATATAATAATAAACGCATGACAAGAGGCAACAAGAAGGGAGAAAATCATGATTTGTGAGATTGTTATATCTGCGTGGACTAATTTATCTTTTCATTACAAAATAGATCCTTTGAATCTCTCGAATGTCCTGCTTTCGACGACTAAATTTCTGTGGCTCAAGTTGAACAAAAACTTGTGGCAACGAAAATAATTCTTTTCAAAAATAAGTTATTATAATAATGTGCTAATACTTCTATAGTAGGATCTTTAGATTTTTCTGATCATTTTTATAAGTTGAAAAATACTAAAAGAGTTGGTGTGCGTAGTTCTTATCTTGTGCATATTATCATTATTTGAAATTAGAAAAATGCAAAATTAAAATCACTAAAAATTTGAAAATCTAAAAATAGAAAATAGAAGTAAAAAACAAAAAAAGATAAAAATCCACAAAAACTAATTTTAGTTTGCCTTTGAGATTCCTGCTTTTCTCTCTTAATTGATTTTTCGTCGATTAATTTAATAACACTCGGGAATTGTAGCCTCCATAAGTTCAATCCTATCTGCTATACATGTAAATAAGTAGCAAAAAAAATTCTCTTGCTTAGCATTATTTTCTGTAATTATTTTGCAGCGAGAGAAAAAATTGTTGTTTGTCGCGGGATTTTTGGGATAACAACGACACTTCCATTATTAATTTTCAATCCTCGAGAATCACGTGTCAACAAAATGACGCCGTTGTCGGGGAGGCGCGGCGAGGGTAGTTAGGTTTCTCTTTTGACCTGCTATTCTTAATTGTAAATATCTGTTTACATTTTGCAATTCACTCAATTGTTAATATCCACTGCATTCATTTCATTATTTGTGCTCATATTTTTATAATCGTGCTTCTTACATATTCTCTTTTCCTTTTTCTTGCAATTGCCCGTGGAGCAAAGGGGGTGATCTTAGGAGAGCTGAAGCACCCAAGCGAAGCGAAGGCGGCTTGATTCTTCACCAAGCCCCGGGATAGCATGAGAGGAGGATGAGAAGATTTGAAAGAGACCAAACAAAAAAAGAAGAGAGAGAGAGAAACTTAGCTTTTTTATTTATTTCTTACAGTTGAATACTTGTAATAAGGACATTCATTGGTTGCGGGGTCTGTTTCACCAAGTGTCGGTGCACTTGGGGGACCTCACCGGATTTATTTTTATCGCCTTTATTTTCTTTGTTTCACGGGATTTTGTGAGCTACCTCTTGATTGCTTTAATTAATTTGCTTGAGCCAGGTAATTAATTAGATCCAAACACTCTAAACAAGAATTTCTGTGCCTATAGAGTAGAGCGTGGACTTAGTCAAATTAACGTGTTCTTGCCCCTTAATAGAAGCTATCATCTAGGATAGTTCACTTGCAATGTATAGGATAGTTTACTTTTTTGTATTTCAATTCTGCACGGATCATTTTGCATGTAGAGCGTTGGCGACGAGGATGCATCTCTAACCCCTGCACGCATCAGCATTTTTAATCGCGCATTGGCATTTCCGATTTCCTTCCTCATTTTCATTCACACAAGATAAAAAGGAAATTGGACACTCAGTAGGTGATTCTTTGAAAATATTTTAACCAAGTGATAATTGCCTAAAATACAAGACTGCTAAAGAAAACTCGTCCCAAAGTAAAACACAAGGAAAAATCATTATTTTGGAGAGAGAGTAGCCCCCTCATTGTTTGATTTGTATGTAACGAGAGAGCGACCCGCACACTAGGATAGAACCATGCTCGAGCCCTTTTCAGACTACTATCTTGGGTTAGTCATTCTCTAGTGAAGATCTCTCCAATAGCTTGTAAAGCGGCCTGCGACGTCCTTAACAGATTGAATTGTTCGGGTAGCCGGTAAATGGTCCGCAATTCATACTGGCTGGGTTCTTAGCAGCTCGCTTTAATCGTGATAGATTGTATTATCACCAAACTCTAAAATTGACAAGATAATTGATGGAACCATCACGGTCTTCACATTGAGTTGAGTTGGTGAACTGCGGGTTTGTATTGTGTTTGCTTGCTAGTGATAAAGATCATTCTGCGTAATTTGCGCCTTCATTCACTTTCACTCTTGCATTGACCTTCGTGCTCTCGCATCCTGCCTATTGATTTCAAAGATGTCGGACCGAAGTATTTCTCGTTCGGACTTTGCGAACTCATTGTACGCTCCGAGCCGTTCATCTTTTATTCGGGAAGACTCACTTCATGAATATTCCTCTTTCCCTACTTCACAATACACAACATCAATGAATCCACTATTTGATATTAGCTTTAATCTCGAATTAATATCTAAGATTCCATAACTTCTGAGCACTAATCGAGTGGCGTGTACATTTTCAGAGTCAGAAGCCGTACACTTAATGCCACCAAAGGGAAAGAGAACCATGTCGTAGTAGAGAGAGATCAACAATACCATGTTAGCTCCATTCAGTCCATTCAAGCCCAGTTAATAGAGCGAACCAATTTCCAGGCCACATTGAGAGATATGATTCTCGAGATGAAAAAGAAAGAGATGACATGAGAGAGGGGGATAACAGAAACCCTGGAGGTGGGAATGGTGGAGAATAACCTCACATAGAACATGGGGCTAAGCCTACATTAAAGGATGCTTATAATCCAGGGGCAGGACAGGAAAATTCTTGGATAAAAATCCTTGCAGTTCATGGGCATTTTGAGCTTAAGCCTACTATTTTACCTCTTCTCCCAACATTCCATGGAAACATTAATGAAGAACCTTATATACACCTCCAGCAGTTTGATCGCATTTGTGGAACAATACACTACCCAAATGTCCCATTAGAGGTAGTGCAGATGACCGTCTTTCCATTCAGTATGATGGGCAAAGCCTTGTACTGGTTAAATCACTTGGGAAAGGTTGTCACTACTTGAGAAGAGTTGATTTTCGTATTTCTGAACAAGTATTATCCACTTGGACGCCTCAACCAAATACGATCCTTGGTTAATTTCTCCTTGATGCTCCAAGAGCCTATTCACGAGACATAGGAAAGATTCAAAGATCTGATGGCGAAATGCCCCCATCATGATATTCCAAAGAATAGCCTTGTACAAAATTTCTTTGGGGGTTTAAGCATTGAGAATCAGAAGCTGGTAGATGCCTCTTGTGGGGGGAGCCACTTCAACAAGGAATAGGATGTCCTGTATCAACTTTTTGAGGATATGGCAGAGAGTTCAGCAGCTCTTTCTTCTTCATGTGCTTTTCAGAAGCACCCTGTCACCGCTCCTGCATTACCCCACAAGGATGTCAACATGACGGCATCACATGAATTGGATAGGTGGACATTTCTGATCTGACCATTATTAGAAATCACCTATCCAAAGTAGACATTATTGAGAAACGATTAAAGGAGATTGAGAAGCTTCATGTGATCGAGCAGAGGATGAAGGACCTAGATAAGTTAGAAGAAATAACAAAGCACCTGGAGCTTCTTGTGAGTACGATCAGTGCAGTCTATAGTATGAGTGCAGCAGCCGATACCTCTACTAGGGATCAGACTTCTTCCACCCAACAGAGTAGCAGAGGACCATCCACAGTTCACTTGTCTAGTACGTGCAGACACCTGATCAAGCTCAGCAGCATGCACATCAGATAGTTCTGTACCAGTAGGAAGTAGCCTACATTCCTGAGCAGCAGTCTCCACCTCCACCTATCATTCAGGAGGTAAATGGTATCTGGTTCGACCATGAGCGAAACCAGCCCCGTCCATCAGGGTAAGGTCAGTTGGGTTCACAACATGGTCAGAGACCCAACCACCAACTTCAGGGAGGCAGACAACAGTAGTACCAACACCAGCCATTCCAGCCTCACTTTCAGTCTCCACCACAGTTCCAAAATTGGAGACAAGACCATCCACAACAGCAATCTATATACTTTCCTCGGCCTAACCAGCAGCAAACTGCGTACTATGGACAATATCCTCCCCTCCTCCTCCTCATTATCAGAATCCATATGGTTACCAACAATCTCCATACTATCAGTCTCAATGACATCCAGTCAATGAGCAACCAGAGGCTCCTTCAGTCAATCCAGCATTGAACCAACTTGCATTGCTTGTGAAGAACATGAATGAATTGACTCATCGGATTGATGACCTGACCACCACCAAGACACTGATTCCAGCATAGATCGAAGCCAATCCTAACAATTTCAGACACAAGGAGCAGGTAGTCAAAAGCCCACCCGCCCCCGAGACAGGTATGTCCCTTGATTTTACATGTTTATCTGATGCCATTCATCTCAGGGTTGGTAGGAGTTTACAGCCGCCTACACACTAGTTGGGGTTGGGAGATCAAACCATTGAGAGAGCATCATCTTCTACTTCATCTCCTTCACCAACAGTCGAGAGGACCCATGTAGCAGCACACAAGTCTGGAGTTTCACTACATTCACCAGGTAGATGTGGATCACCATCAGCAAGGGAGAATATACGAGTCGTAGATTCTTCCTCTACACTAGCAGCAACATCCCGTTCTATTTTAGATTCTATTTGTCCTCCACCTTATTTGGACAACATTGTACAAACTGATCATGATTGTCCTTTTGCACATGAGGATTCTATTTTAAATAATGGAAATGAACATCTGCATGTTTCTTCTGTTTTATTTCCATTTTCTTCTGCTCTCAAATCCAAAAAAAAACAACTTTATCCGATCCTAGAGTAGTTGAGATCTTACAGAATATCTTTCTAAATATGCCACTCCTAAAGGCCATGGAATACATGCCTATAGTAAAAAAGGGAATGAAAGAGGCACGTACACAAAAGCATCAACCAAGGAAGAACATACAAAAGGAAATATAGAAGCACATTTTGATCATGACCACAGTTCATGCCATCAGTAACCTTCCGCCTAAAAAGAAAGACAAGGGAGCGTCTCACATCTGTTGTCATATCTTTGATCAAGAACTTGATCGTACTCTTCTCGATAGTGTTTCCTCCATCAATCTCATGTCTTCCTCTTTACTAACTGAGTTTCAGTTAGGGCCTTTTAAAACAATTAGGATAATCCTTTAGTTTGCTGATAGATCGATTAAGAGTTCAAGAGGCATTTTAGAGGACGTTATTGTAACGGTGCATGGAATGAAATGCCTTGTTGATTTTGTTGTCACGGATATGGACAAACCTGCACCTTTACTCCATATCCTGATCATACTAGGTCGATTGTTCCTCCAAACGATCGAAGCAATAGTTGATTATGGTACTGGAGAGATCATCTTTCACTCTCGCAGTGACAAGGTAAAAATTGAGACAATCTTTGATCCTAGATCATCACCGCCACCTGCAGTAGATGAGACAGAGAAAGCTATATCAGAGCCATATGATTGTAATTTTCTTGCTGAATTCAAAGAGTTCACTGATTTTATAGATACACAGGACTTCTTTCTCAAAAGGACTCTATGGAAAGCACAATCGATATGAGTTCCCTTGGTGGTCCAATTGAGTTAGTTGTTGATGGACAGTTTGAGCTAATTTCTGAGGATCAATCTGAGTTTTTAGAGGTACCTTCTGATAATCCTTTGATACACTTTTATGAGATTACTGATGATAAGTCTCATTCTGAAAATTCTAAAGTACAAATATCTCAGCCATGCATTGAATTTTCTGATTTATGCACAGATGAGAGACATCTTTATGAGATTATGACCGAGATATCTGAACCTTTAATTGATAAGTATGTTGAACATCCTGATGAGCCCTTTCTTTCTGAGCAGAGATCATTCATTCCATATCTATTTGAGATTTTACTTGTTGAGCAGTTAGTAGCCAAGGTGGACAGTCCACGGAGTACAGATCATAGGCCATCTACCAGTGCTGTAGCAAAGATTATTGTAGAGCCGATTCAGACCCCACCTGAGCTCAAGGTTTTACCATCAACATTGAAATATGCTTTCCTTGCGGGACCCCCCAAATGTTTCCGGTCATCCTCAGCTCGCAGTTGATTGCTGAACAAGAATCTCGTGTTCTAAAGGTTCTTGAAAGAAACTGCAAGGCCATATGTTGGAATATCTCGGATCTCCGTGGGATCAATCCAGCTTTGTGCTCGCATCGATCTACCTAGAGGATGACTGTAAACCCACCCGTGAATGTCAGTGATGTCTAAATCCAAATCTAAGGGAGGTTGTCATGAAGGAGATCAGAAAATGGTGTGATGCTGGCTTTATATATCCCATTTCTAATTCCAAGTGGGTCAACCCTTTACACGTGGTCCTGACAAAAATCCGACATTACTATCATAAAGAATGACCGTGGTGAGGAGATTCCGACCCGGGTACCTAATTCATGGCATGTCTGTGTAGATTACCAACGTCTGAACTAAGGTACCAAGAAGGATCGCTTTCCACTTCCTTTTATTGATCAGATTATTGAGAGGTTGGCAGGGAAAGAGTTCTTTTGCTTCTTGGATGGGTACTCGGGATACAACCAAGTTGCTATCGCTCCAGAGGATCAGAAGAAAACTATTTTCACTTGTCCGTTTGGCACCTACACCTTTAGACGGATGTCCATTGGATTGTGTAACACTCTCGCTACATTCCAAAGGTGCATGTTGGCCATTTTTGCCGACATGGTGGATAGTTTCCTTGAGGTCTTCGTGGATGATTTCTCGATCTACGGGGATAGTTTTGACACATGTCTTACTCATTTAGACCGAGTTCTTCAACGTTGCTGTGAGGTAAACCTAGTGCTCTTATGGGAGAAGAGTCACTTTATGGTGACTAATGGGATTGTATTGGGTCATGTCATCTCCAAACATGATATGAAGGTTGATCCGACTAAGATTGATATGATTTCCAAGTTAGAGCCACCACATAATTTGAAGCAGTTGAGGTCATTTTTGGGACACATAGGATTCTATAGGAAATTCATAAAGGACTCCAACAAAATTGCCAGATCTTTGACTGAGATTCTGTGTAAGGAGACTGATTTTGTTGTCGATGAGAAAGTCCCCCTTGCATTCAATCAGATGAAAGAGATGGTTAGTAGTGCTCCTATCTTACAACCACCTGATTAGTCTCTTACTTTTGAGATCATGACGGATGCCTCAGACTTTGCAGTTGGAACTGTTTTAGGACAGAGAAGGGATGGGATACCATTTGTTGTACACTATGCTAGCAAGACTCTGGATGAAGCACAGTGAAATTATACAATTATAGAGAAAGAGATGTTAGCAGTTTTGTTTGGGATAGAGAAGTTCAGATCTTACCTCATCGGTTCTCATGTTATTATATACAGGGATCACACTGCCATACGATACTTGCAGGCAAAGAATGATGCCAAACCACACCTTATCAGATGGATCCTTCTCCTCCAGGAATTTGATTTAGAGATTCGAGATAAACCTGGAGTGAAAATGTTGTGGCAAATCACCTTTCCCGTATCACAGATGAAGAGACCTCTGAACAAAACATGATCCCTATTTTTGAAACCTTTCCATTGAGGCCATTTTTTCTGTGGACTCACTCCCATGGTATGCTGATATTGTGAACTATCTTGTCTCCAAAAAAGTTCCATAAGATTGGTCGAAGTACAAGGTAGACAGATTTATGTCAAAGATTTACTATTACCAATGGGAGGATCCATACTTATTTTGTGAGGGTATAGATTGTATCTGGAGAAGGTATATTCCTCAAGAGAAACACACCAGTGTATTTGAGCACTATCACAAATTAGAATTTGGTGGATATCATTCAGGGAAACACACGACAATAAAGGTTTTATAGAGTGGTCTATGGTGGCCCGCATTGTTTAAGGATGCTACAGAGTATGTTCGAGGTTGTACTGACAGTCAGAAAATGGGAGGAACCATTGGTTCCAAAGATACCATGCCCCTAAGATACATACAGATTTCTGATGTTTTTTATGCTTGGGGGATAGACTTCATGCGCCCATTTCCTTTCAGTTAGGGATTTCAGTATATCCTGCTCGCCGTGGATTATGTTAGTCGATGAGTGGAGGCTATACCTACCCGAGCCGCAGATAGTCGTACAGTGTGTTCCTTTCTCAAGGACTACATTATTGCACGGTTCATGATTCCCAAAATACTGATTTCAGATGGGGGAAACAACCATTTCATTAATAGATAAGTAAAGAAGCGTGTTAAGGAGTACGCCATTGAGTACAGTGTTGGTCTCCTTACCACCCTCAGACTAATGACTTGGCAGAAATTTCAAATAGGGAGATAAAGACAATATTGCAAAAACTTATTCGTCCAGATAGGAAGAACTAGTCCCAGATGCTTTACTCACTTCTATGGGCTTATCGGATGGCGTACAAGTCTCCTTTAGGTATGTCTCCCTACAGATTGGGTTATGGAAAGCCTTGCCACCTACCATTGGAATTAATTCACAAATCATTATGGGCACTCTGTGTATGCAATCTTGATTATGAGAAGGCAGGAAAGAACATGAAGTTAAATCTGAATAAGTTACTGGAATCCGAGACTTTGCATATGATAACTCACTCATGTATAGGGTGAATGTCAAGCGTTGCCATGATAAACACATTCGAAGGAAGACTTTATCTCGTGATCAAAAAGTTTGGTTATTGTTAGACTTGTGAGCCCTGGGCAAACCATTCTTACAATAAATGTTATTGTAATATATATTTGTTTATCAATAAAAGTTATTGATGTTTCACTCCCTTTCTGAAATTAAATGAATGAATGCACTATAAGGTCCCTCTGTACAATTAGGGTTATGCACCAGGGCCATCTTGATGATCATATAGTTGTTGATTCCTTAAATGAATCATAGAGACTGGTCTTTGGATGAATATCTAAGGAGTTAGATAGAGGACTCATCAAGCACTATCAAATGATTGTTAAGAGATGATCTCCAACCTGAGTAGGAGATGGCAATCCTTTCTCACATAGGCTGATTTCTAACCGACCTCTTGATGCAGGTCCTCTGCATAGGAATAGTGATTCGGAGGTGTCAGATTAGTTAGGTCAATGGGTTGACTTAATGAGATCGAGATAACCTAAGTCCTATGTTGAATGCTGTCACAGCATAGGCACGCATCCTATGACTGGAGACAGATGTATTGCTATATGTCTGAGTATGTACATTTGGAAGACCAAAAGGATGATGGCCTAACCAAGGTCTATACACCGGCGAGCTGGTGTGCATATAAGGGCATATGAGCAATACGATCTCTCAAAGGGATCATACATGTTCATTTATGAACCAGAAGACATGAGCTCACTCATGAGGTATTGGGACCGATCAAATTCCATGCATGGTCGTCATGCTTTGGAAGCATGACATGAATTTGAAGGTATGATATATGCTTTGGGAAAGTATATGATCGATACCAACTCCCAATGACCAAGATTGAGAAACTTAGTGATTAAACTCTGAAGAAGACAATGTAAAATTGATCTTAATCTTCAGGATGATCATGGGTCTTCCAGTATGCAGGATGCACAGATATTGGGAATACCTGAGGGTGATGTGATCATAAACGATTGTATAACCATGACGCTTCCATTCCGAGGGAGTGATGAAACAGATCTGGATTTTAATGACTCTTCTTAGTAGAAAAGCAATCTGATCTTGGTCCAAGTGTTGGACATTGGTCTGAATGTGATTCAGATACAATGAGAAGATTAGATTTGTGGTCTTGATTTAATCAAGCATCTGTGGGAGGTCTGTAAGATCTAGATTTGAGATGAGATATCAACATCCAAGTCACTATACGTGGAACAATACAATCACCATGTCCTTATCTCCAAGCATCTGCGGAGAAAGCACATTATTCTTGAAGGGGTTCAAGAATAATTCATTTGATGAATTATGTATCCAAGCAAGAAGGACTTGATGATTAAATGAGATTTAATTATCAAGCATAATATGAATGAGATTCATATTGTAAGAATAATTATCAAAGATAATTAAATGGGATTTAATTATCATGGATTAGAGAATTTTGATAATAATATCCATAATATTTGTGTATTATAGATATGATTTATAATATACTTATATATTGAAGAGAGAGAATTTTAGTAAATAGCATTTGTTAATTGTTAATGTGGATTGGATTCACATTAATTAATTAATTGGAAATGTAATTTACTAATTAGTTTGGGTTGTGAATATGATTCACATATTTATCAATGGCATGATTGAAATATTCACTAATTAATTTGGAATTAATTTGGTGGATAATTTTGCAATGTATATTCACTAATTATGAATTAATTTAGTGGATAATATTACATGCAAGTTAAAGATAATGGGATTAAATAAAGGGGATGGATTAAACACCACCTAAATGAGGTGGCGCAACCCATGACTTGGTCATGGGTGACGTCCCATCTATTTGGGGTGGATTATCATCCCATTTCAATATTATCCTATTATCTTGTATTTATTAATTTATGTTAAATTAAATTATGTTGATAATGTTGCAACATATATTTGATTTAAATATAAATTAATATTATTGGTTTTTAGCCAACAACAATCTTGGCCATTGATTAATACATAGATCACCATGGCCGTTGGATCTATGTGTCCCATGGATTGAGATCCATTGGATCCTAAACTAATATAAAAGGAGGACTAACCTAACCTTTCATGGTATATTATTAAGAGTTGTAGAAGCCTACTACTCTCTCTCTCACACACACATTCTCGCCTACCTCTCTCTCTCTCTCTATTCAAGGTGGCCGTCCACTTTGTGCATTGAGAAGGAGAGTTTCTCGCCTTCGCCTTCGACGACTCGATGATCTCCTTCTTCTTTGGGGTTGCTTGCTATAAAGGAAGACGATGGATTTCGTTTGACGAAATCAGGGGATTCATTGCTTGGATCTTCATTGAGGATTACGAGAGGTTCACGTCTCATCATCGCGCCCGCAAGTGCATTCTTCGTGGATCGGACTTAAGACAGGAGGATCTCTTGTTTGGGATCTCACGATTACAACCACGCTCCAAGCAGTATTCCTTATACTTTGTGGTTTGATGAAACGATCCGAGAAATGTTCTCGTGATCATGTGGTTTCATCACTTGTTTAAAAATTTTAATTTCCGCCGCATCTAGCGACTAGTGTGACTAGTTGCCCCGATTGCATACGATGCGATCGATACTCTTCCGTGATACTCTTAAGGATTCTCAATATTCTTCAAGTGGTATCAGAGCCTTAGGTCGAACAAGGTTTTGAATACGATCCATAGACCTAGGATGACTTGGATTTGAAAGGGTCGCGAAAGTTTTATCGCATTTCAATTTTCGCACCTTTGTCTAATTGAAATTTTCAGTATTGTTTAAATTGTTTAAACACGAAATTTGCAATTGGATTTTGTTCCCCATTAAATAAGGAAACCATAGGATCTGAGTTTATGTAATTTGGACTTCATTTGCTCAAGATATGGCCTTTTAAATATGCCTGTATTCACTGTTGCGGGAACACCGGATCTAAACGTGATTAATGAGTTAATTACTGTTTTGATCCGCCTCGAAATACATGAATTATCACTTGAGTTATTTAATAAATCAAATTGTAAATCTTAGGAAACTGATTTTGGAATTTTTAGATTTATATTGATCAATAAAAGTTAATTTTAGTGATTGGGGGTCACTGTTGGAAATTGATATCTTTTGATCATGAACCTTGTGATAAGTCATTCAAATATGATGATGAAAATTAATGGTTAATTTCTGAAATAATTAGTGATAAATATTTATGAAATATTTAAAGAGATAATTATTTCATTGAATGACATTTGCCTAACCATGATGCTATGATAATTGATCTTGATAATTGGTTAATATGAATTCATCAACAAACATTGATTTCATGAAAAATCTTAGTTTATCCTACAATAGTTGTAGGACAACTTTTACATGAAAAACCCTCTTGCTTGAATAGGATTGGGGATTTGTTTAGCAAATCTCCTTATAATATAATCAAAATTATTTTTATATTATATGGTATAATTTCGGTTAAAAAATCGATGAGCATCTCAAAGTATATGATGATCTATCTGGCATTATCCTTTCCTGAGGTGGATATGGTGCCTAGTCGGAGAGCATTGGGGTCGCGGGTTGCAACGTATGTGGTCCGTCCCATTCTTGTCGGTACTGGCCATGACAGCGGGTAGGGACTCGATAATGCCGAAGAAAGTCAAAGTGTATTTTTCTAATTATTAAAATACGAATAATATGTACTTTGAGATTATACCTACTATTCAAGTAATAATCAAGTTTGTTGATTGATGATTGGATTAATGATTATTTAATGTGATTAAATTAATTATATCAAAATAACACTCTATTATGGATAGATGTGTATTTCCCTTGGAAGAATTAATTATGTGAATATGATTCACGATAATTAATTGTAAAATTTGAATAAGAAGATGGAGGATCACATAAGTGACATCCATGATCTCTGTCAAGGCGAAGGGTTCCGTCGACAGGGATTGTATGTATGAGACGTCTGTCTGAAGTGACAGCTCCTATATGCAAGCGCATCTGGATCGGGCTCTTTGCTTCTCGAAAGAGTAAGGCCGTATGCGTAGTGACCCCAATATAGAGTCTTCATATTATTGGGGCGATATTGGATTGCGCATAGTGAGTTCTAATCCTGTTGACGGTTGGTTCAATTAGCAACGGGTCAACATCATCTTAGGGGTGGTGGGCCCGAGTGTTAAAGACCGAATTGGGATTGCAAGTTGGACTTGCAAGGCGGAATGAGTTCGCGCTTCTTTTTACCGAGTCGCAAGTTCTCATATTATTGGGATGTGACAAAGATAGGAAAGGAGATCCCAGATCTTGCTTGAGATATAGTGGTAAGTATGTCTCTTACTTTAAAAGACAATTAGGGAATAATCTTTCAAAGTTGACATAATAAGATAAATTTGATTTAAAATGCCTTAATCAAATATCTTAAAATGAATATATATTTATCTATATATTCTAATATAGTGCATTCTTAATTTCAGAAAATGAAGTCCATGAACCTATTTAGCAGGCTCCTGGAGGTCAACCAGTTGACTGGGTTAAATTATTTGGATTGGATCTGAAATTTGGATCTTGTCCTATCCGCGGAGCGCGTCTCTTATGTGCTGACTAAGGACAAGATAGCAAACCCTAAGACTGTGGAAGATAAATCATATAATGAGAAATATGATGAAGACCATAATCTGGCAAGGTGCTACATCCTTGGATCATTTTCCAATGTGCTTCAGAAGCAACATGTGGAAATGAACCATTGCCAAGAGATTATGCTAAATCTGAAGGAAATGTTTGGTGACATAAACAGCACACATCGTTACAACATGATGAAAGAGCTTATTTGCTGCAAGATGCAAGAAGGGACCTCTGCCAGAGAACACGTACTCAAAGTGTTTGGGTACCTCTCTGAATTGGAAACTCTGGGAGCCTACTTGGATTCTGAAATGTAAGCTGATTTCATTCTCCTGTCACTCCCTAAGTCTTTCAACAACTTTGTCGTGTCTTAGCACATGAGCAAAGGCGACTTTACTAATGCTAGGTTGTTAGCTGCATTGAAGTCTGCAGAAGATGTTATAAAGAAGGATGACCCCTCTGCTAGTGCAATGGTTACACAGGTGAGAGGAAAGCGCGGGCGGAAGCAAGGTTCTCGGAATGGCCCGGCCCAAAAGAGAAAGAAGAAGAATCATGGAGTTGGTTCATCTTCTAGTGCTTCCACACTGATGACATCAAAAAAGCCCGATGTTTGTCTCCACTGCAAGAAGCCGGGGCACTGGCGGCGTAACTACCTGGATTACCTGAAGTCTACTGACAAAGGTAAAGCCCCAACAGGTATGAAATCTACTTTCATAATTGAAACTAGCTTTCTAGTTGTACGAGAAGGAAGTTGGGTTGTAGATTCTGGTGCTTCTGTTCATGTATGCAATTCGTTGCATTTGTTTCAGGAAACTAGGAATTTGGAACATGGGGAGATAGTCATCCAAATGAGTTCTGATGCAAGAGTTGCAGTAGTCGCTGTCGGGACCTGCAGACTATCATTATCTAGTGGTCGAGTCATAGTACTTAAAGAGTGTCTTTATGTACCTGAAGTTAGAAGGAATCTGATATCTGTATCTAAGTTAGTTAGAAATAGATATTTGATTAACGGGTTTCTTAGCGGTTTTAAAAGGTGAAATTAAGTGATTTTAATGTCGTTGTAACCACAATTCAACCAATTAAAACATTAATTTCAAATGATAATTTTTACTTGTACAATGGTAAGCACAAGGTCGATCCACAGTGACACGGATAAATTTCAAAGATTAATTCACGACATGAATACGATGCACAAATTCAACACTATGTGAACATGCTCAACATTTAATAAGGTGCACAAGCTGATGTTTCTTTTATGTTCGTACAGAAAAATTACTCTCAACAAATTATCTGACCACTCTCATTCCGAAGATCAATTCCATTGATTATTAACAACCAATTAACCATAGGATTTATATGAAAGGAGAATCACTAAGTATAGTAATTCAAAGTCAATTGATCTATAGCTTATCAAGCCCATTCAGAACTAAGACACAAATGGAGCATATCCAACAAACATGATTTTTTTATATCAAACTTGAGCATTAAATAAACACAACATTCTGACCATTCGGCCTTTTGGAAATCAACTAAAAAAATCAAAGGAACATAACAAGTTTTCACAACAAAAACAAAATACATGAAACAACTACTTAAATTAAGCAACAAAAGGAAACTGAGATGGGTTGGATATCATCACCGAATCAACGGTAGCCACTGCGACGTGGACTGTCATTCCACATGCGAAGAAGGCACAAACATCTTGCTGAAATCGGTGGCGTATGCGAGCAAAGGATGTCGCGCGGCTGTCACCCACGCGTGCTTGTGTTGGAAACGCTCGATGGTTGGAATGGATGTCAAATGGTGAGGATGTCGCGGTCTAGAGAGAACTCGGCTTCTCAAATCTGTTGTGCGCGAGAGCCCCTCGAGGCTCGGCTGGCTCTACCCGGCATTCGATCTTCCTCTTAGGAGCAATGCTCTACTGTTGAACCTGTGAAGGGAGGAGGAAATAACATCAGAGAACCGACCTTTGCAAAGGAGAATAATATGATGTCTTTATAGATAAAACACAAAGGGATTGGATATGTCAAGGATGTCGTTGTTGTTGCAAATGAGGAGGGCGTTTGGCACTGGCCATACGTGAGGATAGTGGCTGGGGAACCGAGCAGCAGTTGCTGGTCATAGGCGTGAGTTGAGGAGAACGCAACCGCATTACGATTGCTGCGATGTGTAAAGATGGATGTACCCATATCACAAGAAAGGACTGTGGATGTAGCAGTTGCTACTCGCTGACGAGGAAAGGAGTGGGGGTGGTTGCCGGTTGCTTTTGCGTGAGGGAGGCCTATGTGGCATGGGCGGTTGCCGGTAGATGAAGAAGAGTGCAGACAACTTACATATGCAGAAGATATCGACGATGCTACAAAAATTGGAGAACGGTTGTGTATGATCTGTTGAATGTGAGAAAGAAACCACCGTCATATGAAATCCAATGGCTAAGACAATAAGTGGTTGATGTGTGGGTAATGAAAGAACGAAGGGGAGAACAAATGTGAGACAATCTCTTGGATGAACTCAACGTAAATGGAATGCAAAAGGGTTGCCATTGGATAATTAATGGTTTAATGCACGTGAATGTTTTCATGGGAACCAAAATTGGGCCAATCACGTGTTGACAAAGAACTAAAGGAGAAGTTGGGATATGTAATTTATTTTATTTTATTTTTACATAAACAAAGGAATATAGTATTCTAATCATGTGTACAACAAGAATAATCATAACTAGGAAATTAGCATAGTTCTCAAGATAATTCAATGTATTTTTAGCAATAATAGAGGTACATTTGACTTAAAAAATTATGATGAGATCAATTTCATCAATATTCCTTCACTTTCTGTAATAAATTAATCATAAACCGTTATGATAAATATATTGCGGATGGTATTTTGACTTCTGGTGGACTCTATGAATTGTGCATTGATGAATGTGTCATGAATGTTACTAGCACTAATAATGAAAACCCTAAGAGATCCAGGGAGGATGGAAATCATTCGAATATGATTTGGCATCAAAGTCTTGGTCATTTATCTGTTGATAGGATCAATAGATTGATAAGGGATGGACCTTTAGATTTTCTACAGGTTCAATCTTTACCTACCTGTGAACATTGCATTCAAGGTAAAATGACTAGAATAACTTTCCATAATAAGGTTACGAGATGCAAAGGTATTCTTGACCTAATACATACTGATGTATGTGGTCTCTTCAGTATCGCGACTAGAAATGGATATCGATATTATTTGACGTTTATTGATGACCATTCGCGGTACGGGTTTATCTTCCTACTACGTCATAAATCTGAAACCTTTGAAAAGTTCAAAGAGTTTAAGGCTTTGGTTGAGAACCAAACCGATAGGAAGATTAAACAGATTCGATCTGATCGAGGTGGTGAGTACCTCTCAGATGAATTCAAAGAATATCTTAAAGATAATGGAATTGTCTCCAATCTCACTCCCCTGGAACTCCCCAACTTAATGATGTTGCTGAAAGACGTAACAGGACCATCATGGACATGGTCCGTTCAATGATGAGCAAAGCACATTTACCTCTTAGTTTCTGGGGATATGCAGTAGAGACTGCAATTTATATCATGAACAAGATTCCTAACAAGTCTATATCAAAGACTCCTCATGAGCTCTGATATCGTACCAAACCTAGTATTAAACACTTGAGGGTTTGGGGATGCTTGGTCCATGCGAAGAACGTGGATGCAAGTAAGCTAGAATCCCGTACTCGTGAATTCTACTTCATTGGGTATGTTAAAGATGGGATTGGATACCAGCTTTATGACCCTGAGACCCAAATGGTTTTTGTCTCTATGGATGTGAAATTTCTGGAGGATGATTTCCCTAAAGGTCAACTCATTGAATCCCCTGAGGATTCTGAGATTCCTGAACCAGAAACTGAAGATATAAATCAAGATGAAACACCCATACCTCTTCGAAGGAGTTCGAGGGTGGTTGCACCATCTGAAAGGTATGGATTACATGAGTCAGGTGAGACTGACAATGATCCTTCTTCATTTTATGAAGCACTCGTGGATCATGACATGGATAGATGGATGCTAGCAATGAAGTCAGAGATTGACTCCATGCATAAGAATGGTGTATGGACCCTAGAGGATCCACCTAAAGGGGTAAGACCCATTGGGTGTAAATGGATCTTCAAGAGAAAGAGGGGACCTGATGGGAAAGTTAGAGACTTTCAAGCACGGCTCGTAGACAAGGGCTACACACAAAGAGAAGGCATCGACTACGATGAGACGTTCTCTCCTGTGGCCATGCTTAAGTCCATCAGGACACTGCTAGCTATAGCTGCATCTCTTGACTACGACATCTGGCAGATGGACGTCAAGACAACTTTCCTCAATGGATACCTCGAGGAGGATATCTATATGGAGCAGCTCCATGGCTTCATAGTTGAGGATGGTAAAGTATGCAAGTTGAAGAAAATCCATCTATGGGCTCAAACAAGCTTCTCGTAGGTGGAACATCAGATTTGACGAAACCATAAAGAGTTATAATTTTGTGCAGAATCCTGATGAACCTTGTGTGTACAAGAAGCTTAGTTGGGAGTGCCATTGTGTTTTATCGTGCTTTACGAAGATGGATATCCTTATCATTGGGAATGATACAGGAATGATGACCAGTGTGAAGATTTTGGCTATCCCATACCTTCGAGATGAAAGATCTTGGAGAAGCCTCTTACATCTTAGGCCTGAAGTTGTTCAGAAACCGAGAAAAGAGAATATTGGGATTATCACAACATGGATACATCAAGAAGATTCTTGAACGATTCCATATGGATAGTTCAAAGAAGGGATTCCTCCCCTTAGGACATGGTATCCATCTGTCCAAAGGGATGGATCCTCAAAGTGTTGAGGAAAGGAAGGCCATGGTTGGATGCCCTTAAGCATCAGCTGTAGGAAGCTTGATGTATGCCATGATGTACAAGGCCAGACATCTGCCATGCAGTGGGAGTGGTAAGTCGTTACCAATCCTGCTATGAAGAGAAACACTGGAATGCAGTAAAGAACATATTCAAATATCTAAGACGGACGTAAGATTACATCTTGGTCTATGGGGATGATGATCTCCAAGTCTTGGGATATACAGATTCATACTTCCAGTCGGATATTGATGATTGAAAGTCGACATCAGGGTTTGTATTCTGTTGAACGGTGGTGTTGTGAGCTGGAGAAGCAAGAAGCAGGACACTACGGTGGATTCAACAACAGAAGCTGAAATACATTGCCGCATCGGATGCTGCAAAGGAGGCGGTGTGGTTGCGCAAGTTCATCTTGGAGCTTGGCGTAGTTTCCTCTGATACTCCCATCCCGTTGCTCTGCGATAACACGGGAGCCATTGCCCAGGCAAAGGAACCCAGGATGCCATCAAAAGAGCAAGAACGTGGAAAGGAAATACTACATCATTCGGGAAAATTCAAAAGCGTGGTGATATCATCATCACCAAGGTGGCCTCTGCTGACAACATTGCTGATCCTCCTACCAAACCTCTGACACAGAAGATTTTTTACCAGCATGTAATGAGTATGGGTTTACGGATTGTACCTGAATGGTTCTAAGGGCTAGTGGGAGATTGTTAGACTTGTGAGCCCTGGGCGAACCATTCTTACAATAAATGTTATTGTAATATATATTTTCTTATCAATAAAAGTTATTGATGTTTCACTCCCTTTCTGAAATTAGATGAATGAATGCACTATAAGGTCCCTCTGTACAATTAGGGTTATGTACCATGGCCATCTTGATGATCATATAGCTGTTGATTCATTAAATGAATCATAGAGGCTGGTGTTTGGATGAATATCTAAGGAGTTAGATAGAGGACTCATCAAGCACCTTTAAATGATTGTTAAGAGATGATCTCCTTCCTGAGTAGGAGATGGCAATCCTTTCTCACAAAGGCTGATATCTGACCGACCTTTTGATGCAGATCCTGTACATAGGAATAGTGATTCGGAGGTGTCAGATTAGTTAGGTCAATGGATTGACTTAACGAGATCGAGATAACTTAAGTCCTATGTTGAATGTTGTCACAGCATAGGCATGCATCCTCTGACTGGAGACAGATGTATTGCTATATGTTTGAGTATGTACATTTGGCAGACCGATAGGTTGATGGCCTAACCATGATCTATACACCCACGAGCTGGTGTGCATATAAGGGCATATGAGCAATACGGTCTCTCAAAGGGATCATACAGGTTCACTTATGAATCGGAAGACATGAGCTCACTCATGAGGTATTGGGACTGATCAAATTCCATGCATAGTCGTCGTGCTTTGGAAGCATGACATGAATTTGAAGGTATGATATATGCGTTGGGAAAGCAAATGATCGATACCAACTCCCAATGACCAAGATTGAGAAACTTAGTAATTAAACCTCTGAAGAAGACAGCGTAAAATTGATCTTAATCTTCAGGATGATCATGGGTCTTCCAGTATGAAGGATGTACAGGTATTGGGAATACCTGAGGGTGAGATCATAAACGATTGTATAACCATGACGCTTCCATTCCGAGGGAGTGATGAAACAGGTCTGGATTTTAGTTACTCCTCTCAGTAGAGAAGCAATCTGATCTTGGTCCAAGTGTTGGACATTGGTCTGAATGTGATTCAGATACAACGAGGTGATTAGATTTGCGGTCTTGATTTAATCAAGCATCTGTGGGAGGTCGTAAGATCTGGATTTGAGATGAGATCTCAAAATCCAAGTCACTATACGTGGAACAATACAATCGCCCTGTCCTTATCTCCAAGCATCTGCGGAAAAAGCATATTATTCTTGAAGGGGTTCAAGAATAATTCATTTGATGAATTATGTATCCAAGCAAGAAGGACTTGATGATTAAATGCGATTTAATAATCACGCATTATATGAATGAGATTCATATTGTAAGAATAATTATCCAAGATAATTAAATGGGATTTAGTTATCATGGATTAGAGAATGTGGATAATACTATCCATAATATTTGTGTATTATAGATATAATTTATAATATACATATATATTGAAGAGAGAGAATTTTAGTAAATAGCATTTAAAATTGTTAATGTGGATTGGATTCACATTAATTAATTAATTGGAAATGTAATTTACTAATTAGTTTGGGTTGTGAATATGATTCACAAATTTAACAATGGCATGATTGAAATATTCACAAATTAATTTGGAATTAATTTGGTGGATAATTGTACAATGGATATTTCACTAATTTTGAATTAATTTAGTGGATAATATTGCATGCAAATTAAAGATAATTGGATTAAATAAAGGGATGGATAAAACACACCCCAAATGAGATGGCGCTACCCATGACTTGGTCATGGGTGACGCCCCATCTATTTGGGGTGCATTATCATCCTATTTTATTATTATCCTATTATCTTGTGTTTATTAATGGTATTTTTACCTCATGAACCCTATAAATTTTGTCAATTACCTCTACAACCTTTGAAACATTGGTATTCCTCCCTCGACCCTGTAAACTTGCTAATCCTTACCTCATGAATTCTGCGGTTAATTTGTTTGAAGCTCATGGGGTTCTCTGGGTAATTTATAGGGTCAATGGGGTAATTACATTGCACAAAAGGTCGTAAAAGTGATTGACAAAGTTTATAGGGTTCATGGGGTAAAACTCCCTTATTAATTTATGTTAAATTAAATTATGTTGATAATGTTGAAACATATATTTGATTTAAATATAAATTAATATTGTTGGTTTTTAGCCAACAACAATCTTGGCCATTGATTAATACATAGATCACCATGGCCATTGGATCTGTGTGTCCCATGGATTGAGATCCATTGGATCCTAAACTAATATAAAAGGAGGGCTAACCTAGACTTTCAAGGTGCATTATTAAGAGTTGTAGAAGCATGCTACTCTCTCTCTCTCATTCTTGCCTACCTCTCTCTCTCTCTATTCAAGGTGGTCGTCCACTTTGTGCATTGAGAAGGAGAGTCTCTCGCCTTCGCCTTCGACGACTCGAGGATCTCCTTCTTCTTTGGGGCTGCTTACTCTAAAGGAAGAAGACGGATTTTGTTTGACGAAATCAGGGGATTCATTGCTTGGATCTTCATCGAGGATTGCGGGAGATTCGCGTCTCATCATCGCGCCCGCAAGTGAATTCTTCGTGGATCGGACTTAAGACAGGAGGATCTCTTGTTTGGGATCTCACGATTACAACCACGCTCCAAGAGGTATTCCTTATACTTTGTGGTTTGATGAAACGATCCGAGAAATGTTATCGTGATCAGTGGTTTCATCACTTGTTTAAAAATTTTAATTTCCGCCGCATCTAGCGACTAGTGATACTAGTTGCCCCGATTGCATACGATGCGATCGACACGCTTCCGTGATGCACTTAAGGATTCTAAATATCCTTCAGTTATTTGATGCTAAGTTGAAGTTGTTTTCAAGAAAATTGAAAAGCAAATGGTCAAGACCATTCTTGTGAGAGTTATGTGTGACAATGGAAGTATTGTCATATCTGGGTTATCATCTGACGCACAACCATTTGTTGTGAACGGATAGGTATTGAAGCCATATCTAGATCATGATACCTTCCTTTCTGTTGTAGATTCTATATCTTTGGTATCAAACGATGATCATTTGATTCCATCTTCTGCGTCTGATACATGAGCTGACTACCTCTTGTATATCCTTTCGTTTCACTTTTTCTTCACCCGTTTTATCGTTCACCCCTTTTATCGTTCACCCGTTGTTCATATTCATCTTGTTCATCACTCTTGTGTTGCCTATACTTAGGGATACTCTACACTAAGTATAGGGGGAGTGATGTTGTACATATCGTGTTTTTTGTGTCTTCCATTGAGTCTGTATGTTCTCTTCACCGATTTTCCCTTTTGTACACTCTACTATACTTGGGATTACTTGATCCTAAGTATAGGGGGATCACCACTTCTCTTCTTTGTATCTTTTCTTTGAGTCGTGTAACATAGGAGTCTTTTCACTTTTTTATACTTAGCACGATTTATGTCTTCCTTTGTCCCTATTTGATCACTATGAGGACATAGTTCGAGCTAAGTATAGGGGGGTGTCGTATTTATTGTATGTATACTTTAGACATAACTCATACTTTTAAGATAAATATTTTGGGGGATATGTATATAATTTTGTAAAAATCCACGTATGTAAAAACAAAAAAACAAATTGCATGCATTTGCGTGTGCATTTTTCAGGATAGTATTGCCATTTAAACTAATTTTGAAATAAAATTGAAGAATGGAGCTTAGTTGGACTTTAATCCACTTAATTTCAGAGGAACCATATAAGAAATGGAGTTAAGACTTTTCAGGTAGTAGTGACTTAATTCTTTGAGTCCATAAGACTATGTTCCCATGTCATCTTGAGTAGTCTAAGTAGAATATTTACAACACATGCATGATTCTCTAAGACCGTAGCTTATATTGGACAAAGCACTATACAAGTAGCTCTTCATTGATGAGGTAATGAGGAGGCAAAATCTTTTGGCTTGGGGTAGCATACGAGGGTAGTACATATAGGCATAACCTCTCGTCTTCCTCTAGGGAAGGAAGTGCATCTCAACCTAGTCTAGCAATGTTGAGGTCTAAAGACAAGATGTTGTGGGGTTGCAATAATACTTTAAAAGAGGGATAGTCTACTAGTTCAAGAGGAAAAACTCCTTATGAGGATGCTGCACCTTGTATATACTTTAAAAAAAGAGTATGGAAAAATGCAGATCTCCAAAAGTGGGCACGCCTGATTGAAAAGTAAAATACCTGTCGGAGTGTATATACAAGGATAAAAAACAATAAGAGCTTCAAAGATAATTTTTTGTAAGCTTGCAGCGGATGACTTTGGCTACACTGATCATACCCAAGGATAATTAGCTACACTGGTTACCGTCCATTCTTTTCTCCATCACCTCTTCTTGAGCTGGTTGTACTTGAACTTAGAACCTCCAGTCAAGCGGGATAAAACGGAAGCATCAAGGAATATCTCCGCTCCTCGAGGGAAGAGTTGCAAGATCGGGGAACTAGAGTTACCTTGTCGAGGGAGGCTGTTTCTTTGCTACTTTTGACATGGGAAGCTATATCTCACTTATACAGTAGTCACAAGAGTTTGTTTATGTAGACTTGTTCTGACCTGACTATTGAGGTGACCTGAATAGGAGTCTTATGAAACTTAAAGGTTGTTAGGTTTTAAATCCATGTCCCATTAAGGTTCCGACACACTAATAATCCAAAGGTTTGACAGAGCCTCCAAGCTACAATATTATGAAGAAAAGTTTAATACTCAATATTGTCCTAACATCTTTATTTTTCCTTCCTTTTTTCTTCTATTCACTTATTCTTTCAAATAAGTGTTTTCTAAGGACTAGCAAAGGTAAAACATAAGAGGATGATGAATTTGTGATTCGTCATCTTTATTCATTTATTTTAGCTTAAAATCCCTTATAAAACACATGTACAGAATATTAACTTCATATTATTACTATCTTGAATCTATGTGTAAATATTGTATATTTGTAAATTATTTTTAACCTAAAATAAATAAAGAAAGACAGGAAAGATAAATAAAGAAAAGAAGACTGTATATATCTAATAGATACAAGCTGACCCTAACTCCGGAAAGAAGGTAAAGACTTGACCCGATCGATCAAGAATTAAAGTAGGGGGAGATAGGGTCCTTAAATAAAAAATCTGAAAAAATGTGTGTTTTGTGAATACTTCTCACTCATTGTGTAAATCTGTATAAAACTAACACTATTTTATTTGTATATAAATTAACCTTAAATAAAATAATTTTCAAAATGAAAGTTGTAAATAAAAGTGTGGGCTAAATAATTAAAAAATTACACAAAGAAATCTTGTATGTAATAAAAGTAACTACATTCGGAAAAAGCCATTAAGTGATAATTGAAAGATTAGTTCTGGCTCCATATGAACTCAGATTGAACAAAACTCACTTCCATTGTATTCTATATTAAATTATCTTTAAAAAGGTTGTGATTTCATAATTTTTGAGTTACGGTTGAAAAGTCAGTTTTCTGGGGTGGTTTGTGCAATTTTGCCATTTATTTGTACATATTTTATTTGTAAATATTTGTAAATATTTTTAGTAATTATTGAAAATAAAAAAATTATACTAAAAATAAAAAAAACTAATTTGCTCATTTGCCCATGTAGATAATGTTATATTTCTATATAGCATATGTATATAGTTAATTTTCTTAACTAACTATCACAAAAAATCAAATTTCATTCTTTCTATTAATATGGCTCCTCATCCATATTTTCAACTTGATCAATCTTTGGTGAGAAGAGCCTGATCTCCGTGAGTCTTCTTACCGCAGAAGGATGCCTAACCTCCGAGCCGTCCGATGACAGTGCGTCGGCCTTCGTCGAGGTGACCAAGGTCTTTTCTGCTCCTAAGGTGAGATCCATGTTCTCTTGTTTTATCCTTGATTAATCGTAGATTTATTTTCTCGTATTTATTCTTTGTGGTCATTTTATTTTTGTTCATCTAGATCTTAAAATCCATCCCGATTAGATCCGCCACCGACTCGATTTTCCATTTTACCTCTCGATCTATTTGCGTTCTTTTCTACCTCGCACGATCTCTCAACTCCGGCTACGCACGGTGGCCGGAGACTCGGATTCGATTTGTCCATTTCGCCGGATCCTCATTCACGAATTTCGTTTTGATTTGGGATCGAGCCATCATGCTTGCATCCTAAATTGTTGATAAATAAAAAACAATAATAATAAACAAAAAATGTATTTGTTTTCTTTCTCTCTATTATTTGTTTTGCAGGATCATCTAAAAAATAAAAAAACATTTTTTTAAATTATTATCTGTTTCTCTATTTCGGATTTACAAAAAAATAAAAAAAGTTTTTTTTTTCAATTACTATTTACAATTGAAATAAACAAACAAAAAGAGAAAACAGCTAGCCACCCCCACTGTGGGTAGCCCAAGCCCGCTCAACATTACCGCCCTCGCTTCTCGGCCACCTTGAGCATGACCCCTCCACCAGCGCACCTCCAGACTCCGCCGTCTGCCACCGCCTCACAGCCGTATGTCCTCCTGTTGCTGTGACTAGTCGCGACCATCACAGCCGTTACCCCTTCATCGTCGTCCGTACACGCGAAGCCCATATCTGCCTTCCACCGCCTCACAATCGCCCGTCCTCCTGTCGCTGCGACTAGCCGCGACCATTACATCCATTACCCCTCTGCCATCGTCTGTACGTGCGAATCCCACATCTGTCGTGCCCCCGTGGAAGCCTCCACCTGTTTCTCCTCTGCGCGAGGCGCATCGCTATCACTGCGTTGTCGCATGGACCTAGACATCGACCCCGCACCATGCCAACTCCATCTTCATCACAGCCCGTCCATCAAAGCTGCCCATCGCTCCACCGTGCTGGACGTCGCCACTACCGTTGCTTGGAGAAGAGGATAGGGGCGATGGTGGCCCTTGGCCCTCCCATGTTTAGTGAAGAATGAAGCAAGCCGAACATAACCCAAGGGGGTTATATGTTTTTATTATTTTGGCCAAATTACATATTCTTCCTTAGACGTTTCAACAATTCCAAAGAAGACTCCAAGCTCCAAACACACGTAGAGAGCACGTTTTAACTGGATAAATTGCGATATTTCACTTTCATTTTATTCTTGTTATTTCTTTTGTGAAAACCATTAACTATTTGCAATTCAGTCCTTGCTTTCCAGACATTATCATTGCATGTGTTTTTCAGTGAAATATATGTTTTCTTTGGTCAATAAATCTCCCAAAAATTATGCTAAGCTCCTGATGTGTGTATCTTTTTAGCGTAAATTTTTCATTATATTTTGTCATCATTTAATATTATTAAAAAACAATAATTTCTTCTTCTGAAATTCAAAAATTCATAAAATTTTGAATATTGCTCTAAAAATTCAAAAAAATATAGTAGTTCTATTTCATTATTTTTTAATTTATATAAAAATTCTACTCATTAATTCTTTTCAAAACCCAAAAAAATTGAAAAACATCAAAAATATTACAAAATCATAGAAACTTCTACAAAAAAATCTAAAACCATGATTTTAGTTCCTTTTTGTAGATATTTGTCCTTTTTCATAAAGAAAAATTCCAGGAGTTTTGGAAACTTGAAATCTTTTTAAGTTGCAAATTACTCCAAGTTGTGCACTATTTCTCATTTTTATCACTATTTGATTTTTAGAAAAATACAAAAACATCTAAAAATTCTACAAAAATTCTCAAAAATATTTCAAAATCTTTAAACCCCAAAAATATTTTCTTATGATTTTTCTGTTAATTTTGGTATAATTGAAAAATACAAAAAGAGTTGGTGTGCGTAGTTCTTATCTTGTGCATATTGTCGTTATTTGAAATTAAAAATTGTAAAAACAAAATCACTAAAATTTTGAAAAATCAGACAATAAGGAAATAGAAATAAAAAAGTAAAAAGATAAAAATCCACAAAACTAAGGATAGTTTTCCTTTTAGATTCTGCTTTTTCTCTTAATTAATTTTTCGTCGATTAATTGAATAACCCTTGGGAATTGTATCCTCCCTGAGTTCGATCCTGTCCGCTATACAGGTAGATAAGTAGCAAAAAATATTCTCTTGATACACATTTATTTTTTGTAATTATTTTGCAGCGAGAGAAGAAAAAAATGTTTGTTTGTCGTGGGATTTTTGGGGATAACAACGACATTCCCATTATTAATTTTCAATCCTCGAGAATCATGTGTCAAGAGTAATCCATCCCATCTTTTTCCTGAAACAGCTCCATTGGCATAATCAGAAGCATATGTCATGATATTGAATGAAAGCGACCAATCCAATGGCTATAGGGCATGCGCTTGAGTTATTAGTTCCTTCAAACGATTAAAGGCATGGAGAACTCTATCATCAACAATAAGATCAGTCTCCTTATCCAGCAGCCCAGTCAACGATCACGCAATCTTACTAAAATCTTTGATGAATCTTCACTAAAAATTGGCATGCTCCATAAACGACCTGACTTGCTTCAATGTAGTAGGTTGCTCAAGTTTCAAGATCATTTCTACCTTGTCTAGGTCAACCTCCATGCCTCGCTTAGAGACGATGTATCTTAACAATTCCATCAGTTACCATGAAGTGACTCTTCTCCCATGAGAGCACCAAATTCACTTCACAACAATGTTGAAGTACTCGATCCAGGTAGGTTAAACATGTGTCAAAGGTATTTCCGTAGACTGAGAAATCGTCCATGAAAACCTCAAGGAAACTGCTCACCATGTGCAAATACAACCAACATACGTCTCTCAAATGTAGCATGGGCATTACATAATCCGAATGAAATCCATCTGAAAGCATACTCCCCAAATGGATAGGTGAATGTAGTCCACTCCTGGTCCTCGACATGATCAGAGGTGACAAGGGAATGAGATGAGGGCAAAAGGTGAGGCAGAGAACATTCGGGTATGGTGGAATGATGTGGCGGAGCTGGAGCTCGTTGATGGGAAGTTTGGAAAATATGGCAAACGTGATGAATTCAAGCAAAATAAAATGCAACACTAACCTACTGCTAACCTAAGGATCAGAAAAAGATAAGAGAATAGAAACATACTGGTTGAGACTCTCCTGGAATGGAGCTCATGTGGAGGGAAGATGTGAGCACCGAATCTCTTCAATTCAACATCAAATCGAGCTGCGAAGGTGCCCTCGAGAACGTCACTATCACTGAGGTTCGATCTAGGGTCGGGGTTCTGGATAAAAGTGTCAAAAGAAGGATTGAATTTCAAAATGGGGCAGAATGTGATGTTATAAAGGAGGGGACTTCGATTCAAAATAACTCTCGTCTCAATATATTTCACTGCAAGCTATCATGTTGCATAAAAGAGCATTAATCGAGGCATAGATGATATGAAGGAATCGAGCCCTGAATGTGCAAGATTTGGGCACAAATCGAGGTCAAAGACGGGTTCTCGACTTTGTGACATAGCCTGGAGCTGAGGTCAGACATTTGATCTCGGGTCAACCAGTGGCCTCGCCTAATTGGTTCTCGTCAGCGTAGATAACGACAAAACAGAGTAAAAAGTGAACTAAATACAAATAATATAATAAATGAATTACCTAATTTTAGGTTATAAAATAAAAAAATATTCATTATTTTATGTAGTATTTTAATATGATTTTTATTTATTTATTTTTAGAAGCTTATTTATTATAAGTTACTTCTAAAAGTATATTTATAGATATATTGACCCATGTTTGGAATATTTTATTTTTATTTTGTTTTTATGGTTTTATTATTTTCATATTTTATATAATTATAACTTATTTTTAGACATATAATTTTATTTTTGTTATAATTTTTCATGTATTTAGTACACTTAAGTAAATAGGGGTATATATATAGGTATACGTAAAGGTATTTCCTTCCATAAAAAAAGTATAGGTATTTCATCAATGAATTTTTGTATATTAATTTATTTTAATGTTTTATTTATAGTTTATTCTATTTTAAATATGTACATATACTATAAATAATATTTACAAAATTACAAAAATATAAATTATAAAAATAATAAAAGAATATATAAACTGAATATTTTATTTAGGTAAATTATACAATAGGTGTCCAAAACCTAACTTCTGCATATCAACTACAAAATAAATGAAACTACCTTCATTAAATAGCTTATTAAAAGTTATATAAAATTAAATGTATTTTGGTGCATTTTGAGTTCATATAGACAAGATATGGGTCTATAATGTTTGTATTTTAGATTCTTATTTAGAGTATAAAAGTATGCTGCATATTATTTTTGTATAAAATCTGTTGGAGTATTTGATGGTACGTCATGAGTTGTAGCAGGGTAAATGGATCCTGGAGAAGATCCATTTGCCCCCATCCCAGTGTTTAGTCCCACATCGTCTAGTGGTGGGACTTGGAGGCTGTGGAGAGGCTATATAAGGAGCTCCAGACCTCCTGTACTCATTGAGAAAAGCAATAGAGAAACACGCCCCTTAGAGGGCTTCTCCCGTGGTTTCATCCTGCTCCTCACGGAGTAGGGTTCCACGTAAAATCATGGTGTTCCATGTTTGATCTTTCTTATTCTTATGCTTTGTTTATCATTCCGCTTCCGCATTCTTCATATTTTATAACATGGTATCAGAGCGAGTCGATTCTCGTGGATTTCATATTGATTTTTATTCGAGATTTGTTTCTTTGAAGTTCTTGTTATTGGTGGTTTGGAGATTTGAGAGTTCAAGTTCATAGAGTTTTCTTGAAACCCTATTTTTTGCTCAGCGTTCATGAGCCATGTTCGTTCGTCATTCTGTTGCATCTTCGATTACATCCGAAGCCTGGCGAGCCCTCTCGGACGCCATCCAATCTCCAGGCCGCAAAGGCGGCGGCAACTCCTGGCCGCAAAGGCGGCGGAGACTCCAAGTCGTACAGGCGACGACTGATCTCCAGCAATCGAGGCAGGCCTCCAGCCCTCTGTCGATCATCTCCACACTGGGCACCGTGTCCTATCGGTGTGCCCTAGCCTTCCCCTCGCAGGCTGAAGCTACGGGCAGCAAAGGCTGTTCCAGGCGGCTTCGATGAGCCCCCTGTCGATGCCGTGTTCTCCCAGGTTAGGCGGCGCTCTCTGGATCGGGAGGAGTCCTAAACTCATCGCCTGATGGCGTGGCTCCGAGCGTCGATGCCCTCGTGGGGCTGCGCATCCAGCATGGAACCCTCCCAGCAATGAACCCTAGCAACCTCCATCGACCAAGGCGGAGGTCCCGCAGTGCCGCACCTCCTTATCGAGGAACCCAGGCAGCGCGCTGCCTCACGAATCTTCTTCCAGGCACATCTCCAACAAGCCCGCGTGAAGCCCTTCCTCCTACCGTAGACCCCAGCCAGGCGGCGATCCCTCCTGCAACGTCAATCAAGAAGAAAGCCTTTGCGCGCGAGCCCCCACGCGCGGATGACCTTCGCACGGCTCCTGGCTCCCAGGTTGAACCTCGACCGCCTTCTCCTTTGGCAGGCGACTCCTCATATAGCGGCAGGCCATCGTCGAGGTCAAGTCGAGCCCCATGCGACCCCCACCTCCACCTTTAGGGCGTACAGGCGGTGAGCCCTCGTCCCAGTCAGTCCTCCGAGTCCAGCGGCACGCGATGCTCAAGGCGGCGGCTCCCTTGATGCGTGAGAGGGTTCCCACGATTGGGAACCCTAGGGCCCCGTACGGTTTAAAAAAATATCAAGTACCCCCAAATGGGCGGGGTCTGTGCAATAAAAATTTTGTAAAGCCAAGGGGGGCCTGATTAAAAAAAGAGAGACTACAAAAAAAGGAAAGAAAGAAATAGGCCCACAGGCCACAGAAAAAAAAGGGGGAGGAAAGATCAATGTGGTTGTAGTTGAAAAAAAGAGAGGTTTGTCTAAAAAGAGAGAGAGAGAGAGAGAGAGAGAGAAAAGAAAAGTCGTGTACAATAGAATAAGTCGTACGCAAAAATTGTCAAAAAAATTGTAAATGAAAAGCCGTTAAAAAAAGTTGAAACGGCTTAAAAAATGGAAAATTTGTGACGGCTTAAAAAAATGAAAAGCCGCAAGAAGTTTTTTAAATGTTCATATTTACCCCTATTCATCTTCTTTCTCCCAACTTTGTCGATATTCATTTTTCGACAAGTATGGGAGAAAGGGGAGTATTGTGTAGAGTCACAGGTCCGAGTCAGATCCAAATTTTCCAGACTCCAGAATACAGACCAAGCTCATAATTTCAGACTTTATAGTTCAATTTCAGACTCGACGATTATCTTCCGAGTCCTCAGTTTCAGACACGCACGAGTGTGCGGTCAATTTCAGATGAGCATAGGTTGCCATCATTTGTTCATGGTCCCCATCATCAGTCTTCTTCTTGTTGTTCGGCCAGAGTTTTCATGTGAGCCATATGGACTCCATAGTAGAGGACCATTTCCTATGCCATGTTGGCAAGGATTTTCATGTGGTATCATAGGTACACCAGAGCAGCGCACCATTCTCTGAGTCAGATAGGAGAGACCCAGTTCTCCGACGAGGAGACTATTTTCAGACTCCATTCTCCAGCGACCGTGGACTCCGACGAGGATTGCACAGCCACAGCCTTTTTCAGTTCGGTCCTTTCAGAGATGGAGCAGTTGTCCACATTATTGTGGCGGGCCAGAGTACTCCGACGAGGAGGCTCATTTCAGTTGCAGTGACTCTGACAGGCGCAGTTCAGAGCACATGCTCTCTGACGAGGAGATTCAGTAGACTCACACTCCAGCCCGTTCGTCCTCCTCACCTGCACGGCATGAGAAGCAACGTACTCGACTGCAGCAATGTGCGCGTTGGGTTAATACTTGAAGGATATGGTTATATCCTCAAGCGCATCACGGAAGCGTGAGCGTCGCATCGAATACGACGAAGAACGACTAGTCGCACTAGTTGTTCTATGCAGCGGAAATTAAAAAATTTTCTTGCGACGAAACCACATGATCCAAGAACACTTCTCGGATCGTTTCGTCTAAACCACAAACAAGTATTAGGTTTACCTCTTGAAGCGTGGTTGCGATCGAGTCTCTAAACAAAGAGACCTCCTGTCTCAAGTCCGATCCGACGGAGGAGACGCTTGCGAGCGTGGGGATGAACCGCGTGCTTCTCGCAATCCATGTTGATGATCCAAGCGGCGGATCTCCTGATCTCGACACACGAGATCCGATGTCTTCTTCACGAGCGGGGCGCACCGAAGGAGACAGAGACCCACGAGCAAACCATCGGGCAGCATAACAACGATGCCGCGGCGATGGAGAACCTCTCTAGGGCATCCATGGTGGACGGCCACATGAGAGAGATGGAGAGAGGACGTGTAGAGAGAATGAGAGAGAGAGAGAGATTTGTTGCCTCAACTTATGTGTCAAGAAGAGCAATGGGGTGCCTCTCCTTTTATAGGGTTTTGGGATCCATGGATCTCAATCCATGTGTCAACACAAATCCAATGGTCCACATCAATTTGTGTTTCTTTCAATGGTCATGATTTGTTGCTAAAAACACAACAACAATTAATTTAACTTAAATTAAATATATGTTGATAAATCAACACAATTTAATTACAAAATTAAATCATCAATACATGGAGATAATGAAAGGAGAGAAAGCCTCCTTCCATGTGGAGAGGGGGGACGGCCTCCCTTTCCTAATGGGAGTGGTGGCCGTCCACCCTCCTCCATTAGGAAGGTGGCTATTTCACCTTTTATGTAATCTCCATTATTTGCAACAACTTTTGTTGCAAATTATTTCACAAAAAATAAATCCAATTTATTTTGTGAACATTACAATCATGCCATTGAAAATTTGTGAATCACATTCACAACCCAAAACAAAATGTAAACTACATTTTCAATTTGATGTCCAATGTGAATCCAATTCACATTAACATTTAATTAACAAATGTAAATTACAAATAGCTCTCTCTTATATATTATAAATCACATTTATAATATATATGACTAATATGGATATTGCTATCCACATTATTCATATCCATGATAATTAAATCATATTTAATCATCTTGGATCTCTATTCTCTTGTGTCCAAATAATATGAATCATATTCATATTACTTACATCTTTGATAATCAAATCACATTTAATTATCTCAGATAACTCTATGAATCAAATTCATATTACTCATGATAATTAAATCACATTTAATTATCCATTTTCTCAATGCTCGGATACATAAATCAACAATAGAATTATCCATGAACTCCATCAAGGATAATGCGCTTTCTCCGCAGATACTTGGAGATAAGGACAGGGCGATTGTATTGTTCCACGTATAGTGACATGGATATTGAGATCGTATCTCAAATCCAGATCGCGGGCCTCTCATAGATGCTTGATTAAATCAAGACCGTAAATCTAATCTTCTCATTGTATCTGAATCACATTCAGATCAATGTCCAATACTTGGACCAAGATCAGATCACTTCTCTACTGAGAGGAGTCACTAAAATCCAGACCCGTTTCATCACTCCCTAGGAATGGAAGCGTCATGGTTATACAATCGTTTATGATCACATCACCCTCAGGTATTCCCAATACCTGTACATCCTGCATACTGGAAGACTCAGACTAAACCCGAAGTATTCGATCAACTTTATACTGTTTACTTCATGGTTTTATCAGTAAGTTTCTCATTCGATCATTGGGAGTCGGTATCGATCATATACTTTCCAAAAGCATATATCATACCTAGGTCTTGATCATATACTTTCCAAAAGTATATATCAAACCTACAAATTCAGTCAAGCTTCCAAAGCGAGACGACCGTGCGCACGAAATTTGATTCTTCCCAATATCTCATGAGTGAGCTCATGTCTTCCGGTTCAGTAACTGAACCTGTATGATCCCTTTGAGAGATCGTATTACTCATATGCCCTTATATGCACACCAGCGCGCCGGTGTATAGACCTTGATTAGGTCATCAACCTATTGGTCTGCCAAATGTACATACTTAGACATATAGCAACACATCTGTCTCCGGTCAGAGGATGCGTGCCTATATCATGACAGCATATGATATATGACTTTGGTTATCTCGATCTCGTTAAGTCAACTCTTTGACCTAACTAATCTGACACCTCCGAATCTCTATTCCTATGCAGAGGACCTGCATCAAGAGGTCGGTCAGATATCAGCCTTTAGAGATAAGGATTGCCATCTCCTACTCAGGCTGGAGATCATCTCTTAACAATCATCTGACGGTGCTTGATGAGTCCTCAATCTAACTCTTTAGATATTCATCTAAGCACCAGCCTCTATGATTCAGTAATTGAATCAACAGCTGTGTGATCGTTAAGATGGCCATGGTACATAACCCTAATTGTACTAAGGGACCTATTATGCAAATTATGTATTCTTCATTTCAGGTTAAAGAGTGAATTGCAATAACATTTATTGCATAATGGCTCGCCGTGGGCTCGCATTTCCAACAATCTCCCACTAGCCCAAAGAGCCATTAATGGGCTAATCATTTAAACCCACACTCATGTGACAATCATAGACTATTAAGAAAATAGCTAGGTAAGCTGATCAGTCACTCTGTTCCCACGAGACTACGCCATGTCCTTTTACGGCACTTGCATATCCCCAGTAACAGTGCTCGCATCTAATGCGAATGTTGCATCTCATGCAACCAATACTCAATCTAGTTAAAGCTATTGTAGTGTTCTTGACACTATAGCTTAATAATTGTTATAACCAGTATTTCCATAATCCTTATCAGAATACCCTTATTCATGAAGATTTCTACCTCCAAAGGTATCTACAATTAAGACCTTTTAGATCTCTATCTATAAAGTCTTAAGTTTTTGAAGATAAGACTTCGAGATCACTATCTCAAAAATCTTGTCATCTATGAAGATTTTGCATTTACTGCAACCAAGTGTTTTATTTCCATAGTAGGATTAGTAACAGTTTACTACTCCCACTGCATGGCAGCCATCTGGCTTTTGTACACATCTAGCACACACCCAGCTTCTCAGAACTGATGCCCAAGGGCAAGTAGTTGTAGCATTTACTTCCTCAACTCTTTGAGGTGCTATCCCTTAAGATAGGTCAGTACCATATCTTAAGGGTTAGAAGCCTTTCTTGGAATTTCTATGAATAGAATATGTCCAAGGTATACTACAAATGTGACAGTCCAATTATCCTCTTCTCTTGGCTTCTGAACAACTTCAGAACTAAGATCTAAGAGGTATCTTTGAAATCATATTTCAAGATATGGAATAACCAGAGAATAAAACACTTATTATTATCCTTATATCATTTTAAATGATTAGGATATCATCTACATTCAGCAAGATGAACACAAAGGCACTCCCACTAAGCTTCACATGGCTCATCAAGATTCTATCTGAAATCATAACAATTCCATCAAATCTTATGGTCCAACTTCAAGAAGCTTATTTGAGTCCATAGATGGATTCCTTGGTTTGCACACCTTGCTTTCCTCAACCATGAAGCCCTGGGGCTACTTCATGTGAATATCCTCAAAGAGGTATTCGTAGAGGAATGCAATATTGACTTACATCTTGAAGATGCAATAGTCAAGTTGTGTAGCTAAGATTAGCAACATTCTGATGATTTTTAAGCATGGTCACCGAAGAGCAAGTCTCATTGCAAGCAATGTCTTCTCTTCCGGTGTGTGGCTCATGGCTACGAACCGTGCTTTGAGGGTCTCTACCTTCTCATCAGGTTCCCTTTCTCTTGAAGATCCATTTACACCTTTACAGGTCTTACCTATATAGGTGGATCCTATAGGGTCCATATACAACACTTGTATATGAAGTCTACTTTAGACTTTTATTGCTAACATCCATCTATCCATGCTATGATCTTCAGAAGCTTCATCACATGAAGTTCGATCATTGTCAGATTTCTCTGACACATGGAATCCTTCCTCAAACTCTTTTGAAGAGGTTTTAGTGTTTCATCTTCAATTTTCCTTTTAGTTTCCAATTTCAGGAGCCTCGTTATCTTTTCAAGATTAAATGAGTTCCTACACTTCATTTTCATCTTGATTCTTAAGAGTCTCAACCTCCAAGAATCACATTCTCAGAGATGAGATATTTCAAGAATCTCAAGGTCATAAAGTAGGTATCCAATCCCATCCTTTATTTTCCTAATGAAGCAGCACTCTCAAGTGCTAGATTCCATCTTGCATGGAACCTTATTAAGTATATATATTGTAGTCTCTACTACACATATATACCTGGAAACTAAGGGATAATTATGCTAAAAATCATCATTGATAAGATCATGTCACACATGATCCAATTGTATCTCCCTATAACTCTATTGAGTTAAGGTGAGTTAGGAGGATTGAGATAGAAATGATATTCATATCACCATAAGGTATCCTTTGAATTCATCTAACATGTACATGCTACCTTGATTAGATCAAATTCATTTTATCTTCCTTCAAACTTTGGTTGTAGACCAAAATTATGAAATCTTTGAACATTTCAAAGGTTTCTTCAGGTGAAGAGAAGAAATTTCATATCATACATAATCATTAATAGATATCATATATCCATAATGTTTACTATGATATAGATGATCCGCATACATCAATATGTATGAGATCCCGAATACCTTATCATCTTACACCATTCCCAAAGAAGGGTATATTGGACATTTTATTATGAATACAATATTCATAAGCATGTAAGCTTTGAAATTTTAGACATTCTAAAGTTTCATCTCTTACTAGCCTATTGATCAAATCAATAGACAAATGTCCAAGGCTTGATGCTAGATCATTGTCAAATGATCTTCATCCTCCTATTGATCTTAAGGTTTAATTTCAGTATTTAGAAATGTTAATGAACCATTCATTAATTTTCTAATTTAGTGAAGTCCACTAGATTATTAGATTACTATCTGAAATATATACATCATAACTCTTTATGATAGTTCTATCTCAGATTCATGTTTATTTCTAACTTTTAGAAACAAACAATGAGTGTATTCTTATATCTAGGTCATAGAGACATTCTCTAAGACTAAGGACTCTCCCACTGAAATTAACAAGTCTATCAATCCAACAGAGATTGTTGCAACAATTGCATCAATATCCATGTGGATAACTATAAACCTTTAAGATCAAATTTTCCAGTCTTCTAAAACATATGCAACCTATTGCAAATGTCATCAGAAGATTGAGATACAATTATTTGACTTTATCTTATCAATGATTTATGTAGATTAATCTGATGCTCCATCCGAGTCCTTCTCTAAGGATTCTAGATAGACTTGATAGTCATACTATCAACACATCAACTTATTGCAGTATTGGCATTCATCCAACTCTTCGGATGACATATGGAAGTCATAGATGTATAGTCAACTCTTTGATTATACTTCTTACTCGGGTCCAACCCATGCTTCCACTGCGCTCCCTTTATCTATAAGCAACCATTGCTTAAGACTAAGGATCTCTTATGTAAGAGCATTTAAACATTTATACAGGCTTCATTAAATTCATATAATATGAATATTATGAAGCTTCATGAATGACCAGAGTATAGATAGTAGAATGATGACACTCATCATCTACATCCATCTAAACTCTTAAAACATAGGTTCAGGTAGGTACTCAAACAATTTGAATACATCATCTCTTATAGAGCCACCATTCTGCATGATGTAGTGAACCATCTCATTCATGTTAAATGTCAAGAGCACATAAGTATGCCAGAATATCTTCATTGATTTTACAAGGATTATATGACAATTATGATCATCATCAACATGTCACTTCCAAAGTACATTTGATGATAGATCAAGACTATAGAGACACACAAACCCTAGGGTTGTAGTCCTATTATCTATTTAACTGTCATTCCTCAATATTATGAGGAAACTTGCACATTGCAACCACATACATTATGTGTCCAATTGCAAGTACAATATCTGGATCATGAGTCCAATCCCTGATATTTTACTGGTTATTATTGAGTATATCATTGAGTGGGTTTTAATGAAGGATTATCTGAAATAAGAAATTTGCATAAATATATAAATATATATATTTTACTTTGATTTAGGATTTTTTATATCAAAGTTGTCTTGTCTTGTCAACACTGAAAGTTCATTCCCTTAATCACTTTCAATGTAAGAGATATACTTACCATTATATCTCAACAAGATCTGGGATCTCCTTCCTTATCTTTGTTGCATCCCAATAATATGAGAACCTACAACTCGGATAAAAAGAAGCGGGAACACATTCCGCCTTGCAAGTCCAACTTGCATCTCCAATTCGGTCTTTAACACCCGGGCCCACCACCCCTAAGGCAATGTTGACCCGTCATTAATTGAACCAACCGTCAACAGGAATACAACTCGCTATGCGCAATCCAATATCGCCCCAATAATATGAGGACCCGATATTGGGGTCACTACTCATACGTCCTTACTCTTTCGAGAAGCGAAGAGCCCGATCCAAATGGATCGTATGCAGGAGCTGTCACTTCGGACAGGCGTCTCCTACATACAATATCTGGCGACGGAATCCTTCGCCTTGACGGGAGACCATGGATGTCACTTATGTGATCCTCCATATCATATTCAAATTCCAATTAATCATTATGAATCATATTCATTATGATTAATTCTTCCAAGGGAAATAACATCTCTATTCATAATAGAGTGTTTTAATTTTAATTGGATTCCAATTAATCTAATCATATTAAATTAATGATCCAATTAATATCCAACAAACATTTTAATAGTTACTTGAATTATGGTATTATCTCAAATACGTATTATTTCGAATTTTAATAATTAGAACTACATCATGATTTCTTAAGCATTATACTAACCCTACCCGCTGTCATGGCCAGTACCGACGAGAGTGGGACGGACCACATACGTTGCAACCCGCAACCCCAATGCTCTCCGACTAGACACCATATCCACCTCGGGAAAGGATAATGCAAAATAGATCATTTTGTACTTGAGATGATCATCGGTTCTTCAACCGAAATTATACCATATAGTAATAATCAAAACATTTTTGATTAACATTATAATGAGATTTGCTAAACAAATCCCAAGTCCTATTCAAGCAACATGTTTGTTGGAATGTTGATCATGTAGATCATGTAACCAATGTTGATCTAGATCACATCTAATCATTTGTTGGTTACGGCAAAGTCATTTAAGGACATAATTATCATTAAATATTTCACAAATATTTATGCATAATTATTCCAGGAAATTAAACAATTTAATTTCACTAATTAATTAAATGACAATCACTAGGTTCTTGATTAGGAAAGTATTTTCAGCAGTGACCCTCACTTACTAAAAATACCATATCTCAATCAATTTAAATCCAAATTAAGCAAAGTAAATTTCTAAAGTTTGCTAACTTGATTTACAACATAATCCAAGTAATTTGCACGCATTTCAAGGCGTTTCAAATCCGCAATTAACATCTTAATTACGTCATGATCCGCAGTCCCCGAAACAGTGGATACATGTTCACTAAAATGAGCATATCTAGAGCAAACGGAATCGAAATCACGCAAACTCAGATCCTACTGTTTCCTTATTTAATGGGGAATAAAATCCAAATATTATTTTCGTGTTTAAACAATTTAAACAGTGCCGAAAATAATATCAAAACAGAGATGCGAAAATGAAATGCAAGAAAACTTTCGCAAACCCTAATGAACCCAAGTCGTCCTCGGTTTATGGATCGTATCCAAAACCACCGACCTAAGGCTCTGATACCACTTGAAGTATATGGTTAGATCCTCAAGCGCATCACGGAAGCGTGAGCGTCGCATCGAATACGACGAAGAACGACTAGTCGCACTAGTTGTTCTATGCAGCGGAAATTAAAAAATTTTCTTGCGACGAAACCACATGATCCAAGAACACTTCTCGGATCGTTTCGTCTAAACCACAAACAAGTATTAGGTTTACCTCTTGAAGCGTGGTTGCGATCGAGTCTCTAAACAAAGAGACCTCCTGTCTCAAGTCCGATCCGACGGAGGAGACGCTTGCGAGCGTGGGGATGAACCGCGTGCTTCTCGCAATCCATGTTGATGATCCAAGCGGCGGATCTCCTGATCTCGACACACGAGATCCGATGTCTTCTTCACGAGCGGGGCGCACCGAAGGAGACAGAGACCCACGAGCAAACCATCGGGCAGCATAACAACGATGCCGCGGCGATGGAGAACCTCTCTAGGGCATCCATGGTGGACGGCCACATGAGAGAGATGGAGAGAGGACGTGTAGAGAGAATGAGAGAGAGAGAGAGATTTGTTGCCTCAACTTATGTGTCAAGAAGAGCAATGGGGTGCCTCTCCTTTTATAGGGTTTTGGGATCCATGGATCTCAATCCATGTGTCAACACAAATCCAATGGTCCACATCAATTTGTGTTTCTTTCAATGGTCATGATTTGTTGCTAAAAACACAACAACAATTAATTTAACTTAAATTAAATATATGTTGATAAATCAACACAATTTAATTACAAAATTAAATCATCAATACATGGAGATAATGAAAGGAGAGAAAGCCTCCTTCCATGTGGAGAGGGGGGACGGCCTCCCTTTCCTAATGGGAGTGGTGGCCGTCCACCCTCCTCCATTAGGAAGGTGGCTATTTCACCTTTTATGTAATCTCCATTATTTGCAACAACTTTTGTTGCAAATTATTTCACAAAAAATAAATCCAATTTATTTTGTGAACATTACAATCATGCCATTGAAAATTTGTGAATCACATTCACAACCCAAAACAAAATGTAAACTACATTTTCAATTTGATGTCCAATGTGAATCCAATTCACATTAACATTTAATTAACAAATGTAAATTACAAATAGCTCTCTCTTATATATTATAAATCACATTTATAATATATATGACTAATATGGATATTGCTATCCACATTATTCATATCCATGATAATTAAATCATATTTAATCATCTTGGATCTCTATTCTCTTGTGTCCAAATAGTATGAATCATATTCATATTACTTACATCTTTGATAATCAAATCACATTTAATTATCTCAGATAACTCTATGAATCAAATTCATATTACTCATGATAATTAAATCACATTTAATTATCCATTTTCTCAATGCTCGGATACATAAATCAACAATAGAATTATCCATGAACTCCATCAAGGATAATGCGCTTTCTCCGCAGATAGTTGGAGATAAGGACAGGGCGATTGTATTGTTCCACGTATAGTGACATGGATATTGAGATCGCATCTCAAATCCAGATCGCGGGCCTCTCATAGATGCTTGATTAAATCAAGACCGTAAATCTAATCTTCTCATTGTATCTGAATCACATTCAGATCAATGTCCAATACTTGGACCAAGATCAGATCACTTCTCTACTGAGAGGAGTCACTAAAATCCAGACCCGTTTCATCACTCCCTAGGAATGGAAGCGTCATGGTTATACAATCGTTTATGATCACATCACCCTCAGGTATTCCCAATACCTGTACATCCTGCATACTGGAAGACTCAGACTAAACCCGAAGTATTCGATCAACTTTATACTGTCTACTTCATGGTTTTATCAGTAAGTTTCTCATTCGATCATTGGGAGTCGGTATCGATCATATACTTTCCAAAAGCATATATCATACCTAGGTCTTGATCATATACTTTCCAAAAGTATATATCAAACCTACAAATTCAGTCAAGCTTCCAAAGCTAGACGACCGTGCGCACGAAATTTGATTCTTCCCAATATCTCATGAGTGAGCTCATGTCTTCCGGTTCAGTAACTGAACCTGTATGATCCCTTTGAGAGATCGTATTACTCATATGCCCTTATATGCACACCAGCGCACCGGTGTATAGACCTTGATTAGGTCATCAACCTATTGGTCTGCCAAATGTACATACTTAGACATATAGCAACACATCTGTCTCCGGTCAGAGGATGCGTGCATATATCATGACAGCATATGATATAGGACTTTGGTTATCTCGATCTCGTTAAGTCAACTCTTTGACCTAACTAATCTGACACCTCCGAATCTCTATTCCTATGTAGAGGACCTGCATCAAGAGGTCGGTCAGATATCAGCCTTTAGAGATAAGGATTGCCATCTCCTACTCAGGCTGGAGATCATCTCTTAACAATCATCTGACGGTGCTTGATGAGTCCTCAATCTAACTCTTTATATATTCATCTAAGCACCAGCCTCTATGATTCAGTAATTGAATCAACAGCTGTATGATCGTTAAGATGGCCATGGTACATAACCCTAATTGTACTAAGGGACCTATTATGCAAATTATGTATTCTTCATTTCAGGTTAAAGAGTGAATTGCAATAACATTTATTGCATAATGGCTCGCCGTGGGCTCGCATTTCCAACAATACTATCCGTAGTGTCCTATAGTGTTGAGTTGAGTTTCTTTCTGTTTGTCCAAGCTGAGCATTGCATGCTCCAGCTTGAGGGGGAGTGTTGGAGTATTTGATGGTGCGTCATGAGTTGTAGCACAGGGTAAATGGATCCTGGAGAAGATCCATTTACCCCCATCCAGTGTTTAGTCCCACATCGTCCAGTGGTGGGACTTGGAGGCTCTGGAGAGGCTATATAAGGAGCCCCAGACCTCCTGTACTCATTGAGAAAAGCAATAGAAAAACACGCTCCTTAGAGGGCTTCTCCCGTGGTTTCATCTCGCTCCTCACGGAGTAGGATTCCACGTAAAATCATGGTGTTCCATGTTTGATCTTTCTTGTTCTTATGCTCTGTTTATCATTCCTCTTCCGCATTTTTCATATTTTATAACAAAATCAATTTTGTACTTTTATTTATTTTTTATCTACTGCTTTCATGTACAATGTTTCTTTATTTGACGTGTAGAAAGTAAAAAATAAAATAGGTCCTAAAAATGAACTATTTATAAATAAAAGAATGAGATTTTTATTGGATTTCTGGCCCTTATCTCCTCGTACTTTATTCCTTGTCGAGCTAGTAATCAAGATGCCTATTCTCGGGTTTAGGGTCATAAAATAACTTTGGCATTTTATTCTTTCTCTTTTTTTCTTTATTCTATAATTTTGATATTAAAAACTATATTTTATATATAATAAATGGTATACATAATGAATGTTAATTTGTACAAACTAATGTTATTTACAAGAATTAGCTAGGGTTTTTAAGGCCAAAATGTAGAATAAAAATGATGAAATGGAGATTTGTCTGCCCCATATACTTGTCTTTGCTAGTACCTATCAAACACTTATGAAATAAGTGCAAAATATTAAAATAAAGAAAAGGAAAAGAAAGTACTTCAAATAACTATCGACTTTTAAACTTATCTTAACAAAATCAAAGTTTGGAGCTCAAAGAAGGCCTTTGGATTAATGGTGTGTTTGGAACCACATGGAAGTCAGGAAGTCTGACATAACAACTCGTAGGTTCCATACTCCTATCATCATGTCCAATCACAGCTAGGTCAGAACCATCCTCCCAATTGCATATTCTTTCTACCTTGAAGTGATAGAACCATGTGTGTGAAATGTTTAGCTCTCCCCAGACAAAACGGATGAACTATCGAGGAGTTTGCTCTTCTGGTAGCTTGTCCTCATGGAGATAGATATTCCCTTCTAAGGTCAGGTACTCCCGGTCTTTACAATCGAATGGGAGAAGAAGTTTAGAAGAAGGGGAAAAGAAGTGGGAATGGACTAGTGTAGTCTTCATTCCATTGTGAAGATGGTTAGTGTAATCGATTCTTCACCAAGAAGCAAGTTTTTTTTCTGAATCTCAAATTTTTGTGGAATTTTTGGTTGTCGGCTTCTTTGGGTATTTTCTTTGACTTGGTATAGCTTATGCATTCTTACTTGTGCCCTAGTGGATATAGCATCTTTTTATTCCACCCATTTTTTGGGATCTTGGAAAAGTTGCGCAGGTAGATCATTCCTCATCTGAAGCATTGTCTCAATCCATCTCTAGTTTTTAGATATCATTGTTACCAAAATAAGTGGGTTAGAGTACAGGTATCGACAGTCCCCAAGAATGGATCTTGTGCCACCCTTGACAAAGCGGCCTTGCATTATCCCGACTTAGACTCCAAAATTTTTCACCAGTCCATCTGAATTGAGCTAAGTGTTAGGTGTGAGGATTCCAGTCAAGTCACTGTCTCAAGATTTTTATGGATGATATGAAGGTTCTATTTAGGCACATTAAATTGACTCATGAACTTAGTCTTATAGAACCTAAAGAATTAAGTCAAGGTGTCATGAAATATCTCCACTTTCAGTCCTCAATGGGTTCCTCTGAAATTAAGTGTATTAATGTCTATTCCAAGCTCAAATCTTTAGACTTTAGTTAGATTTGTTCAATTGTCTAAGTTATTCCAAAAAAGCGAATGCTATGCATAATGAAAGGAAAATGATTTTATGATGCAATTTTCTATTATTGAACTTTGTATGGGTTTTTGAAATTGTTTTTGCAAAATTTTATGCAAATTTTGAAAAGATTTTGCATATGTTTTTGGGATTTTCAGTTTTGAAAAATTTTAGGGATTTTTCAAAACAAAATATTTTTTTAGGAAAGAAGTAGGTACATATATTACACAGGAGTGCATCTTGTTATTTACAACAGTTGAGTTTTAGGAATTTATGAGTTCGTATATACACAGTTTGGTAAAGAGTTTTTATTTGCTTGAGTTATGTACATAGTTCTCAAAATAATTTGAAAATATTTTTGCAAACATTTTAAAATCTTTGTTTTTGCAAAACAATTTTTACAAGCATTTACAAAATTTGAAAATCACCTTGCAATGATTTTTCAAACACTATATATAGATTTTTCAAAAATATTTTTGCCATCATTTTTCAATCATTTGCAAATAATTGTTCAAAAAATTTCTTTCACACAAATAGAAGAAATGTTTACAAATAAACACTTTTACAAAGGCTGAAAACATTTTATAAAACATTTTCTTTACAGTTTTCAAAAGATTTTTCAAAGAGATTTTCAAACTATTTTCAAATATTTTGCAAACATTTTTACCCGATTTATTAATCAGTATATACAAAGAATTTTAATGAATTTTATACAAGTATTTTATTTATGCTTAATTAATTGTATTTTAGCCATGCCTATTGAAAATATGAAAGTACGAGTTATGGTTGAAGTAGATACGCAGTATATACGATCCCATATACTTAACTTGAGCTATGTCCTCATAAGATTAGAGAGAAAAAGAGAATACATAACTCGTACTGAGTATAGAAAATCCTATACTACAAGGACAAAAGAATGAACAAATGAGAAGCTGATTGCCCCCCCTCTACTTAGGATGAAATAATCCTAAGTATAACTGGCTATACACAAGGAAAGTAGATTCAAGGGTGAGAATGTACAAAAACATCGGCTTGACCTCTCCCCCATACTTAGGGTAGAATATCCGTAAGTATAGACAGAGTAGCAAAAGTTGAGGGGATAGGTGAGGGATTAGAAAATGAGCAATTAAGGATATACACACCCTATACTTAGGACAAAGTACATCCTAAGTATAAAAATGATGAAAGGGGTGACACCTTTTCATAAGAAAAAGAAAATAAAGAACAAAATGAAGAAAAGAAGAGAAAGATGATTCAAAAATATTTTGTTCTGCTCTGTCTGAAACGGGGGAAGTGGTTGCTTTCATCTCATCTTCATATACAACTTGAATAGAGTCAACGACAGATAAGAAAATATCATGCTCTAAGTAAGGCTTCAGTATCTATCCATTGACTACAAAGGGTTGTGCGTCAGCTGACAATTCAGATATCATCATACTCCTGATGAATCTCAGATTCATCACTCTAAAAATGAATAATTAAGTTCAAATACCCAAAATTCATTGGCATTTCTTCTTGTATATTACATAATTAGCATTACTCAATGTATAAATAATAACTACATTTTATCACTAATAATTGCATAAAATAAGAAGCCAAAAATCCCAGCCCAATTGACCTGTAAAATAGCCTAACTTACCTGATTTTAACTAAATCATGCTAACTCCAAATCACATGAAACCACCATTGTGTACATATGACTAACAAGAATAAATGAAAAATACAAAAAAATCTCTAACATAGATAAGTGGACCTAAAACTCAAACCTAATTCCAGAATTTTCAGGCTAAAATGTTGATATGTTCCTCATATAATGTCATATTTGATCCTATTCACTTTTTAACTAATATACATTCAATTATATTCAAAATAAGACCAAGTTCAAGTGTAATCAGATCTCATATTAAAAGTTGGGTTTTGAGCCTCCTTTGTACATTGTGTATTTTAGTGATTTTTGACCTATTATTTTATTTACATAATTAACCATGTGTATGTTATTTATTTCTCATTTTTTTTATTTGACAAAATTTTTATTAAAATACATAAATATCCAATCTAAAATGAGATTGAAATCAAAGAAATAAATTGAGTCTGAATGATCACTAACAACATGTACAAAAGTCCTATATATCATACTTTATTTTATTTCTCCACATTCTTATGTTATAAAAATCTAAAAAAAATAGATTAATAAGTAAATATTTTCCCTTGCTTTTATCGTTTTTTCCAGGCTTTTATCTAAATTAAAAATCACAAAAAAAACTATTAAACCCAAAATTTTGAATTTCTATGTATATAGAAGATCACAAAAATATCACTTTGTGCAATTGATCGATTTTAATTTTGATCCCTTCATAAAAGTTGTAGATCACATCAAGATGAGTAACTTTTGTGAAGAAACTATTTCGATCCAAGGTCATTTGCTATTTATTTTTATTTATCTTTACAATTTATTTTTGAAATTTCTATAGGTACCACGTGGTCACTCCTAGAGCCACCATGTGGCACCCATTTTGAGTTTTTTATAATTTATTTTATTACAAAATAATAAATAAATAAAACTCCGCACGTACAGAGCACATGCCTCCTGCGTACGCGCCCTGCATGTGTTGCTCACCTCCTCGCGCACCTTCCACCCCGACCGCCGCCACTACCTATTGTCTTCTTCCGCCTTCCAAATCGGGGCGCCTACCTCTCCATTCAGATCATCGCCTTCCCTAATTCCTTCTCATCCACTTCCTATCTGGACAACGTCGATATCAATCTCGTCAACCCTCCTTCCCGTTCAAATCCCTATCAGATCTTCAACTCCCTTCTCCACCCACCTCCAATCACCGACCGTCATCCTTTCAATCACACCCTCATATTCCCAATTAACCTCGCCACCTTGAAAACCCATGAATTACCCTCTTAATTCAATCAAATTTATGATTAAATCTGTGTTCGCTCGTTGTAGTCCGGTAATTATCAGAATTAATAAAAAACCGCTAATTAATGAATTAATCGAGTAAAGCGAGCGATTATATTTTTTACTTGAGCAAGCCCAAGGTCGAACTCAGGGAGGCCACTATCTCCTTATATATATTTTAGTCGATCTAGATGTTAGGTTTTCAGGAAATATTTTTTTTGGTATCTTTTATGCAATTAAAAATGCAAATGCAAATTCATGCTAGTTTAAGGATAAGATGCAAATTTTGATCAATTCAAGTCTAAAAATTCTCAATTAGCCAGAAGTTGAATAATGATTTAATTAAACTACTATAATTTTTTTATTTTCTAACTCAATATGTATTAATTATGAATAAAATATGCATGCATGGTGATGTTTCGCAAATTAATTTAATAAATAAAAACCAATTTATTTTGTAGAAATAAAATTATACTAGATTAGTCTATGTGAGAGGAATCTAGGAAAATTATTAGATTCTAAAAATAATTGATTTGTGATCTATTAAAAATTAATTAAGTGAATCACCAAACAATTTATTTTGACCTCGATATATGTGTAAATGTGACGATCTTTACGGACTATAAAACTAAGATCTAGCTACTGTGATTTTGTTCGCAATTTTTAGGCATGTATTAAATTAATATTAATTTTAGAAAAAATATTGGGTAAAATATGCAATATCTCACCAAATTAATTCTATTAAATAAACCACAACTCATAAAATATATTTATTGTTCACAATGATAGAGCAAAAGTTTTCCTATAAAATGCAATTTTTAGAATAATCAAAAGATGACAAATGATGGTTCAAACTAACGACCAAAGACAAGGGTATCGATGTAAATTCAGAAACTAGAAGTTAAAGGAAATAATGTTAATAAACTTTTCTTTAATTACCTAGACCCGCGAGGATTTTTGCGCAAAATAACCACGTGAGGAGCACGCGTTGCACGTGATGTCCATCTAACGGGCTGTCTTTGTAATTGTTTGATCTGTGGGGGTTTCAATGCAGTTTCTCCACCAGGGCACGTGTGGTGCACGTTCCTGCTTGATAAGCAGGGTCCTGGTTATTTGCTGGAACTAGAAGGGGTGGATGAACAAAATTCCCAAAAGGGAGGCTCCCTTTACGGGAGACCTCTCTTCCCTTTTTGTTCTTTCCTAGGAGAGGGCGACGGTTGATCGCTGGGGAGATCTGCTGCGGGTGGAGCTCGGTGAAGAGGGAGGTTGTCGACCGCACCACCGCGACGTGTTGAAGGTAGAACGAGCTGGAGATTGGCTTCGCGTGGTGGCTCGAGGTAAGGTCTGTGGCATTGGCGACGAGCAGCTGGTGCGGTGATGCAGACAGTCTCCATCTCCATCACACACGACGCGAGGTAGAGTGGTGAGGGATGTGGGCGGCTGGCTGGTGCGAGCGGGAGGAGGAGCGTGAACCCGAGCACTCGCTGTTAGAGGCGCAGCTGTAGAGATATCGTGGTTGGGCGCCCGCGTAGCTGGAGATGGTTGGCACAGGGGCAGAGGCGGAGGCTCCTCTGCCCACGAGTGGTTGGAGCGCCCACCAACGGTGGTGCTGTTGCGGTGCTGCACTGGAGGTGAGACGATGGAAGTCGTTCTCCGTGAGCGGGATACGTGTCCTGGAGTTGATGCTTGATGTCGGGTTGACACTTCAAGAGGTGAGGGCGATTGGTGCTTGCTTGATCGGGGCAAAGTGATGTGTGAATGTCGATGAAGGGAAGGTGATGGTTGCGGGCAGAGCAATGGAGGGCAGAGGTGAAACGGGTTGGGAGTGAGGGTACTACATCTGCAGGTGGCCTGTGGTAGAGGAGAGAGGCGACCGGCTGCGAGGGCGAAGCTCGGAGGAATCAAAGGTAGTGGTCGATAAATCGAGGGTCAAATATTGGGATTTGATTGAAGGCGCGAAGCAAAAGAAAGAAGAGGGAGAAGGTGGTATGGGAAGACAAGAGTAGAAGAAATAGAGGAAAGAAGGGAAATAGAGGAAGAGAAAGAAAGGGAAAGAAAAAGGATTACCTGCTGGTGTGCCTGAGTTGAGTGAGAAGCTACAATCGCTTTGAGTCATTGCCTTTAGACCTCGATAGAGAAGGTCGAAGCTCGGTAGTGCTTTGCAGCCACTACTACGTGACGAAGGATATGGAATAATCCTCAAGCGCATCACGGAAGCGTGTCGCATACGATGAAGAACGATTAGTCAAACTAGTTGTTCTATGTGGCGAAATTTAAAAAATTTTCATGTGATGAAACCACATGATCCAAGAACGATTCTCGGATCGTTTCATCTAAATCATATCAAGTATATAGGAATACCTCTTGAAGCGTGGTTGATCGAGTCTCTACGAAAAGAGACCTCCTGTCTCAAGTCCGATCTTCGGAGACGACGCTTGCGAGCACGGGGATGAACCGCGTGATCCTCGCAATCCAAGATGTTGAATCCAAGCGTGGAACTACTAATCTCGTCGCACGAGATCAAATGCCTTCTTCGTGAGCGAAGCACACCAGAGAAGAGGGAGAACCGACAGTCGTCGAGGCGGCGTCACAACGGCGAGTCGACGAGGAAGATGTCTTCTTCTTCTCTTGGAGTGGATGGATACCAATATGAGTGAAGAAGAGAGGACGTGTGGAATGAGAAAAGAGGGAGAGCTTATAATTCTTGTTCTTGTTGTAACCCTAGAGAGCATGGAGTGCCTCTCTATATACAAGGTTTGGAAATCCATGGATCTCAATCCATGGGACACACAAAATCAATGGATGGGATTGATATTTGTTTCTTTCAATGGTCAAGATTGTTGTTGATAAAAAACACAACAACTAATATAATTTAGATTAAATATATTTGATAAATCAAATATTATTCAATCATAAATCAAATCACCGATATTGGAGATAATGGAGATGGAAATCTCCACATTCCATATGGAATCATGGACGGCTACCAATTCCATGTTGGAATGGCTAGCCGTCCACACATTCCTAATTGGAATGTGAGATTTTCCAATGAAATCTAAGATTTCATGGATTGCTCATATCTCCAATTACAACAACAATTGTTGTAAAATATTCTACAAAAATAATTCATAATTGTTTTTTAGAAAATTGCAATCTTGCCATTGGAAGTTTGTGAATCAAATACACAACCCAAAACAAAAAGGTAACTTACATTTTCAATTAATTATACAATGTGAATCCAATTCACACCAATAATAATCAACAAATATAAATCATAATAAGCTCTCTATAAAACATTATAAATCATATTTATAATATATTATGAATAATTAGATAACGCTATCCACATTATTCCTATCCATAATAATTAAATCATATTTAATTATATTGGATCATCATTCACATACATCCATTAATGTGAATCAAATTTACATCATTCAAGATAATTAAATCTCATTTAATTATCTATTTCTCAATGCTTGGATATAATTCAACTATGGAATTATTCTTGAACCCTTTTAAGAATAATGTGCTTTCTCGGCAGATACTTGGAGATAAGGGCAGGGCGATTGTATTGTTCCACATATAGTGACTTAGATGTTGAGATCTCATCTCAAACCCAGTTCTCACGGACCTCTCATAGATGCTTGATTAAATCAAGACCGCAAATCTAATCTTCTCATTGCATATGAATCTCATTCAGATCAATGTCCAATACTTGGACCAAGATCAGATTACTTCTCTAATGAAAGGAGTCACTAAAATCCAAACCTATTTCATCACTCCCTCAGAATGGAAGCGTCATGGTTATACAATTGTTTATGATTAAATCACCCTCGTGTATTCCTAACACATGTACATCCTGCATACTGGAAGACCTATGATCAACCTGAAGATATAGATAAACTTTACATTGTCATCTTCATGGTTTGATCACCAAGTTTCTCAATCTTGGTCAATGGGAATCAGTATCGATCATATGCTTTCCCAAAGCATATATCATACCTTCAAATTCTTGTCATACTTCCAAAGCACGACAACCATGCATGGAATTTGATCGGTCCTAATACCTCATGAGTGAGCTCATGTCTTTCGGTTCACAAGTGAGCATGTATGATTCCTTTGAGAGATCGTATTACTCATATGCCCTTACATGCACACCAGCTCGTCGGTGTATAGACCTTGGTTAGGTCATCAACCTATTGGTCTGCCAAATGTACACACTCAGACATATAGTAACACATATGTCTCTGGTCATAGATGCATGCCTATACTGTGACAGCATTCAATATAGGACTTAGGTTATCTCGATCTCGTTGAGCCAACCCTTTGACCTAACTAATCTGACACCTCCGAATCACTATTCCCGTGCAGAGGATCTGCATCAAGAGATCGATCAGATATCATCCTTTGTGAGAAAGGATTGCCATCTCCTACTCAGGCTGGAGATCATCTCTTAATAGTCATTTGATGGTATTTGATGAGTCCTCTACCTAACTCCTTAGATATTCATCCAAGCACCAACCTTTATGATTCAATTAGTGAATCAACAGATGTATGACTATCAAGATGGCCATGGTACATAACCCTAATTGTACAGAGGGACCTTATAGTGCATTCATTCATTTAATCTCAGAAAGGGAGTGAAACAATCAATAACTTTTATTGATAAATCATATATATTACAATAACATTTATTACAAGAATGATTCGCCTCGGGCTCACATAGCTAACAATCTCCCACTAGTCCTCAGAACCATTCAGGAACAATCTGTAAACCCATACTCATTACATGCTAGTCGAAAACCTTCTGTGTCAGAGGTTTGGAAGAGGATCAACAACGTTGTAGGCAGAGGCCGCCTTTGTGATGACAATATCACCACGCTTTTGAATCTCCCGAATGAAGTGGTTATTTCCTTTCCCACATGCTTGCTCTTCTGATTCCCTCTGGGTTCCTTTTCCTAGGCAATGGCTCCCGTGTTATCGCAGAGTAACGGGATGGGAGTATCAGAGGAAACTACGCCAAGCTCCAGGATGAACTAGCGCAACCACACCGCCTCCTTTGCAGCATCCGATGCGGCAATATATTCAGCTTCTATTGTTGAATCTGTTGTAGTGTACTACTTCTTGCTTCTCCAGCTCACAGCACCACCGTTCAACGGGAATACAAACCCTGATGTCGACTTTCGATCATCAATATCCGACTGGAAGTCTGAATCTATATATTCAAGACTTGGAGATCACCATCTCCATAGACCAAGATGTAATCTTGCGTCCGTCTTAGATATTTGAATATGTTCTTTACTACATTCCACTATTACTCTCCATAGCAGGATTGGTAATGACTTACCACTCCCACTGCATGGCAGATATCTGGCCTAGTACACATCATGGCATACATTAAGCTTCCTACAACTGATGCATAGGGGCATCCAGCCATGGCCTTCTTTTCCTCAACACTTTGAGGAGCCATCCCTTTAGACAGATGGATACCATGTCTTAAGGGGAGGAATCCTTTCTTGGAGCTATCCATATGAAATCGTTTAAGAATCTTCTTAATGTACCCATGTTGTGATGATCCCAATATCCTCTTTTCTCGATTTCTGAACAACTTCAATCCTAAGATATAAGAGGCTTCTTTAAGATCTTTCATCTCGAAGGTATGAGATAGCCAAATCTTCACACTGATCATCATTCCTATATCATTCCCAATGATAAGGATATCATCTACGTAAAGCACGATGAACATAGTGGTGCTCCCACTGAGCTTCTTGTACACACAAGGTTCATTAGGATTCTGCACAAAATCATAACTCTTTATGGTTTCGTCAAATATGATGTTCCAGCTACGAGAAGCTTGTTTGAGCCCATAGATGGATTTCTTCAGCTTGCATACTTTGTCATCCTCAACTACGAAGCCATGGGGCTGCTCCATATAGATATCCTCCTCGAGGCATCCATTGAGGAAAGTTGTCTTGATGTCCATCTGTCAGATGTCGTAGTCAAGAGATGCAGCTATAGCTAGCAGTGTCCTGATGGACTTAAGCATAGCCACAAGAGAGAACGTCTCATCATAGTCGATGCCTTCTCTTTGTGTGTAGCCCTTGGCTACGAGTCGTGCTTTGAAAGTCTCTACTTTCCCATTAGTTCCCCTTTTTCTCTTGAAGATCCATTTGCACCCAATGGGTTTAACCCCTTTAGATGGATCCTCTAGGTTCCATACACCATTCTTATGCATGGAGTCAATTTTTGACTTCAATGCTAGCATCCATCTATCCATGTCATGATTTGCGAGTGCTTCATTGAATGAAGAAGGATCATTGTCAGTTTCACCTAACACATGGAATCCATACCTTTCAGGTAATGTAACCACCCTCGAACTCCTTCGAAGAGGTATGGGTGTTTCATCTTTATTTATCTTTTCAATTTCTAGTTCAGGAAGCTCAGAATCCTCAGGGGATTCATTACATTCCTCTACTTCATTTATGTTTTAACCTTTAAGGAAATCATCCTCCAGAAATTTCACATCTCTAGAGACAAAAACCTTTTGGGTTTCAAGGTCATAAAGTTGATATCCAATACCATCTTTAACATACCCAATGCAGTAACACTCACGAGAGCGAGATTCCAGCTTACTTGCGTCCACATTCTTCACATGGACCAAGCAACCCCAAACCCTCAAGTGATTAACACTAGGTTTGTTTCCATACCAGAGTTCGTGAGGAGTCTTGTGTACAGATTTGCTAGAAATCTTATTCATGATATATATATATATATATATATATATATTGTAGTCTCGACTGCATATCCCCAGAAACTAAGAGGTAAATGTGATTTGCTCATCATTGAACAGACCATGTCCATGATGGTCCTGTTGCATCTTTCAGCAACACCATTAAGTTGGGGGGTTCCAGGGGGAGTGAGATTGGAGACAGTTCCATTCTCTTTAATGTATCCTTGAATTCATCTGAGAGATACTTGTCACCTCGATCAGATCAAATCCGTTTAATCTTCCTATCAGTTTGATTCTCAACCAAAACCTTAAATTCTTTGAACTTTTCAAAGGTTTCAAATTTATGACATAGCAGGAAGATAAACCCGTATCGTGAATGGTCATCAATAAAAATCAAATAATATCGATATCCATTTCGAGTCATGGTACTAAAGAGACTACATACATCGATATGTACTAGATCAAGAATGCCTTCACATATTGTAACCTTGCTACGGAAATGCATCCTAGTCATTTTACCTCGAATACAATGTTCACAGATAGATAAAGATTGAACTTGTAGAAAATCTAAAGGTCCATCTTTTATCAATCTATTGATCCTATCAATAGATAAATGACTAAGCCTTTGATGCCAAATCATATTCGAATGATTTCCATTCTCCCTGGATATTTTTGGTTTTTATTAGTGGTGGTAACATTCATGACATGTTCATCAATGCAAAATTCGTAGAGTCCACCAGAAGTCAAAACACCATCCGCAATAAGTTTATCATATTGATTAATGACTAAATTATTACAGAAAAGGAATGAATATCCATTTCTAACAAGTTTAGATACATATATCAAGTTCCTTCTGGCCTCAGCTACATAAAGACACTCTTTAAGTACTAAGACTCTACCACTAGATGACGATAATCGACAGGTCTCGATGGTAACTGCTGCAACACTTGCATCAGATCCCATCTGGATGACTATCTCCCCTTGCTCAAGATTCCTAGTTTCCAGAAACAAATGCAACAAATTGCATACATGAACAGAAGCACCAGAATCTCCACCCAACTTCCTTCTTGTCCAACGAGAAAACTAGTTTCAATGATGAAAGTAGATTCCATACCTGCTGGAGCTTTACCTTTGTCAACTGACTTCAGGTATTCTAGGCAATTACGTCGTCAGTGCCCTGGCTTTTTGCAGTGGTGAAAAATGTCAGTTTTCTTCGACGCTATCAATGTGGATGCATTGGAAGTTGAGCCAACTCCTTGACTGTTCTTCTTTCTCTTCTGGGCGGGTCCTTCTGAGAACCTTGCTTCCGACCGCGCTTTCCTTTCACTTGTGCAACCATTGCACTAGCAGAGGGGCCATCCTTCCTCATTACATCTTCTGCATACTTTAATGCAGCTAACAATCCAGCATTAGTAAAATCACCTTTGCTCATGTGATATGACATAATAAAGTTGTTGAAAGACTTAGGGATCGACAACAGAATGAAATCAACCTGCATGTCAGAATCCATGTAGGCTCCCAGGGTTTCCAATTCAGAGAGGTATCCAAACACTTTGAGTACGTGTTGTCTGACAGAGGTTCCGTCCTACATCTTACAGCGAATAAGCTCTTTCATCACAATAACGTTGTGTGTGGTTTATGTAACCGAACATTTCTTTCATATTCAACATGATTTCTTGGCAATGGTTCCCACATGCTGCTTCTGAAACACATTAGATAATGAGCCAAGAATGTAACATCTTGCCAAGTTATGATCCTCATCATATTGTTCATTAAAAGATTTATCTTCTGGAGTCCTTGGGTATGCAATCTTGTCCTTGGATAGCACCTATGAGATGCACTCCGCGGAGAGGACAAGATCCAAATTTTGGATCCAATCCGAATAATTTGATCCAGTCAACTAATTGACCTCCAGGAGCCTCCTCAGAGGGTTCATGGACTTCATTTTTCTAAAATTAAGAATGCACTATATTATAACATATAAATAATTATATATTCATTTTTAAAACATTTGATTAAGGCATTTTATATCAAATTTGTCTTGATATGTCAACTTTGAAAGTTTATTCCCTTATTATCTTTCAAAGAAAGAGATATACTTACCGCTATATCTCAAGCATGAACTGGGATCTCCTCTTTATCTTTGTCACATCCCAATAATATGAGAACATGTGACTCGAATAAAGAGAAGCGGGAACACATTCCGCTTTGCAAGTCCAGCTTGCATTTCCCAATTCGGTCTTAAACACCCAGGCCCACCACCCCTAAGATGATGTTGATCAGTCGTTAATTGAACTAACCGTCAACAGGCTTAAAACTCACTATATGCAATCCAATATCGCTCCAATAATATGAGGATCCGATATTGGGGTCACTACTTATATGACCTCACTCTTTCGAGAAGTAAAGAACCCGATCCAAATAAATTGTATACAGGAGCTGTCATTTCGGACAGACGTCTCCCACATACAATATCTGATGACGGAATCCTTTGCCTTGACGGGAGACCATGGATGTCACTTATGTGATCCTCCACCTCTTATTCAAATTCAATAATTAATTATCATGAATCACATTCATATAATTAATTCTTCCAGGGGAAATACACATCTATTCTTAATAGAATGTTTCAATTCGATATAATCACTTTAATCATATTAAATTAATTATCAATCCAATTATAATCAAACTTGATTATTACTTGAATGAACGGTATAATCTCAAAGTACGTATCATTCGAATTTTAATAATTAGAAAAATACACCTTGATTTCTTCGGCATTATCGGGTCCCTACCTGCTGTCATGGCCAGTACTGACGGGAGTGGGATAGACCGAACCGGTGCGACCTGCTACCCCAACGCTCCCCGACTAGACATCATATCCACCTCAGGATAGGATAATGCCAAATAGATCATTGTGTACTTTGAGATGCTCATTGATTTTTCAATCGAAATTATACCATATAGTAATAATCAAAACCATTTTTATTATAAGCAAATTTGCTAAACCAATTCCCGATCCTATTCAAGCAAGTTTGTTTGTTGATTGTGTAACCAATTGTGATCAAAATCTCATCTAATCAAATTATTGGTTGAGGCCATGTCAATTAAGGAAAGAATTATCATTAAATATTTCTCAAAATATTTTCCATAATTATCCCATGAAATTAAAAATTAATTTCACTAATTGACAATCACATGGTTCTTGATTAGGAATGTAATTTCAGTAGTGGCCCTACTTTCTAAAATTAACATATCTCAATCAAATTAAATCCACATTACGCAAAATCAGTTTCAAAATATTGATAATTTGATTTTACTACAGAACCAAAGTTATTAGCATGCATTTCAAGGCATCTCATAATAGTAATTAACTCATTAAATTATGTTAAGATTCGTAGTCCCCGAAACTGTGGATACATGTTCATTCAAATGATCATATCTCGAGCATACGAAATCCAAATTACGTAAACTCAGATCCTAAGATTTCCTTATTTAATAAGGAATAAAATTCAATTGAATCTTTCATGTTTAGATATTTTAAACAGTGTCAAAAAATCCCATTAAATAGATATACGAAAATGGAAATGCGATAAAACTTTCGCAACCCTAACGAACCCAAGTCGTCCTAGGTTTACGGATCGTATCCAAAATCTTTCGACATAAGGCTCTGATACCACTTGAAGGATATGGAATAATCCCCAAACACATCACGGAAGCGTGAGCATCGTATCGCATACTATGAAGAACGACTAGTCGAACTAGTTGTTCTATGCAGCAGAATTTAAAAAAAATTCATGTGATGAAATCACATGATCCAAGAACAATTCTCGGATCGTTTCATCTAAACCACATCAAGTATATATTAATATCTCTTTAAGCGTAGTTGATCGAGTCTCTACAGAAAGAGACCTTCTGTCTCATGTCCGATCTTCAGAGACGACGCTTGCGAGCGCAGGGATGAACCGTGTGATCCTCGCAATCCAAGATGTTGAATCCAAGCGTGGAACTCTTGATCTCATTGCACGAGATCAAACGTCTTCTTCGTGATCGAAGCACATCAAATAAGAGGGAGACCGAGAGTCGTCGAGGAGGCATCACAACGGCGAGTCGACGAGGAAGATGTCTTCTTCTTCTCTTGTAGTGGATGGCCACCAATATGAGAGAAGAAGATAGGATGTGTGGAATGAGAGAAGAGGGAGAGCTTATAATTCTTATTCTTGTTGTAACCCTAGAGAGCATGGAGTGTCTCTCTATATATAGGATTTGGAAGTCCATGGATCTCAATTCATGGGACACAAAATCAATGGATGAGATTGATTTGTGTTTCTTTCAATGATCAAGATTGTTGTTGGTAAAAAATACAACAACTAGTTTAATTTAGATTAAATATATTTGATAAATCAAATATTATTCAATCATAAATCAAATCACCAATATTGGAGAAAATGGAGATGGAAATCTCCACATTCCATATGGAATCATGGACGGCTACCAATTCCATGTTGGAATGGCTAGCCGTCCACACATTCCTAACTGGAATGTGAGATTTTCCAATGAAATCCAAGATTTCATGGATTGATCATATCTCAAATTATAACAACAAATTTGTAAAATATTCTACAAAAATAATTCATAATTGTTTTGAGAATATTGCAATCTTGCCATTGGAAGTTTGTGAATCAAATTCACAACCCAAAACAAAAGGTAATTTATATTTTCAATTAATTATACAATGTGAATCCAATTCACACCAATAATTAATCAACAAATATAAATCATAATAAGCTCCCTATAATACATTATAAATCATATTTATAATATATTAAGAATAATTAGATATTCCTATCCACATTATTCCTATCCATAATAATTAAATCATATTTAATTATATTGGATCATCATTCACATACATCCATTAATATGAATCAAATTCACATCATTCAGATAATTAAATATCATTTAATTTTACATTTCTCAATGCTTGGATATAATTCAACTATGGAATTATTCTTGAACCACTTTTAAGAATAATGCGCTTTCTCCACAGATACTTGGAGATAAGGATAGGACGATTGTATTGTTCCATGTTTAGTGAGTTGGATGTTGAGATCTCATCTCAAACCCAGATCTCACGGACCTCTCATAGATGCTTGATTAAATCAAGGCCACAATTCTAATTTTCTCATTGCATCTAAATCTCATTGAGATCATTGTCCAACACTTGGACCAAGATCAGATTACTACTCTAATGAGAGGAGTCACTAAAATCCAAACTTGTTTCACCACTCCTTTGGAATGGAAGCGTCATGGTTATACAATCTTTTATGATCAAATCACCCTCAGATATTCCTAACACCTGTACATCCTGCATTCTAGAAGCCCTATGATCAACCTGAAGATATAGATCAATTTTACACTGTCATCTTCAGGGTTTGATCACCAAGTCTCTCAATCTTGGTCATTGGGAATAGATATCGATCATATGCTTTCCCAAAGCATATATAATACCTTCAAATTCTTGTCATGCTTCCAAAGCACGACGGCCATGCATGGAATTTGATCGGTCCCAATCCCTCATGAGTGAGCTCATGTCTTCCAGCTCACAAGTGAACCTGTATGATCCCTTTGGGAGATCGTATTACTCATATGACCTTATATGCACACCAGCTCGCCGGTGTATAGACCTTAGTTAGGTCATCAAACTATTGGTCTGCCAAATGCACACACTCAGACATATAGTAACACATCTGTCTCTGGTCAGAGCATGCGTGCCTATACTGTGACAACATTTAATATAGGACTTCGGTTATCCTGATCTCATTGACCCAACCCTTTGACCTAACTAATCGGACACCTCCGAATCACTATTCCCATGCAGAGGACCTACATCAAGAGGTCGGTCAGATATCAGCCTTTGTGAGAAAGGATTGCCATCTCCAACTCAGGCTGGAGATCATCTCTCAATAGTCATTTGACGGTGCTTGATGAGTCCTCTATCTAACTCCTTAGATATTCATCCAAGCACCAGCCTCTATGATTCAATTAGTGAATCAACAGTTGTGTGACTATCAAGACAGCCATGGTACATAACCCTAATTGTAAAGAGGGACCTTATAGTGCATTCATTCATTTAATCTCAGAAAGGGAGTAAAAAATCAATAACTTTTATTGATAAATCATATATATTACAGTAACATTTATTGCAAGAATGGTTTGCCTCGGGCTCACATGGCTAACACGTGATTGGAGGGACCATAGATCTCACCAGGGCTTGGTCGTCGTTGCTCGATCGAGATGCCCTCGTGCTGTCACCAGGAGCTTATGGCTGGTGGCCTCTTTTCTAGGAGATAGATAGATGGATTGGAAGCGGGGTAGTGGTCTCCCTTTTAAAGGATGTTGGGTTGCAATGAGAATGTAGAGGAAATGGGTTCAGGTCCTTTGGGTGAGAAGAGAAAAAGGGGTGGCACGCTGGCTAGTGTGAGCGAGAGGGTGTGCAGGTCAGCGAGAGTGGTTTTGGGAGACAGGCGGTTGTAGGTGCACCGTCACGATATTAACAACTTAACAATGATCCCAAACGAGCAGTTTCACAAGGCTTGGGATCGATTTAGAGAGTTCATTGACTGGTGTCCACATCACAAGATATCCAAGCCCAATTTAGTTCAGAGCTTCTTTTGTGGGATAACACCAGAGCTGTAGAGGATAGTAAATGCCTCGTGTGTAGGGTCCTATTTTGCCAAGGATGAGGACCAAATCTATACCATCTACGAGGAGATGGAAGAAAACTACATGGTGATGTCACAGGCTAGGGTCTACACTCAGGGGAAGCCCCTCCCATAGGTTGTATCTTACCAGAGGATAGCACGGGTCGATGCATGTCCATCTACTTCATTAGCAGCAGCAGCACAGGTTGAGTCTTCAGCTGTTGACATGGGTATCATCAGCGAGAAGTTGAACCGCATAGAGATTACAGAGAAGAAGCAGTGCCAAGGCCTAACCTAGATCAATCAGTTGGCATAGACACTGAGTAACCTGAAGACTCAGATCATGTGCCTCCAGGAGGCATAGAAAGCTCCCCAGCCCTGTCTCAGGTCATGGGATGATTCCAGCAGTAGCAGTTCCCCCCAGCCATCTGCCATGTACATCTAGTTCCACCACATTCAAGTAGAACCGGTCTAGCTGCTGCAGTACTACTCCCAGCCACCACCATCTCATGACACTCAAATGGTGGTTTACTAACAGGATCCACTCCTGGCAGTTCTTCCCCCTCCACACTTCAAACAGGAGCTATTGATGGAAGTCAACGGGATTTGATACGACTGGTATCAGCAGCATCTCGGGAACTGTCGCGATCATTCCGGATTCAAATGATCCACCAGAGGCATCTTGTTCCAGCAGCAACCTCCAGCTCAGGGTAGACAGAGCAACCAATAGCAGCAGCAACAACCCCATCACTCCTAGCAACAGTACCAACATGGTCCTCGTCACTACCATCAGGGACAACAACAAAGGCAGCCACAAAAACCTCAATAGTTTGTCAGCCTCCCCCTTACTACCAGCAGCAACCCCGGCCTCATTTCCAGTGAGGCAATCCATCCGGTTCTCATAGACCAGTCTATGAGAACTTAGCCCTTGATGACCTCGCATGCCTTCTTTCTAATCAATAGGCATCCTTCCAGCGAGAGATGGATGCGTTCTGACAGGAGATGAGGGAGATCATCAAGGGCAACGCTGCCATACTCGCTCAGATTAAACTAAAGCAGAACAATCTGAAGAGGAAGTCTGAGCAGGTATAGTTTACAGAGACTACCACTCCTAGAGATATATTGGGTAATATATCTTCCTATGTATTTGATACTGATTTTGTGACACTTAAGAGTGGTAGGATGCCCGTCGCCGGTGCCTCATTTGAGCGACGGCCACTTGTATATTTTGGAGCGCTAGATGAGGAGGATAGCGGTGTCGATGCCACTCATGATGACGATGATGGTGGTGCTGAAGCCACCGAGGATGTAGATCCAACCAACGGTACTGAGGCCATCGTGATGCTAGATGTAGTTGGTGGTACTGATGCCAACATTTCTCCAGTTGTTGAGCTAGAGCGCGGTACGGACACTACGAACACATATGCTTGGGTGGTACTGATGCCACCAGTTTTCCTTCAGTTGTATTATCATCTTCTATATCTCATGACAATTTTGGAAAAATATAAAAAAAGGAAAAAATGAAAAGAACAAAAATATGAATAAAGGAAAGGTTTATGTATCTCCTTCAAGTCCATATGTGTTGCATGATGATATTGGTATGGATTCTATTCCTTCACATACATGGGAGCCTATTCCTAACCCTATCTTTAGAGAGGGTCAAACCATCCCTTTCCTTCAAGCACTCCGCTTAGTGAAGGGGAATAAATCAGAAAATACAAAAAAGACACACTATCTAGAATTCATCCAGCAAATGATTGATCGATTTCAGATTCAACTGACTCTATAGGAGGCACTAGAGCACATACCTCTCTTCTAGAAGAACTTGAGAGAGAAGACAACCATCCACAAGAAGAGGAGGAACCACAATGCAGAGATCCATATGCTGACCCGTGCCACTTGCTTCTCCATCCAGAACCGATTGCTAGCCATGAGACCTGATGCATGAGTTCCATATGTCAAATGCCATATCAATAAGCAGCAGTTCAACCATACTTTATTAGACAAAGACTCTTCTATTAACCTTCTTCCGGCAGCCTTACTCGGTCGATTCGAGTTTGGCCCTCTTCGAAAGAGCAGGACAATCCTTCAGTTTGCTGATAGATCTGTCAAGAGGACAAAGGGGTTATTGAAATATGTGGTTGTCACAATTCAGGGCCTGAAATTCCTCGCCGACTTTGTTGTATTGGACACAGAGATCCCTGAGTCTGTGACAGATACCCCCATCATACTAGGACGTCCATTCTTGGCCACAACCAAGAAAGTTTCCAACCATGATAGTGGGAAGGTATATTTTCACGTTGAGGGAGAGAGTGTACAAATAGAGACGATCAAGGAGACCAGAGAGAGATTCATCCTGCTCCGAGCAGTCGAGCAATAAAGAGCATATGACATATGCAGAGTGAGACATCCACCAGGAGTGCGACTTTGTGATTACAAATGATGAGGCAATTTGGTATGATCCCGTATCACGTGCTTTGGTCATGCCAGGAGACATTGCATATTCATAAATTTGGCAGACGAGAGTTCGAAGAGCACACTCTTCGCACATGACACAATTGAGGTTGATGATCATGGTCTGGAGAACGAAGCAGAGTACATTTCGTGTTCCTCCGATTCTGATCCCTCAGATTCATGCATTGATTGGGATGATTTTGATGACTATTTTCCATGTCTGATTCCTTCTAAGCTGACAGCTAGGGTGAAAAATGAGCCAGCATACCTTATAGGGATACCAACAGGGCCGTCTTCACCAGATTTTTTACATACAACAAGAGTTCTCCCATACAAATCTGTTTACCTTCACTCAGATATTTCAAAAGCCAGATTTTCCAGCTCCTAATTGTTCAGAACTGAAGACCTTGTCGCACTCGATGAAGTACAAATTCCTTGCGAGGGAGCCAGATATGTTCCCAGTCATTATCTCAGTGGATTTGACTGAAGATCAAGAATATCGTTTGATGGAGGTTCTTGAAAGAAATCACAAGGAGATTGGATGGAGTGTAGTTGATCTCCAGAGGATAATTCCAGCCTTGTGCTCCCACCATATCTATCTCGAAGAGGACGCCAAGCCAGCGCGTGAGTTCCAATGGCAGTTGAACCCGAATCTTCGAGATGTGGTTATGAAGGAAATATTGAAATGGTGGATCGCAAATTTTATCTACCCCATCTTCGACTCCATGTGGGTTAGTCCATTACATCTGGTACATAAGAAGACGTGTATCACTACAATTGTGAGTGAGTCTGGAGAGGAGATAACTACCCGGGTACCCATTTCTTGGCAGGTTTGTACGGTCTATAGGCGATTGAATCAGGCCACCAAGAAGGATCATTTCCCACTATCATTTATTGTTTAGATTATCGATAGGCTAGATGGGAAGAGTCACTATTTTTTCCTTGACGGGTACTCCATATATAATCAGTGGCAATAGCGCCCGAAGACCATGGGAAAATGGCATTCACCTGTCCGTTTGGGACATACGCTTTTCGACGGATGCCCTTTGGCTTATGTAATATGTTGGCTACATTCCAAAGGTGCATGTCGTCCATCTTTTTGGACATGGTGGGTGACTGTTTGGAGGTCTTCTTGGATGATTTTTTGGTCTACGGTGATGAGTTCGATGCTTGTCTTGACTGCCTAGATCGTGGGCTTCAACGTTGCATAGAGGTCCATCTTGTATTATCTTGGGAGAAGAGTCACTTCATGGTGACTCAAAGGTATTTATTTTCCCCTCCCTCACGTGCTCAACACACGAGGATGGAATGAGGATGTGGGGCACACCACCCAAGGTAATGCGTGCAAGGGTGGATGGGCGATGGTGCGTACTCGACGAGGAGTGATGGCAGGGGAGATGCTTCAATCTCCAGGCAACACATGCCTGGAGGATGTGGTCCCTGATCAGATCTGAAGCAGAGAGCTAAGGCAGAGGTTGGCGACGTCGGTGATGCACAATCGCACGAGGAGGTGTTGGCTCTACATGATGAAGGGGATGTTGAATGGTCACGAAGGTGCCTCGAGGGTGGTGCATATACGTGAGCCAAGGCAGCGAGTGCTTGAGCACGCAGGTCGATGGTGGAAGCCGAGAAGGTGCACAACTCAAGGAGGGGGTGTTCAATGATTGATTATGTGGTGGATGATGAGGTGGGACTGTGCAAGGGGGCATGCTTGGCGACGGGGGTGATCGGTGGATGAGAGCAACATTGATGCTTGTGCCACTTCAGAGCTCGACCTGCAAGGGAAGAGTGAAGGTCGAAGCTCTGGGATTTGGTCGTGATTTGATGTGCGCAAATGGGGGGATGAAGGTGTTGTGTTCTTGTGTCCTGTGCGTGCATGTTGGTGCACGAGGCAATACAATCGACGATCGATGGTGGGGGTGAGGGAAAAGCAAAGGCGGTATGCCCTAATGTGGAAATAAAAAATGAGAAGGAGTAGAGGAAGAAGATGTGGAAGAAATGTAAGACGAAGAGGAAACGAAAGAAGCAAGAGTAGAAAGGGGGGGAGGGATTTTACCTGGAGGATGTGAGATGTTGCCTATGTTTGGATGGTCATCCTCTGATCCTTTCTCAACAGCTCGGAGCTGGATCTGAGCCACCACACGAGCGGGGTTGCAACGATGAAGATGCCCTCGTAGGATCTCGCCTTGGGTAGCCTGATGTTCACTCAACAAAGGATATGACCTCCCTGTCACCGAGATCAGTTAGGAGCTTAAGGCACTCTCTCGCAAGTGTGGATGATCTTCGACGGGAGACAGAGGCGTGCCCTTTAAGGGTGGTTAGCAAACAGAGAGGGTGAGGTGGAGATTGTGGAGAGAGAGAGAGGGGTGGAGGGAGTAGCTGGTCATGCGGGAGTTGCTACAGAGGGAGAGTGTGGGCGAGCGATGAGGGATGATGTTGGGTTGTGCAACCATCGCACAAGGCACGAGTTTGGCGTGGGTCATGTAGGGAAGACGGTCATAGGAGGAAGGAAAGGGGGAGTGCTACATGGCACATGCAGGGGCGACCATGTGGCAGCTTAAAAAAAGGAAATGATAATTAAAATAAAATTATAAATAAATTATAAATAAATAAATTATAAATAAGTAGTTAATTAATAATTTAAAATAAAAATAATAAATAAATAATAAATAGGTAAATAATAAAAAGAAAATAAAATAATTAAATGAAATAAAATAATAAGAAAAATAAAAAGTAATATAAAAAATAAAATAATTAATAGATAAATATAAATAACTAAATAAATAATGAAAATAAATAAAACTAAATAACATAAGAAGCAAAAAAATAAAAATGGGGTGATACGTGGCGGCTCCAAGAGGTGCAACTTGTCCCTCCCGGAAAATTCAAAAATTAAATGTAAATAAAAATAAGAAGAAATAAAAATTGAACCAAATCAAAAAGTGGGTAACACGAAAGTTTTCATCTCGACGAGATCTACAACTTTTCTGATGGACATAAAATAAAATAAATCATATATACAAAGTGTATTTTTGGGTGGTATCTTATAGGTAGAAAACACCACATTTTTGTCTCTTGTAATTTTTTTATCATTTTTAAATAAAAATAAAATCAGGGAAAATATAAAATAAATATTTACACCTTAAACTGTTTTTTTTTTATTTTTAATAAATGAAAATATAAAATAAATAAATGGGACATATGTACAAACATACAATAGGGAACCAAAACCCAAGTTTCACATACGAACTCCGAATCTTTTGAAATTGTTCTTGTTTTGAAGGTAATTGAACGCACATTAATTCTAAAGTGAGTAGGGGTCCATAGAGACTGTATGAGAGAGATATTCACATTTTAAGGATCTTAGTCTCAAACTAGGCTTTGGGTTTTATTGGTCAATTTTACAAGTTATTATTTTTTGATATATTTCCTTTATTAGTGTTAATAATGTACACACTGTAGAGTTAATTTTATTCAATTATGAATAAGAGAAAAATTAATAAAAATATAAGAAAAGATGGTATAATACATGTGATATTTATAAGAGAATTTGGCTTCTTATTTAATGCAAATATGGATGCTAAAATGCAGATATTAACTCTAAATGTATGAATGAGAATCATGCAAAATAAATGAGTAAATGTAGCTAATTACTTGGGAACATAGCTATATTTTCAACTTTTAGAGTGATAAATAAAGGATTCATCAGGAGGACAAACGAGTAGAAGGAGGTGAAAACAACGAGGAAATCTGGTAAGCCCCCAAGTGAACAATCACTTGGTAAAATAGGCTCGAGAGTCCTAAGTATCAACATGTATTATTACAAATTAATAACATGAAATAAAATGATCATCTCTCTCTCATAAAAATGAAAGAAAAATCCTACATTAATATATGTTATGTCTCTCTCTTTCACGCTCTCTCCAATTGGCTTAAAGAGAAGAAGAGACAATCTCCTCGCAGTCGGCTTCCTAAGAAGTCACCTTCTCCAAGCGATCCCTCATAAAAATTGAATGAAGAAAGATGTATTAGCACATATAAACAATTATCCAAATAAAATAAAATAAAGAAAAGAGGAAAATGGTAGATGAAAAATGCACACAAAATCTATCCTAACCATTGCTCCCTAGCAATGGCACCATTTGATGAATGTTGAAGTACGAGATGTCTAATGTCCGATCTTGGAGGGTTTGTAGTGTCCATCCAATTGGATCCTGTAATCTCTATATCGACGACTCTCTCGGCTCTCGACACTCAACTCAAGCGAGTCAATCAAAAATTAAATCATAATAATGATCAAGCAATAAATAATGTGAACTAAAATTTAGTATACCCTACAAATAAGTATGTATAGTACACAAGTGCATGGATCGAACCACAAAGGAGCAATGGAGATAGATATAAAAATTAACAATCAGAAAGAAAATCAACAAATGTGTTTTTGTATTTTTATGCTATTTTTCTATTTGGTTTTTAATATTTCATATTTTCGTGAATTTTAATTTACATATTTTTTGTTTTAAGTTTATAAAAATTATTTTATTTTTATATTTTTCTGGTTTTTAGTTTCTTTTTATTTCTAATTTGTAATAATTAGATATATAGGTATATATGCATAATAAGTATAATATAACCACTATATATGCTATAAATAAACAAATATGATATATAATCAAGAAAATACAAGAAAGTACAATCCTTTTTAATTTTTTAATGGTTTTAAAATATATTTTAGGTATTTGTAATAATAATACAAATATTAATAGATATATAAATAATAATAATATAAATAGGGATTTGTATTTATAAAAATAGCTAAAAATACTCAAATTTTCAAAATAAAATGTTTTGCCTTTTTTTATCTTTTCTCTATTTTTGTGATTTTTTGGTAATTTTTATGTACTTTAAAATGATTAAAAATATCAAAATTGTGACTTATAATGGTAGGTTGGATTGTTTTGGAATTTAAAAATAGATAAATATCTCAAAAATTTTCAAAACTATTTTTATATATTATATAATATAGCCAAAATTCACAAACGGAAACTGACAATTTAGTTTTTTTAATTATTTTTAAGAATTTTTATAAGGTTTTGAGGGTTTTAATTTGTAATGTTTTTATTTTGAAGTTTTTAGTAAATTTTGGTTTGGTAAAATAAGCTAATAAAGATATCCTGATCTTTTTGGAAATTTAAAAGTGATTTTATATTTTTTGTATTTTTAAAAGTGAATAGGGAATAAATTCTCAGTTTTTTAATCATTTGAAAAAAAAGAATAAAATCCTACCACGAAAATATATACGATCAAGTCCAATATCATGCCAATATCCTAACTTTCTTGGATTTTTAGAGCATAAAAGACATTTAATAAAAATAAAAGCAATAGAAGAAAATACAATAACATGGGTATTTTTGTAATATTATAAAATTCCAAAGTCCTGAGTGTAAATTTCCATAAAAATTTACATCAAATATTGAAATTTGTTGGACTAAAAATAAATACAAGAACTCGGAGGGGGTCCTCTACAAAATACATTGCCACCTTACGTGTATGTGCACATGAGGTGACATGGTGGAGGACCTAAGAGCAAATAAAATAAGATGGGGGACTTTATGAAAATATTACAAAAACTTTTGTACTATAGAGGAATGTTCTAAAACTAAAAATAAAATACAAAAAGGGTGGGGTATTTAGGAAAAAGTACACTTCGCACACTGATCAACAACCAAGACTTCTTCACTTGCCACACATCGAGCTCTGGAAAGGCGATGACGGTTTGTTCGAAGGGGCGGTATTAGATCTCTACCCAATTATCCAACGACTGGTGGCGCTCTGATCTTCCGATTGCTGCTGCAGGGGACGAACTTTTCTTGATCGGACAATTATGGGAGTGTCTAGAAGAATACTCTAAGAACAACTCCTTGTTGAGCTTTGATTCGTCCTCTGGTGTGACTCTGGTCACTGATCTCCACATAAACATGCCCAGGAGGTTCCTGGGAGCCTCCCGCATCGGATGGATGTCTAAAAAAGGTACAGGATCGCCTGATGGGATCTTGGTGTCTTGATTTGCTCCGATGATATGGAGCTTGGTCTTCTGGTTCAATTTAGCCCCAAATGGGGTCCATTTGGTTGAAGACCTATAGGGTTAAGCTTCAGGACACGGGAGTGAAGCTCCCGAGCCCAAAATCTACCAAAAAGTGGCGGAGGAGCTTTATTAGACCTTGATTAGAGCATAATTGAGGATGATATGATGTGGGTTTTGCAGAGAACGTGAAGGGGAAGGCATTCGAAGCATTGATGGGTCGAAACAGTAGCTAAGATGGCGAGAAATAGTGGTTGGAGCACTAGCTCCAATGAACTATATTTTTGTGATTTTATGGAAAACAAAATGAAATTAAATGAAATAAAAACCTAAACTACTTTAGCATTAATGCTACTAATTGAAAAGGTGAGTGAAACACGACTCACATGTTGTAGGATGGCCAGGAGCACAAGGAGCTCTACCGATGTTCCAGTGATGGCTTGGGTCACTTCCCCTTCTCCTTTTGCGCCCTTCAAATCAACGAGAAGCTCGTTGTCACATAGCTTGACCCGTTTGGCAAGGGATGTAAGGGTTTATGGGGTTGAAGAAGGATCAAAATTGAAATGTAGGTCGACAAGGAGTATATGTACATGCTACTCGTCGATCGAGGGTTCATTGATCCGTCAATCGAGGAGTGATGCATACGCAAAATGGCTATGATCGAGGATCAAAAGTCAAGAAGTCGTCCAGCTGATATGGTGCAAAGGACAATTGAAAAAATTAGGAGAAACAAGGCGCTTAGGCCCTAACAGAAGCAGGACCTTAGGAGACGAGAAGTTGACTGGGGTCAACGTGGGCTCGCCTCCTATTGGTCCATGTCAGCCACTAACAGACAAAAAAGGAAATAAATATCTTATTAAATCAATTTAAAATAATAAATGAATTTATTATTTTTGTCAAATCATGAAATGTTTATTTTTTATAGTATTTTATTGTGATTTTTATTTATGTTGACAAGTTAATTTATTAGGTGTTGATTTTTACATGAATAACTATAGAATCTATTTACATATATATGTTGTATTTTATTTTTATTTGATATTTTATAATTTATTATTTTATGGACATAATTTTTATTTTTATAACTTAATTATATATACATGTACATATTTTTATTTTAATTTTGTGGAGTCATTTATTTACATAAGTAATCAAGTATATGTAGAAAATAGACATATTATAGGTTTTCTTTACCTATATATTAAAGTATAACATTTTATTTTTGATGTTTTATTTTATTTTAATTTTGTACATATATTTCAAATAATATTTATGTATTTAAAAAATATAAAAAAGTGGAAAATATAAAGAATAGATATATTGATTATTTTATACATGTATATTGCATAATAAGGACCCAAAAGCCAACTTTTGAATATTAATTCCAAATTGAATGAAACCACATTCATTAAATAGATAATTTAATTTTATGAAAAATAAAGGTGAGTTTGGTGACTTTTGAGTTTGTAGAAGATACATTTCTGGAAAGTTTTCTTTATGAGTTTTTATTCTGTATGTCTCGGGCACACTATGCATTATTTTTGAATGGAATAGATTTTGTATCATTCTTTGTATTTTTTATGTACAACTTTCATAGAGGGCTTTATTATTTCAGGTATAAAAATAATAAAATAGACTTGGTCCCAAAATATATTTATTGAAGAAATAAAACTAGGATTTTTTACATTTATTGGCCTTATATCCCCCTACTTTATTCCTTGTTGACCAAGTCATCATGATTACTGTATCTTGGGGTTTAGGGTTATTTAGTGACTTTGACATTTAATTCCTTTTCTTTTCTTTACTTTATTCTTTTATTTTGACATTAAGAACAATACTTTATACAATAAGTACAGTATAAATAATGAGTGTTATTTATGCAATTTAATGTTTTTTACATGCATTTAATTAGGTTTTAAGGTAAAATTGAGAAAATAAAGGTGATGAAATGGAGATTCATTAGGTTAGGAGGATTATTGATTTTTTTGTGATGTTTAGCATGGAGTTATATTATATAGTAACATATAATATATATATTTTTGGAATTTTTAGATAAGTTTTTATATCTTTTGTATTTTTATAGTTAGATAGTGAATAAATAACTCATATTTTTATTTTTAATAAGTGAAAAATGCAAGTAAAATGCTAAATAAAAATCTCAGCATGCATAAGCGTCATTTAAAGCTATAATTTTCCCAAGACTTTAAAAGCATAGGATCTATTTAAACAAAATAAAAATGCAAAAAAAAAATTAAATACAACACTAACATAGGCATTTATGCAATACAAATACTATGCAATGTGTTTCATGCAAAATTCCCAGAAGTTTAACATTATTTTTACAGTTTTAAATACTAAAACAAAATAACAAAACCTGAAAGGGTCATCTATAACTTGCCCACCTCACGTGGGCCACCACAAGAAGTAAACTGGTACTAGACCTATATGTAATAAATAATAAAGTGCACGGGGTCCATGCAATTTTTACAATACTTTTTACACAACTATATACTTACAGGACCTATTTGTAAATATAGAAAGGAGCGAGGGGCTCTATGGAATTTATCCAAAGGCACGCTTTATCGAATGTTTCCACTTTCACTACGTCACCACCACCTAAGTTGATCCAACGCCTAGGATCATGCCATACCTCTTCGTTGGTAATCGGCTGTGATTAGATATAAGGCATGATCGGACGACTAGAAGGCTGCATGAGCGAACGATTGAGATCACAACTAGAGCTCTGCTCCTGATCTAACGGTGGATGTTCTTCCCCCAAGAACGAGGAAGAACATCAACCATGGTTGCTTTGATTTGGCTGACCTCCTCCTTTAGAGCACCTTGGACACTTGCAGATGGCTTAACACCACGCTAGGACTCCTCCACGTCGATTGAAGCTGCACAGTAGTTCCCGATCTCACGGGTACGAGATTTGGGGCCTTAAAACTCAAAGCACATGCAAAGGAATTCTTGGAATTGCGTAGGGCACTGGAATCCTTTTAAGGGTCTATCTCTTGCTCAAAAAGATCGACAAGCTGGAGGTCTTTCCCCCCAACCTAAAAAAGGAAGCTGATAGTATCTGGATGAGTGGTGTAGATAAACTTCAATGAGATCCAATGGGAGGAGTTGAGATTAGCCTGAATCTTGTGAATTAATGGGTATTCATAGGGAGAATTGATGGAAAAGTTGAAGGGATCTGAAATGGGGGGTGGATAGGGTTGAGAAACAATAGAAGTACATGTGAAATCGAGCTAGAACCTAATGCTCCAACATATCTAAATTCTAAAAATTGCATGAATCTAGATATCAACTGCTGAAATCAATAGTTACACTATGGAGCAAGAATGAAAAGTTACATAATAAATGAAAGAAAGCATCTCAAATAGGTGCACATGCCTGGAGCAGAAGAACTCACCGTAGGTTTGCCGATAGAGCTTGGATATCTTCAACCTCAGCCTTGTCCATGCCGCGAGGGAAGGGAGCGAGACCGGCTATTATCAGAGGCTCGACCAAGGACTCCTTTTGGGGTTACGAATAAGAGAGAAGGATCAAAACTTGAAAGAAGGACAAAGGTGGGTTGTTTTATAGGCAGAGATGTGGCAAAGTGGTGGAAAAAATGCTGTGAGGAAGGGCAGTGGTTGGTGAGAGCTAGGGTATTAGAGGTTAAGGACGATAGGGCTGGCATTAGGTGAAGGTCTTGAGAAGAATGGTGGAGTGGGGAAAGCATGCGAAAGGGGAGAAGTAGAGTAGGTGAGGTCTGACACAAGGGGCAGCTGAGGAAGGATAGTTGACCTGTTAGGTCAACGGTCCTTGCCCTCTAATTGGTCCACGTGGACCCACCGGGGAATTTCAAGGGAAAATTCCCTTGGAAAATCGATGAAAAATATAAAATCATTTTATTAATTTTTGATCAAAACCTAAAATATGTTCATAATTTTATGTATATTTTTAGGGTATTTTTATTTATTTATACAACTTAATTTATTAGGTGCTCATATTTACATGTATATACATAGGTACAAATATATGTATTTAGCATATTTTATTTTTTAATATTTTATATTTAATTCTTTTAATTTACATATTATATATATTTATAACTTATTTAATTACACTTTTACATATTTTTATGATTTTACTTACATACTTAAATAAATAAGTATATATAAGATATGTATACCATAGGTATAGTTTACCTATATGTTAAAGCATATTATTTATATTAATATTTTTTAATGGTTTTATTTTATTTTTATTATTTACATATATTTTCTATATTATTTACAAATGTATACAAAATATAAGAAAGTGAAAATATAAAGAATAAGTATATTGATTATTATATACAATTATATTGCACAATAAGGGCCTAAAAGCCAACTTTTGCATAAATTGAATGAAACCACCTTTATTAAATAGATAATTAATTTTATGAATAATAAAGTTGAGTTTGGTCAATTTTGAGTTTGTATGGAGAAGATGCATGTCTGTAAAGTGTTCTTTGCGATATTTTATTCTTGCCTGGACACATTGTACATTATTTTTTAATAAATTTGTATTTTTATATAAAATATTCTGTTGAGGGTTTATTGATTTGAGTATAAAAATTAGCAAAAAAATAGGTCCCATGATGCAATATATTGACAAAAAGAATTAGGGTTTTCAAATATTTTTTGTATAGTTCTGCACTATCTCCCCATACTTTATTCCTTCTTGACCAAGTCATCGTGATGACCTAGTCTCGGGGTTTTTTTCTATCTTTGACAGTTCATTCTTTTTCTTTTCTGTCCTTTATTCTTTATTTTGGTATTAAATACAATATTTTTTACACTATTTATTGTCTATTTATTGAGAGTTAATTTTCACAAATTAATGCTATACACATACATTTATCTAGGAATTTAAGGCCAAAATGAAAAGTAAAGGTGATGAAGTGGAGATTCATCACGCTGAGGAGGAGAAGCTCAAGGGGGAGGAGGCGATAGAGGAGTGGGGGCAAGGGGAGGAGCTAGGGGTGGGGGGAGGAGTTGGGACCGAGGGTAGGAGGCGGTAGAGGAGGAGAAGGAGGCCCGGGGAGGAGGAAGAGAAGGGGAGGAAGATGAAGAAGATGAGGGAGGAGGTGTAAGCGGATGGGATGAACTTCCAGTCCTTTTTTTAAAATTTAATCCCCTCATGTCCCAAAAGTTAATGTCCATTTGCACTGGATATGAACAACCACTAACCCAAGGGGCATAAGTGATAGAACAACAAGAGGCTGGGGGCATAACTGATATTCTCAGAAAAGGAGGGGCATAAGTGAAATTGCAATATCTCAAAGGAGCACAACTGATAAAAATCCTATATAATATTACATAGTCTATTGTAAATTAATGAATTCAAGAGCTAGAAAAAAGACAACTTATTATAGAATATTTATTATCATATAGAATATATATGTATTTATAATTCAACTTCTTTTAAAGTAGAGTATATGTACGATGGAATTTATTATATATATAGTTATGGAAAATCTCTATCGATGGAGATGATCCAATAGTAATTCTTTAATGTATTACAAAGATATACTTAGAATATATACTTTAAAGTTCATATAAGAAAATTTTCATATAGAAGGCAACAATATGTATTATTTAATAGTTAACTATATAATTTTGAAAAAATTATCGTCAAAAAATATATAGCAAGAGTAATTTTTTTACCACACAGAAATCCAACTATTAGCATGAGATTAACAATTCAACATCTTAAAATAAATACTTTAAATATAAATCTAGTTTATTTGTTAATGATAGGATGTGGTTGGTATTTTAAAATTTTATAACAATATTTAGTATTTTAAAGGAAAGATACATGACCTATGTATCACATCATTTTGAATATTTCCAGACTAATGCAAGTTATTTTGATAGAATTATAGGCGTGCTTCATATTTATAATCCTTAACACATAAGGCTTGTCTAATTGGTATAGTAGATAACAAGATGTGTACGTTTGTGCATAGATGTGGATATTTATTGATAATAGGATGTGATATTAAATATATTGTTTGAGGTGATATTTGTATCGATAATTACTTTCATAAATTTTTAATCTTTTTTGCACTCAATTTTACATATAGATTGATAATTAAGATTATAATCTTGTTTGTCAAATATTTATGTATATTATACATAAATTGCTTTTATGGGTCTGAGAAATGTTAATATTTTTAATGCTATAGTTGCATTTGCAACATCTTTTATTTAAATTTTTATTAAAAATAATATATCATATAAAAAATGAACTCTATGTTTATCATATAAAAAATAAAGTCTATGTTAATAAACTCAATATGGAGGGAAAAACAGAGCTTGTTAAAAGTAAAATTTGTGTAATAAGTTTATATTTAAACTATAATTTACATATGTACAAATATGATTAGGGATGGTTGGGTTTCGAAAAGAGAGAGAAAAGTGGAAAGCCAACGCCACATCCCTTATTTGCAAAATATAATATTGCGGGAAAAAAGAAGTGCTATATATAGAGAGAATCGGGAGCAACTAAGAGAGGGAAAGATTTGAGAAAGAGAAACATAATTATAGATAACATGGGAAGAGAGAGAGCATGGAGGAGAGGAGAGAGAGCATGGAGGAGAGGAGAGAGCGCACGGGAGGAAAGGGCAAGGAGAGTGCCATGTGGAAATTGGTAGATAACACGAGGATAGAGCGTGCATGGAGGAGAGAGCACACAGGAGGAAAGAGCAGGGGAGCGTGCATGTAAATAGGATATGGCTTCTCAAGTTTTTTAGAGTTATAGATTATAAATTTATTTCACATTTCCAAGATGTCTAACTTTACTAGAGAGCATACCGCGCTTCGCAGCGGGCCGTTAAAATTTGTAATAACTGATAAAATATGTGAAGCAATAATTAATAATTAGCTTTTTTGTAGAGAAGATTAATCTAAATATAAAAGAGAATATTGTACATAATCGGAACATTACTAATTGATATATGATGGTGTATTTTACTTCACTATTATTAACATTGATATATTAGCAGATACATGGGGGTAAACTACGACATAAATGTATAGAAAATAATGTTAATAGTTTTATTATATATCTACCATGATCATGCAAACAACCTTAAAAATCAATTTAGTGATGATGGTGGCAGGAAAACTTAGTATGTATCATTATTCATTCAATTAATGCAAGTTTCCTCTTCCCTATAAATTACGACTGACATCTAAAGGTATTTATCTCTTTTCTAGCATACCTTTCTTATTTCAAACATGGATATTAATTATTTTGTTATATGTTTTTAAAATTATATGTGTTAGGCCTTGAATTAACATGTGATTCAAAGCTTAATATGAGATAATTAATGCTTACTTCATACTTGTATAATATGCTTCGATTATGAAATTATACTCGCGCTCTGCAGGGGGATTTAGTTTTTTTAAATTTTTATTAGTGAAATCTCCTGTATAAGATTAATATATTAAACAATTAAATAAATAACATTTTTAAGGTTATTTTTTTTGAAATAATTTTTTTGTATATCCTTTATTTGAAAACTAAATGATTATTTCTAATGTTATCTATTGTTCATAAAATAAAAGTGATGATAATATTATTCATTATTTATATTTGATAAATATGAAATTTTGATCCATAATATTTTGATTTTAATATTATTTTTAAAATACATAAATATTATTTTAGATAAATAGAGTGTATTTTTATATCCAAATACGAAAAGGTATAAAATAATGATAAAAGAGATATGAACATGTGAATTTTCAATGATTTTATCATTTATTGCAATTAGTTTTATTTTTTAATTATTCTTATATATATCTTAACCCTTAAACATTGATTGACTTTTTTGATAAAATATATCATAAGAATATACCATATTTTAAAAAATATGTTGTGTATTTTATTTCGTGCATGATACTAATAGTTCCTAATAATTTTTGCATCAAGTATTATTTAAATAATATATTTTAATCTTATGGTCCTGATTTTTATAGATATAAAATTTAATATCAAATAAATATATAGAATTTGGGAATCAAATTTTAGAAATCTAGTATTACATATTGAATTAATTATCAATATGAAGTCATTTTAATATACATATATAATTAGTTTAGCTTTGTAATTGCATTATAAAAAAATAAAAGAATAGATGATATTGAATTAATATTGTTAGATTTAAATAAGAAAGAGTGGAAGAAAGACATGCGAGGGAGCTTTAAGTTTACTAAATACAGAATAAAGAGAGTGAGTGTGGGGAGAGAGTGTCCTAAATAGAATGTAGAGATAGTGAGTGTGGATCACAATTGAATAAAAAAGGAGCCAAGAGGGAGAAGAGGGAAGCAAGACGATGATGAATCTACATTTTGTCACCTTTATTCTATCATTTTGGCCTTAAAACCCTATATAATGCATGTAAATAACATCCATTTGTACAATTAACATTCATTATTTATTGCATTTATTGTGTAAATAATATGGTTTTTAATGCCAAAATTATAAAATAAAAAGAAGAAAAGAAAAAGAATAAAATTTCAGATATTTTATGATCCTAAACCTTGAGACCAAGTCAAGAATTGAGTTGATCGACAAGGAATAAAAGTATGGGGAAATAACGGTCAAAAATAGAATAAAAATACCATTTATTTATGCATTAAATATTCAATTTTGACACCTATTTTATTCTTTATTATTTATTCATCAAATAAAGAAACTTTGTACATGAAAGTTGTATATTATAAACTAAATAAAAAACAAAATTAAGTTTGCACAAAAGTAATGTACAATGTTCATTTGACACACGAAATAAAAAGCCAAAAACCCTACTTCCCAGACCCATATATTTCAAATAAAAATCAAAACATATCAAAATCATCTATAATTGTATATAATTTTTCACAAGCTATTTAATGGTGGTGGTTTCATATTTTTTGATTTACTAGGCAAAAGTTAGGTTTTTGACCCTCATTGTACATTATAGCGATTAAAATATTCAGTATATTCATTCTTCACTATTTTTACAAAATCATTTTTTTTATAATTTTATAGTACTTATTGATAAAATATGTACATATTGAAATTAAAATAAAACCAAAAAGAAAATGAAAAATAAAATAAGTCTATGTGAAAACATAGGCAAAATACCTATAATTATATTTGTATATAAATAAAAGGGAAACCTATTCTTCTATTCTTTATTCTTTTATATTTTTATAATATAGTAAAAAAAGTATATATTCTATTAAAAACACAAAACCAAAATAAAAGTAACTAAAATACATCAAAATAAAATAATGTACATAACACAAGTAAAATACCTTTAACTATACCTACAAAATATACTTATCTATTTATTTAAGCGTACAAATTACATCATAAAAATATAATAAAAATATATTTATACTCATAAAAATAAATTATAAAATAAAAAAATAAAATAATAAGACAATAAAATAAAATATACAAAATAAAAATAAAAATGTACAAAACATAGGTAAAAATACCTATAAATACACTATTAAAATATAACTACTAATGAAAAACACAAAAAAATTAAATAAGAATCATAATAAAAAACTACATGAAAGATAAAATTTTTTAATTTATAATAAAAAATTAATAAAATAATTTATTAGGTTTAATTAATAATTCAATAATTGGTCAACCTATTTTGTCATTTTGCGCTGATGTGGACCAATCAGAGTCCATCGATTGTTGACCTCTGGTCAACTCTCCCCCCAGCGTTGATTTGACGCAAACCTGTCTCCTCGCGTGACTTCCTCCATTTTTCTCAGCCTCTCCATCCATCCATCGCGGCCGATTTCTGTAGCAAAGATGATCATTGATCATTGTACATACATGCCATGTACTTGGATCTCCGATATATACAACCGATCTTTCCCATTCACTCGGTCAATAAGGGTGCGTCACTATGTCTATAAATATTGAACTTCATCCTTCCTCATAATTTTAGCCATTGATCCGAGTCTAGGAGCCCTGTTTCTTCATGTATGGAGATTCCTCGTGATAGGAGGAGCTTCCCGACAGTTGGAACCAACACGAGAGGACGGAGGTACGCCCACGGCCGTCCCGCTGGCGGCCGTACTCCATGAGCTCTCTCAGGTATAAGAGCTATTCCTTTTTAGTTTTTAGGTATATTTTTATTCTAGATTTTTATTCCTGCACTTAGTCTAGCATGTAGATCTTAGCTGTAGTGTACATCTTCAAATCATAGTTCGTTGAAGCTCCGCTCAAGCGAACGACTTCATTGTACTTCCGCGGTTCTCTGCCCCGCCATACGCCCCCACTTCATCCCTCTACACATTTTGATCATCCCACACACTCCATTCCCCCAGATCTCCTTCTGATCTGGTTCCTCAGCGCTCCAACTTCTCGGTTCGCTGAAGCGACCCCCATATTGATTCCCCTGCGTCCATCCACCACTAATCGAGGTACTTTGCCCTCAACCCAAGCATCCTTCATGTGCAAGTCGGAGTGTCAGAGACGGACCTGGGAGGCACATGGACCTTCGTCGGAGATACCTGGAACACCTTGGCTTCACCGCTCTCACTGGAGAGCCAGGGTGGTCTTCAGGCAATTCTAAGCTCCATAAAGATAAAGGAGAATGCCATGAACAGTTGGGGCATTTGGGAATCTTAAAGAACGTCGGAGTCGGGAGATCTCATCGGAAGAACCTCGCTCAGGTGGGGGTTCTTCCCTATTCTTCCTCTATCCTTCCTCACCGTCGGAGCGAGCCTCATTCTTCACGCTCTACAGTTGTTGTTGGATCGCGATACACTCCAGTCATTGATCGTGCTTCGAGCGATCTAATCTCGAGCATCGAAGCCAAAGCGTCATCTACCGTCAAGCAAGCGCCACATGTTTAAGTGGGCTGATCCACACTATTCGCCAACGTGCTGCATGGGGTAAATTACAAATCTCCCTCACATTTTGTAATTAATGATTGGTCTTTTAATTAAGGTATATCGTTTAAAATAAAATGGAAAATTTGCATATACCCCTGCACTTTCTGTAATTACAAATAGGTCAATTCCACGTCACCTCACGTGTTGTTCCACGTGAGGTGGTGAAATTGCAGGGACACCCCTACGACTTTTGGTATTTATACTAAGTCCAATAAAAATGGAATCATGTTGTATATTTTTGTAAAAATTGTTGAACGACCCTTGGACTTTATTGTATTTACATTTTGGTCCTTTCCAGGCTGAGTCACGTGTAGTCCCACGTGATGGGTCTTTTGCATGTATGGCCATGCAATTTTTGTATATTGTGAAATAGATCTGAAACATTAAATAAACATTGTTTTATGTTGACAAATTTGCAGTTAAGCCCCTAGAATTTATTTTATTTGCAAAAAATCCCTTGCTAGGACTTATATTTTGTTGCTCTTGCTCTATTTATTAAAAATAGCTCGTGAGCTCTGAAAAATGTGCAAAATAGGACTAGAAACTTCATGCCATGTTTATTTATGCCCATATTTTTTGACAATTTTGAGCATTTTAGTTATTTACTGAAAAATGAAATGGAGCCTATTTATTCCATGTCTAACTTATAAATACCAGAAATATACAAAAACGTGTCTTAAATTCAAATATATATATATATATGTAGTATATTTCGACCTATTTTAGTACAAACCAAAACTTACTACTAATGGAAAAACAAAAAACCTGAAAAATTGAAAACCCCAAATTTTTTTATAAAAATCTAAAAAATCCTTTAAAAATCTAAAAATATGTTTTTCTTGTTTTCTAATTTTATTTATATAAATATTTATATAGTGAAATTGATTTGGGTAATTTTAGGACTTATTCACTATTTTTAAAATCCAAATCACTTTTTGGCAATTGTTTAATCCTTTATTTGAGATATTTTTGACTTTAAAAATACATAAAATTAGTAAAATTCTAGAAAAATAAAAAAAAAGAAAAATATAAAAATAACAAAAATATCATATTTACTGTAGTTTGACTATTTTTACATATATATAATATCTATATATATATATATCCTATGTTGTATTTATACATATACATATATACATATATATATATATATATTATACTTAAATGAAAAAGAATAAAAAATTGGAGAATATAAAAAGAAAATACAAAATTATAAAACCAAAAATGAAATAAAAATATATAAAATTAAGAAACCCATAAAAACAATAAATGTATATACATGATGAATGACTTGGTTGTACATGAATAACCTTCCTGTTTTGCTCTATGTGGTTCGACCTCTACATGCTTATTCACTATGCATTATATGGTAGAGATAATAAATTTGAACCTCACTTGTTCTATTCGTTGCCTTAATTTATATCGCGGATCAATTGCTGATTAACTCGGGTTTTGAGAGTGGTCGCTTCAGCGACATCTTGGTCTTGCCTTGTGTAGACTACTTTAGACCCTCGCAAACTCTGTGTATTATCAGAGGGGAAGCTAATTGGTCATCATGGGGAAAGAACCTTGTATTAGTATAGGTTTATATTTATTATTTATCATTTGAGTTATTTTCAAAATACATTATTGTATTATTAAAAAAATTAAATTTTGTCACTTTTCCTTTTTATTATTTTAAAAACACAATTATTGGACAACTTTAAATTATATTAAATATTAAATTATTTGTATTATATATATACTGATTCAAAATTAGTTTCTAATCACGAATTAATAAGAGGTTATAAAGAATAATATTCATGCGGTATAATATTCATAATTAGTTTGTTCTGCAAGATTCATTTGATACAAAAAAAATCTACTACTTAAAAATTATTACATACGAATGATGTCAAGAGTAGTTTTGAAAAAAATACAATTACTTTTTCATGTTAAGAGTAGTTTTAAAAAATTAAACTGCTTTTTTCTTCAAATTAGTAGATTTAAAAGGAAAATAAATGTTTTAAAAAGAATTTCATAATATACATTTCAGCTTTTATAAAGGATATAAATAATATATGCTCTTACCTTTATTTAATTAATATAATATGTTAGTAAAATTATTTATTATTTAAGTTATTTTCAAAAAATTATTATTATATTATTAAAAATATAAAATTATGTCAATTTTCCTTATTATTTAAAAGTAAATAGTTATTGTATTATTTGTATTTTTATTAAACATTAAATTATCTCTAATATGTAACACACATATACTAATTCATAATTATTTTCTAATCACGAATTAATAAGATATTATAAAGAATAATACTCATGCGATAGAATATTCATAATTAGTTTATTATGCACGATTCATTTCATATAAGAAAATCTTGTACTTAAAAATTATTACATATGAATGATGTCAAGAATAGTTTTAAAAAATACAATTATTTTTTCATGTCAGGAGTAGTATTAAAAAATTAAAATTATTTTCCCCCAAATTAGTAGATTTAACAAAAAAAAAGTTTTAAAAAGAATTTTATAATATATATTTCAAATTTTATAAAATATATAAATAATATATGCTTTTGACTTTATTTAATTTACCATAGTATATTTCTTTATTTGGAAATAGAAAATGAGAGACATAAAATGTGCATTGATAGAAAGAGAATTATTTTTTTTCCAAAGAAGTAGGTTAAAAGGAAATAGAGAATTTTAAAATATTTTTTAATATATATTTAAAAATTTAAAAAGAATATAAATAATATATGCTTTTATTTTTATTTAATCAATATCAATATAGTTCTCAATTTAGAAAGAGGAAATGCGAGAGAAAAGGAGGGAGGAAGGGAAAACGAAGAGAGAGAGAGAGAGTTAGTGGGGAGGGAGAGAATATGAAGAGATGGGGGGATAATCGAATGTGAAGAAATAGGGAGGGAGGGAGAGATATCGTTTGCGAGAGAGAAGAGAAATGGGGAGGAGAGAGGGAGAAAGAGAGAAATCCAAAGGGAGAGAGTAAGTGGAGAGAGAGAGGGAGTGAGATTTTGATGGAGAGAAAAGAAATGGAAAGCAAGAAAGTAGTGGATGGAGAAAGAGAGTAAATGGAGAGAGCTGGGGGGAGAGTAATGGGTTTAAACCAAGGTTTTTGAAACCGAACCGGACATCGAACCGGAAACCTTGTTGAAATGGTCGAATCGGGTCGAACCATGTAATGAAACCGGTTCAACCGGATGATGACGTCATCATTATTTAAAACCGGATTAAACCAGACCGGTGAAAAAAAAGTGGTTGAACCGGCTAATCAAACCGAAATGAAATAATATATATATATATAATATACTTAATATACTTGAGATATATATAAAATACATAAATAATGTATGTATTTCACAGTATACATAAAGTATTTTTCTTATACACCATCAAATATCATACATATCATATATATATATATATTATTTGGACTAGATGCTCTATAACATGATAATAGTTTAATTATTTTTAAAACCCAACAAATGCAAAAAGTTGTGCTAGTGTAGTTGGTTGGAAGTGTGAAAAAGGTAACCAAAGGTCATGGGTTCAACTGGCACTATTAACAATATTTTTAAATAATTTAAAAATTAAATGCGGTTCAACTTCGGTTGAACCTGGTTAAACCGGTTCAAAAAAATAGGTTGAACCGGGCAGGCTAATTAAAATTTGAACAATTAAACCGAACCGGCATAACCGGTTAACTGGACCGGTCCAGGCCCGGTTCACCGGTCGGACCGGTCGAACCGGCCCGTCCGATTTCAAAAACACTGGTTTAAACGAAAGAAGAGTTAATGGGGAGAGAGAGAGAGAGTGTGAGAGAGAGAGAGAGAGAGTGGATGGAGTGGAGAGAGGACGTTTTGAGAGGGGGAGAGAGAGAGGGGTTGATGCAGAGAGGAGGTATTTCGCCCGAATGGGGTGGGGGGAGAGAGAGATGAAAGGAGTGAGGGAGAATGAGGGAACGTGGACACGCGAGAGGAAAGGGGAGAAGGGTAGAACGGGAGTAGGAACGTGTCTATTGTGAAAGAGATTTAGGGGAAACCCAACTTAGAGATAGAGATATGTTGGCAACTATTCTTTTTTTGAGGGAAAAAAGGGTGTCGAACCGTAAAGGTGGACACCCAAAAAACTTTTATTCACATGATTATTACAAAAAGTTACAGTGACCAAGACCCACGTAGGAGTCTGGAATGTGCAATTACATTTTCGATATAAAATCTCTCTCCTCGAAAAATAGTTCCATTCCTTGCCAACCAAATAGCCCATAGGATAGATGCTGCGTGTTGTTTCTCCGCTATTGTGCTAGATCCGGATGAGTCAATTGATGCCCAAAAGTCTCTAACCCCCGAGGAAGCAATAGAAGATAAGTTGGCCTCTGACCAAATCTGTCTCGAGGAAGAACAAAGGAAAAATAGATGGTCAGCATCTTCCATTTCCTCTCCACATCGTATGCAAGAGCTATTAGCCCCAAAGAGCCTAGCCCTCCGCGCACCAGTCAATACCCGTTCTCTACCGAACAACCAGAGAAAGACTTTCACTCTTTTAGGAATCTTCCACGACCATATTTGCCCTAACCTTGGTATAGCAATTCCTAGATCAAAAACGGTGGATGTATATAAGGCTTTGTAGGCTTTCTTCACAGTAAAAGTACCATCCGCCCATCTCCAAAAATTAGTTTCCTCTCCATTCCTCAGCACAGGACTTAAAAAGGAGCAATCTGAGGAAGTACAGAGGAGACCCCATGCCAAAAATTTGAAGGTTTTATCCTTCTATTGGGACGCCACTCGATATTGCCTGTCACATCATAAATCTTCCTCAAAAGTGTACAAAGAGTATCCGATCCTTCACCCCAGATACGAGTAACCCATTTAGCCAGTAGGGCCTTGTTCATCACCTCAAGGTTCAGGACTCCCAAGCCACCATCTTCTTCCGTAAGCGTCACAATCTCCCACCTAACCAATGGAGTGTAGCAGAGAGAACCGACCTCAAAAGCACCAAGCGTCCACCACGTGATAGACAAGAAGCGCGCCAACCCGCAAGCTTGTTCTCAAGTCTCTCAATCACAGGTATCCAATCTGATTGTTTTAAACGGCCATCCACCATAGGTAACCCCAAATAGGTGATCGGGAGAGCCCCACGTCTTGAGCGAAGTAGCGATCCACAAGCCTCGATCTCCCCCTCCGTAAGGTCGAAGGGAACAAACACTGATTTCTCCTCATTGAGCTTCAGCCCTGAAACAGATCCGAACAGTTCCAAAACTGTAGCAATGCCCTCAGCCTCGCGTGCTCCACCCTCCACAAATAAAACCGTGTCATCCGCATACTGCAAGATCGGGATTGACAAATTCTGAATCTTGTAGCCTTGAATGAAACCTCCCTCCACCGCACGAGTAGCCATCCTCGACAACGCATCTGCCACAATAACAAATAAGAGAGGGGCAAGTGGGCATCCCTGCCTAACCCCCCTCTGTGGCTGAAAAAACCCTCCCTCCTGCCTACCATTAACCAGCACTGAGCAAGAGGTCGTCGTCACACACCTCTTCATCCAAGAGATCCACTCATCTGGGAAACCACGTCTTGAAAGAGATGCCCAAATGAACTTCCAACTAACACAATCATATGCTTTGGAAAAGTCAATCTTCCAAAGCATACCTTTGACATTCCTCCTCTTCCAATCAGCAACAATCTCTGAAGCAATGACCACACCATCAATCATATGTCTACCAGGAACAAAAGCTGTCTGCGAGTTACTGATAATGCCATCCAAGACAATACGTAGCCTGTTTGCAAGAACCTTGGCAACAATGAGATATATGGCATTTGAAAGGGCAATAGGTCTGAAGTCCTCCATTCGCACTGCCCTCTCTCTCTTAGGTAAAAGGAAGATTAAAGATCGATTTAGTCGATCAAAGCCACGATTCTCTCCTCTGAGCTCCTCAACAACAGCTAACACATCATGCCCCACCAAGTCCCAGAACTCACGAAAGAAGAATACAGGAAACCCATCTGTTCCTGGAGAACCATCTGCATTTAGATCAAAAACTGCTGCACGGACCTCCTGAAGTGTGAAAGGGCAAACCAATTGTGATGCCTGAGCCTCCGAAAGTCGAGGCACTTCTCTATCATGCCAACGAATCCCACTAGGATGGTCCCTCCTACTCACTTCCCTGAAATGCTCAACAGCCGCAGCCCCGATTTCCCTTTCTCCTTCCACGCGCATTCCCCTAATCTCCAAAGAATGGATCAAATTTCGCCGCCTCCTGCCATTTGCCATCGCATGGAAAAATCTCGTATTCGCATCGCCCTCCTTTAACCAGTTTTGCCTCGACCGCAGCCTCCACTCTACCTCTCTTTTCTTGTCTTCCTCTAGAAGCATAGCTTGATAGCCCAATCTCATCAATTTCTCCTCCTCAGAAAGATCCCTGCCGTCCTCAAGTCTGTCCAACCGATCCACCTCAGCCTGAGCACGGTCCCTCCTTTCACTCCGTCGCATTCTGATCTCCCTTCGAAGGTTCACCAGCATCAACCGAAGTGCCCTCAAACGAGATGCCATATCCCTCGACGCTGACCCAGATGAGCCAACTCCCCTCCAGCACTGAATAATATGATCCCTAAGACCCTCCTCCAGGAGCCAAGAGCGCTCGAATCGGAACGGGCTGCCCAAACGAACGGACTCGCCCGAGTCCCAACAGATAGGAGTGTGATCTGAGTGACTTCGCGGCAGGGACCTAGGAAACGCCAGCGGGAAAGCTTCAAGCAGCTCAATCGAACACAAAAACCGATCCAACCTAGATCTTGAAGAGGTATTCCGCCAAGTAAAATGGGAATTCGAAGCATCAAACACTTCCATAGAGAACTCCTCAACAAAATCTTTGAACGCAGGTGAGACAGGATCCAACCCACCTCGATCCCGAGGTCGATCCGAAGAGAAAAGCGTGACATTGAAATCACCACCAATGAGCCAAGGAAGGTCTCCATATCGTGCCCGAATCATAGAGAGCTCGTCCCACAGGTTTGATCTAGTATGCGCACCTGTAGGCCCATAAACTGTAGACAGAAGAAACCGAACCCCATCGTTCTTGCGCGTCAGTACCACTGACAACGAGTGTTGAGCCTCCACCGAATCACTCAACTCCAATAAGTCTCCATTCCAACCAACAAGGATGCCTCCTGACGCACCGTTAGAGGCCACCGTTCTGAACTGTGAAAGTCTAGCCCCAGATAAAGATCTCCATCGGGGAAGGTCCCAAACCTCTATCTTTGTCTCTTGCAAACAAACCACATCTGCCCGCCACTCATCCAATAACGACCCGACTGCTCGACATTTCTCTGGCTGCCCCAGGCCCCTCACATTCCACGAGATGATCTTCATTTATAAACCGAGGAGTTTTCCCCCGCCAGCTCCACCTGAACACACTTAGCCACCTGCTGCCGAAAGCTCTCCACCGGTACCTTTTCTACCGTCTCTCCACCCTCCACATGAGCACAATGATCCGGCATAACACATTCCCCTGAAGCATGGGGCTCAGCTCCGCTCTCAGCACTTCCAAAGGTGCCGGAATCACACTCCAAACGGCGACGCTTTCTTGAATTAGGCAAAAACACAGTCGTGCACTGAAGCTTCTCTGGTCCATCTATCCCAACTCCCCTGCCCATTCCCCCTCTCCTCTCCATCTTGCCACTACGGGCCCAGCATCCTCTTGCTGCCTTCTTCAAGCTCATAAAGGTAAATAATCCTCCACCCCGTACAGAACCTGCGCTTTTGCTTGCATCAACTGTCAATTGCTGTTCAAGGTATGAGTGGCGTGAGGAATCTATCGCGAACTTCGTGGTAGGACATCCAGACGTGACCACATCTGCCATTGAATGGGGGCCAATATGTGCGTCTGTTATAAAGACAGGAGCTGGACTCTCCGCAGATGACATAAAACCCGCGACCACCTTGCTGCCCACGTCTCTTTCCAATTCGCCACTCCCAACAACGACACTTTGCATGGCATCGTGCATTGAATGGCTCCCAAATTGGATGGGAGTGGCGATTTGAGTGGATCCCGTTGAAAGGCTCATAATGAATGGATCCCACGTCACCTTCGTGCTCATGCATTGCATGGTTCTCAAATTTGGAAAGACTCCCTCCAACGAAAAGTCACACTTTTGATTTTCAAAAGTTTCTTGATTCACCCATGGGGAGTTAATACACGTATTAACTTCGCCAATCAATTCCGAGGAAAGTTGCGCAGTTTCCCCATCGGTTACGCCAATCGTCTCCCCGTGCCTGCGCGTCTCCTCCGCTACCGGTGATGGGAGTCCCTGTACTGCCGCCTCCTCCAGCTTCCCACCTCTGTTCATCAAAAGATCTCCATGGTTCTCGGAAGACCCTGACACAGATACAGAGGCATCAACCACCATTTTGAGGCCGAGAGGGAACGACGTCTGACCTACGGTCATGATCACCGTCTCCGGTAGGGGGCAAGGCGACCCAGACAGTTCCACCATGACCTCAGAACCATCACCCGATTTCAAACCATCCGAGAGGAGTGCAACAACGTTTCCCAAAGATGCTAAGCAAGCCTGGACCACGTGAAGACGTCTACATCTCAAAGGAACTCCAGATATCAAAACCCGCCTCAAAATCGTCCCCGCAAACGGTTCAGCACCATCTCGAAACCGAGTCCTCCGCCACGGACGACCAACCAAGGGCTCGATGCCTCCCTTCAAAAGAAGGGTCTCCTCCTGCTCCGAAAGGCCCCGGGCACACACGACTCCATTTCCGAAGGCCACGACGTCTCCTTCAAAAGTTGAATCAAATAGGAGCAAAAGGTCCTCCATCGCTCGAACTGTATCACCGGCATACGCATCCGCAACAAGATGCCGATCCCGGACCACCACAGCCCGCTCATGTGCTTGAGCCTTAGGCTGCCAAATCCCACGTCGATGGCAGACACTTCTCCGATGCCCGACTCCATTACATCTGAAGCACACAATATCCTTCGAGCATGATTTTGCGAGGTGACCAACATCTCCACAGCGGAAGCACCGACTCGACGCCAACCACTTCTTTCTTCGCCTAGCCTTCGTTCTGACCAAAGACCAGCCAACATCTGTGTCGACCTCAGCCTCGGCCATTTCCACATCCCGATCTTCACCAGCGCCTCCCCCAACTCTCCCTCCGTCATCCCCAGATCTTCTTTCCCCTCTCCCTCCCCCTCTTACCCTCTCTTTCCCCCTCACCCCCCTCTCCTTCCCTCTCCTTCCTTCTCCTTCCCTCTCTCTCCCTCTCCCTCTCTCTCCATCTTTTTCAAAAAGAATAGTTGGCAACTATTCTTAGCATTTTAATGTAATATGAATTTTACCATACTTAGAAGTGTTAGTGTTCCGAAATGTAAAAAATATTTCAATTCTTGATGAAACTAAAAGTAGTTGAAAACCGGAAGAAAATTCATTTTTTTGGTCAAATTTAAAACTAAATATAATTGATGAAAAATGAAATTTGTGCAATTGAGTTTTTCACAGTAAGTAAAGGAAACAGAAATTTCTATATTTGTACGCAATATCTATAAATACTTTAAAGAAACAATTGAGGAAAATAATAAAAAAAACTTGCAATGCTTTCCATTTATTTTCAAGAACAAACTAGATCTATAGTGCAACTTGTTAAAAAAAAATACATCCATTTATCGTTTTTTAATTATATAATGATGAATTTTATTCCTTATAAAATTATTTATATACATGAAACTAACACAACTGTTAATATGTTGTTTGATTATTAGCAAAGATCCGTATATCAATGATTATTCCTTGCCTTTGTCTTCGAAGGATACACTAATCATCGTCAAAAAATAGCAACATTTAGTGAAATTTTGATGAATATAGCAATAGATAACCGTTGTTATATAGGTCATCATTAACTAAAATATAATGACGGATAATCTCTTATTTCAAATACAAAATATCATTTCACAAATGAATAATGTAAAATATCATTATATATTTAACAATGGAGATATATTAATGGATTTCTAAAATAACATCACTTGATCTATTTTACTGTAATGTTGATACATAGGTAGGTTTTCTTCATAGCAATTAAAAGTGAGGGAATTTAATAGAAATTGATAAAAAAAATAGGGTTTAAAAAACTGGATCGGACCAACCGATTGGATCAGGAATCGACTCCGACCTAGTCGGTTCAACTGATTTCGTGTAATTAATTTTAAAAAATAAGGAAAAAATCGAGTCCAACTAGTGGTCGGACCTGATTGACTCGGATGGTTAGACTGGGTTGACTTGGATTAAGTCAGTTTTATAGTTTGGTAAATTTTCAAAAAAGATCTAGATGATAAAATAATATCATTTTTAATCACATGTGCTCTTCTTAACTTATGCAATATCAGTTATGCCCCTCTCTTTTTTGGAATATCAGTTGCACCCTTGCCTTCTTAGAGTAGTTTTCTAGAAGCTACTATATATAAATGATTACAATACTGTATAATGCTAGAAAATATGAATAAATTTTGTAGAGTTTTACTCAAAATAGACATCACATTATTCTATTAAAAGATTTGACATTTTAAATTATTATTTCATTTATATATACATACATACTTGCGTATATGTATCTGATTTTATTGGTTCAAAAACTGTAACGTCCCGAGCTTAGGTCCCCGGTCCGTTATCGAGGAAAATTGACCCTTACAACTTGTTGGATTCGAACCCAATTGGATCTGTTGACAACCGCCCAAAATGCTTAAGCCCAAATTGTCAAGTAGTAATCCCCACCACTTATAAATCACACCCACACTTTGTGAGTTTTAGGTACGACACTATGTTTGGGGTTGGGGTGTTAGAACCTCCCCCACTTATATTCGCAACGTGCTCGTTGCGACATGGCACATCACTTATTCCCAGTGATAGTAACGGCTGCACGCTCCGGGTAGCCTTTCCTCCAACCTCTTTGTAGGGATGGCTCCACCTCTCGGGTAGCTCTTTCCACTATTAGAGGAAACATGGCTCTGATGCCATTTGTAACATCCCGGGCTTAGGTCCCCGGTCCGTTATCGAGGAAAACTTTTCCTGACAACTTGTTGGGTTCGGATCCAATTGGATCCGTTGATAACTGCCCAAAATGCTTAAGCCCAAGTTGTGAAGTAGTAATCCCCACCACTTATAAACCACACCCTTACTTCGTGAGTTTTATGTATGATACTATGTTTGGGGTTGGAGTGTTACAAAAACCGAGTCAACAGGTCAGACCATTAAATTAAGCTCGATCTGATTTTTTTCGAGTCGATCGAAATAACGATGTCATACAGACATCATTGCTAGTCCAAATGATTTGGACAACGGTCCAGTTCGGTTGGACCAAACCAAAAACTGATTGGTTCAACTTCCGATCGGATTTTTAAAATCTTGAAAAAAACCATTAATACCCGAAAATGATTGGTCAAATAGAAAGTAAAATCAAAGTATAAGATGGTATTCTGTACAAAGCTAAAAAAACATATTAAATGTAATACTAATTCAATCCCTCGTGTAAGGAAATCCCAATACATCAAGACTATCTTTACTATAGAATGGTCAATGAAGACTTTCCAAAGGAACCAAACTTGAACTTATCCAATTCCATTGTGCAAACTCTGGCTGAGGAAAGCTGAGTGATCGATCTACTCTCCCTCCCTACCAAGCTTTTCTTAATCATGTAGAAACAGTCAAACAATCCGTAGCAGTTGGAACGTAGCTATGATTATTTTTTTTGTTTGATATGCAACCTTCTCATTATATACTTTTTAAAAGTATGAGCGTTGTACAAAGACGAGGAATAAGTTAATTTTTTGACAATAGGCGAATTTAGAGGAGATGTCGACCTATTATTCTATTGGTTTGCAGTTGGGAGCATTAAATGTTGCCCCCACATATTAATGGCTTTCTTGGATTTTTCTTTTCCAACATCAAGGGGCCAAGGAGAGTCTGAAACAAACATCCAGGAGACGTACAAAGATTACTCGCACGAGTTTGATCTCCACATAAGTACAAATAGTGTATAACCAATGCAATGCACAATTTATTTAATATTAATGGATAGATCCACAGGCCAAATGTAAGTTCTTAATATTTGACAACGAATTGCATTCCGCGGAGTAACAGGAAAATTCCAAACATATATTACATATCAAATTTTCCAAAAAACAAGGTTATATTAAGGGCATTCAATATTCATTCCAAAATATATTATTTGAATGTTTATTGATTATCTTCCAATTGTAAATATTAACAACAAATATTTTTGTTCGAAAATTATTCTTATAATTCATAATGGCGATCACATTTGTTATTGAAGTTTAATATATGTATCAAGCAATTTTGTGTTAATTTTTTTCGTTGTTAATGTCGTTTGATGATTCAATGCTCGAAACATAGCGACAAATATGATATTTATTGCAAATGTGAATAATCATACAACAAATAATATTCATCATTATATAATTATTTATGAAAGATATGAAAAAATTAATATCAAATTAATCATTACCCATATTAATTTTGTTAATGTAGAAACAAATATTTAATTCATTAAGCATATGTTCAATTTCATAACAATATGTTACAACTCATTCATCTCTAAGATGAATATCCAATTATTTTAGAATGATTATAATCCAAATCACATTGCTCATTAATGTTAAATACCTAAATATCTAGAGGGTTCACACTTGACCATGTTTCCTCATTATTCCTTCTCCCTTATTTATGTTGTTGGTTGTTGCATTGTTCCTGAACTTCATCTTACTGACCTTTATATATATAGACACACACATATCCATTATGTATATTAATGGTAATGTATATTATACATAAGGATACAATTTTTACATTATCTGTTTAATGTTCGAGAGTATGGATACATATGTAATTGTTTATTAATATAATATGGAATGCATATTGGGATCTAAAAATAGACAAGGATATAGTAACAAAGACACACACTCATACACACATATGTTTTATAATAGATCCTATGAGATGATGGGATGGTAAGGACTTGCAAGTTTGCATAGGTTGTGGTGAAGAATATTGGATAGTAGCTATGGCGTAAAAGTATCTATTTGTAAAGATATTTGAAGCATAGGAAATAATATAAAAACTTTACTTTCAATTTTATACTTTAATAATGTATAAGGGCAGAAGTTTACATAAGCTTGTATTTGAGAAAAAAAGACGAAATTATTCTTCGTTAAGTTTCAAAAATGAGGCCATATTTTTTAAGCATAGTTGAGATCATTTATGTTATTTACGCTATGCATTTTTCTCAATGCATTTGAAATGACTTTAAATATATTATGGTACATGTAACTCTATAATATATTTAGATATTTATTTATACATACATTGATATATGTCTATCATATACATACATATATTTCTAATACGGATATCCGTATCCATATCCATTAGGAACATAGGTAACCATATATATACCATATCTTAAAAAACTTTCAAAATGGTATCCGTATTGATATTCGCATCTGAAAAAAAAAAATAAAAACTCGTATCTGTATCCATATTGATATCTGCCAAGTCAGAAATACATTTTCATATCCACCAAAGTCAATAAAAACATATTTATATCGCTTAAGAATGGACACAGTAGCTATCAGATATCGAGATAACATAAAATGGAAGAAAATACAGGTGCCTAATGAGGAAAAAAATATTAGCAAGGACTAAGTAGGAAACCTGGAAATATTATAAAGTTTGAACAGTAAACATGTTTATCGAGATGTATATATTTAGTGCTAAAATTTCAAAAGGAGAACATTTTATGTATCAAGTAAGATTAAAAGCAAAATAAAACGGAAGGAAATATCATTAACTCTTAGTACATCAAAAAGGCAATTTGTGACGGTTAATAATCAAAAGTGGTATTTCGATTTTTGGTACAAAGATGCGATGGCTTAAGGAAATGCGGAATGGAAAAGGGCATTACGGAGATTTTCTTAGACAAATTAATGGAAAGGAGCAGAAGGACATTCCTGGATTTTTTCCGAAAAGAAACTAAAGGGAAAGAGATGAATGGAAAAGGGCATTCTAGGGATTTTCTTGAATAAGTTAATAGGAAAGGTTGAAAGGGCATTCTGGGAATTTTCCGACAAAAAAATAATGAGAAAGGGTCGAGTGCCCTGCTTAATATATAGTAATAGATTGACATCTATTCATATATTAGCTAATATCGATTATTATTAATTTTTCGTATTTTAATATATGTCATTGTATACTTAACTGATGAAGCTAGGATTTTATGGAGTGCTAGATTGAGTCATATCCATATAATACAAATATAAAAAATATTAAAGATTTTTTCCTTTACACATTTATAACATCTAAAAAATATTAATGATAAATAAAATTGACTTGAAATTTTAAAAAAATAAAACTAACAAATGATATTTTACAACATAATGTAGAGTTGGTGACACACGTCTTCTAATCAATCATTCCGCGCAGTGATTCCTATTAATCCTAATATGAAGAAAATACAAGTAATTAGTCATACTAAATAGCTTAAATTTTAAAATATGTGAACAAGAGAAAGATATTATGATTACATGAATATGAAGTTATTTAAATCGTGTACGTCGTGACTTTAAATCATAGTCCGTCGATAGTCGAATATGTTGAGGTCTCCGTAACTTCTTTCACAACATATGTTAAAAGAGAATTTCTAAGAAAACCGTCTTCCATCTTATGGCGATATGTCAACGATAA